>OU343037.1:15292834-15690649 GCA_910593735.2 Ectemnius lituratus | reverse complement strand
CGCGCTTCCACCGAGCCGATCGCCGCAATTCGCTTTTTCGCCTTTATTATTTCGATTACGGTCATTACTCCCAGTACCAGGCTATCAGCTTCTCTAAGTACTGGGAAATGTCGGGAATCGAATTCTCCAGCGATTTAATTTCGATTTTCCATTTCTCTCTTTCGTCCCCTTTACTTGGCGCGGAAATTGCCCGTCGCTTTAATCAATGCTCTGCATTCAAAAATTTTGCCCGATGTTAATACTTTGTAAATTGGGAAAAAAGGTTCAAAGTTAATCGGATAATACTCGGTTATTAAGTCCTATTAAATAACCATAATTATTGGTTATAACATCGTCATCAGTTCAATTTGTCGATAAAAGTATATTACAGTGCATACGCAACGTAGCTGTTTCCAAAGGGTGGTTTATAAAGCAGTGCCTTGGTAAAATATTGAAAAAACAGGAGAGGAATTAATAATGCCGGCGTTGATAACCGTAATGCTATTATAGTCACATAAAGGAGGAAAATTACTGGCGGTGGTAAGCCGATTCTAGAGAAACAAACGCGCCGCCCGCTAAATTCCGGGTTATCGTATGAATATCGAGCAGCCTTTTCACAGGCTCGCGCTGTGCGTTTTACGTTCGCAAAGTTCATATACACCAGTATATGGATACAACGACGAAATAATGATGATATTATACCGAGAAAAAATGTCACAGCCATTAGTAGTCGGGGATAATTAAAGAGGTGTTTGAAACTGAGATTTATTTTAGTATCACGAGTTATGGTAACCATGGGGATCTACCATAGACTAAAAACCAGGGATGAGAAATGTATTCCCGGCGATAATAGGGAGAAGCACCAAAAATAATTCGTTATTCAATAGGACAAGAGCTGGCTGTGCCGAATGAAAGGCAGGTCGGGTTTACGTTCGGCGAAAGAAGAAACGGGTAGCGACAAGTGCGGGCTGAGATTAAAAAAAGACGAACCGGTTGGGGCTCAATAATTGAAATCCTAATCAATAGAACGCGATCAGTCAACCGTACTGGCGGGCGCTCAAAGGAAACGATGCAATTTATGTATGCATGTACGTGTAAGAGCAGAGAGAGGTTAGTAGTACTGTGGTTGTGGCGTACATTGAAGTAATACAGCCGAGCATGCATACTGCAGAACGCTTTTATCTAATCCCGGGAATGGTCCAGCCGGGTACAAAGAATTATTGGCTTCCATTCTATTCTCGAATTACCAGCGGCATCTGTCCGTCGAGCAGCATCCTTCTACCAACCTCAGTCAGACACACACACATACGCCCGTCTATTTCGTTCTACTTCCGTTCGTTCTCGTAGCAGTCGTATATCAACTCGGCACACAATTCGAGACATATCGCTGCGAGTCCCCTTTCGACTTGTAACGTCGTCTGTCGTCTGCGCCTCACGATATCTCGCGTGAAAAGGATCGCCTTTTTATCCCGCTCAGAACCCCAAGCTCTTTCGCCGCTCCCATTCATCAAGGAACGAGCGAGTAGAACTCATCTAGTGGCTCGCCGATCTAAAAAGCACCCGCAGGAACGAGCTTACGATGAGTTCCAAGAAGATCGTTGCTACTGTACGTGACATTGACTATTACTGGGCGTATATGCGTCTTGGGACTATGCTATTCTCCGGCCTTTCCTTGTTCCGAGACTATAAGCTCGGATCTACTGATTGCGATCGACTTCCATTACGAATGATGAACTACAGAGAATGGATATACCATCCGACCGCGATAACCAGGCATTCATGCATCTCACAATGTACAGACGCAACCGTAAGGAAGTTCAATCTTCAAGAACGATGGGTCTGCAATTTGCTAGATACGACGTATCGAAGTACATTCTACAAATGTATACAGTCTCGTGGCACGATTGGAGTTAGTATGTGGGTAGATGCTCTATTGATAAACACGTCCTTTTATCCTGATGGTTTGTTGACATATCTACTTTTCAGTTTCAGCCGGTGCAGTCATTCGCACACGTGCGTCAAAACACGATGAGCCAAACAAATTGTAAAGTGGCAGATGAATTTACAGTGTTTCGATCACAGTTATGTTGCCGACTTTCCACAATTTAGTCTTGATTACAAACATCGCACGCATCTACTGTGTCGGCCTTTGAGAGGGAGAAAGCCGCTCGTTGCGCGTTGAGTCTCTTGGACGGATCATGCAACAAGGCAACTACGGTTAAATATATACGATTACTGTTCGCTGGTGTCAAACAAAGTAGTCGCACGAGTGAATTTCGTACACACCTACTTCGGTTAGCACGCTTGCATCCGCTAGGCTGGCTGTGCGCATTGATTTCGGGCCAGTGCAGCATCGGCTAATACTGCTTGCTGTCAGTTGCTATTAGATCGGGAAATACACACGCATCCTGGTCTCTGCTCCCACTCGTAAAGTCGTCGAATACATGTGCAACGCCGTATTAACATGCACTGAGAATCAGATGAGTATGTCGCTCGTCCGCAAGCAAACCGCGCAGTCAATGTATTCGGGTGTTTGACCGTCGCGGGAACTGTACAGGGTGATTCACTTGCCTTTGAATTGCCAATAATGGATATACGCCGTTGAAAATGGTATGATTATACGGTGTTAAGTAATTTTAATATAAAGTTATGAAGAGGGTCCGAAATTCCTCATTGACATTTATTTATAATATCAAATTGTACCAATAATGGAAATAATTGGAACTCGAGGAATGGCAAACATCCCTTAAATCTTTCATGGATAAACTACGTATACGAGAAACAACATAAATGGAACATGATGTGTCATATCACTCATTACCAATATGGAATATATATGAATTTAAATTAACTGATAAATCAAATCACGATTGATTACGATTTTATAACAATTGCAATCAATGAACTCTTAAAATGATACATCGTAGTTCACTCGTTTTAAATACCCGAGGTGCTCATATTGTAGCAGAGAGAAGTTAGTATAGCACAGTGTTATTCTTTCGAACTCAATATTCAGTCGAGTGTGTTTCCAGTATATCTAGTGTGTAATCCTACTACGCGGAGTACAGTCACATATGCACGCACGCCCCTAATGATCGAGTAAAATATCGAGGAGCAAGAGTAATGCAAACAATCCATTGTCTCTCGGCGTTCTCACACAAACGTAGTGCATTAGTCTCTGCAAGCACGAAGATCAGATATCATGGAGTCCTACTCAGACATTCGGAACATAACGGATAGCAAGAATCGAAACAGGAGTTCATGTGGAGTGGGTAGAACGCGTCAGGCAAGGGGACGTGGAAATAAAACAGAGGGCAGTGCTGTGAGATTGCTGTTGCGGGTTAACAGAGAGGGATATGCAGGCAGCGTCACGCCCCCGAGTGAATTGCACGTCACGAGACACCGAAACGGTCACCGGGAAAGCCGTGGCGATTCGTCGCAATTTCCATGCAGTACTGAAATGTGCACACTAGCAAGATGCTGCTGGTTTCTGCTGCATCTCGCTTTTTCAACAGACTGTTATGTCGTAGCCTTGGGGCGTCGCTTACTCCGCTACTGATTAAAGTTCAGCCGAAGTTTATCACGGCATAGCATCCACACACCCTGGGGAATTCCGCTCGTGTACTTACCAAGCTCGTAATCACGTAATAATTAAGTAAATGACGTAGCGTCGACGTCAACTATATGATGGAAAAGCGGATGAAACCAAACTGGTCGTTATTTCATTAAAAGTCCTAGTGCTTTTTGGGTTACGGGCATTTGCCGAACGGACAGCGCTTGATGGGCATCGGCAATCTTCCAATTTCGTAATGGCACCAGGAGAGACTGGCCTTGCCACTTTGACCATGTTCGCGTAATGCCCCGTGTCGTGCTAATTCATCAAAGTCCCGGGAAAGCCCTGTGCTTTGGATAGGAATCGTATATCCAACGTGGATCACACGTGAGCGAATCTCCCAGCGTGCTGCCAACCTCCCACGTGTCGCTGCCCTTTGAGATCCAGCGAGTCTGCGACAAACGTTTTGAATGGGGCTTTGTGCCGAGAGGGCGAGGCGGCGAGGGATACCCGGATGATACCAGGCCAACCGGCATAGCAGCATGTTCGCAATCCAGTGTCCTCCGCATGACGCCCACTTTTAGTATCACTGTTGCTTATTTCATCTAACATAAATCTGGCAAAAGTAACTCTGGCGCGACACGAAACTATTGGAGTCGACCCACCAGGGGGCTTGCTTGGTTCCCGATACCCTCTGGCATCGCGAGGGATTGACTGACCAGGATTAACCTGATGGCGGTCTGGCATGTAATCAGCCTGATTGTCGTCCGATAATCTCGGCGCGTTCATACCGACCAAATGGGTCGCTGATTAACGACCGCGATTTCAATCCGTCCGGATTTTTCGCCACGAATTACCCGCTTATCGCTAATACCGGCTGAATATACCGTCGAACTGCGATCTCGATGAATCACTAATCAATATGGTACCCGCTTACCATTATATCCTACCCGTCACTAATTAACCTAATTTTTCAATATAACGATCACCGAGCGCACCCAGCGATGCGATGTATGTACGCGAGTCGTTCGAGTGGCTGACGTCAATGTAGAGCGTGTCATATTTTTATAAAGGGGAACGGCCAATCGTTGCCGATGCGACCTTAATACTCTAATATCGAAGCATAGAACTTGCACTGCTTGTCTATTAAATCTTTGATGCGTTATCTGCTTCCTCATGGATAAATATAACCTTGTGTTCAGAGGCTTGACAGTACAACGTCGTCGGTTGTCGGGGTAGGCAGCTGTTAGCCCTTTAGTGCGGCCGATTCGTGTTCGCCGTATTCTCTCTCTCTCTCTCTCTCTCCTAGCATATCTAGCGTAACGAAAATCCTGCAAGCTCGTATACATGCTCGGTATATTTACACCGGAATCGATGAGAGTTACGAGTTAACATCGGCCAGCCGTAGGCTCCTCTATGTGCGCACGACGCGCGTGTATACTGGAGGTCGGCCTCAGGATTGACAGAATTAGGGTCGCTTCTCACGCAGTCCCTGGAGTAACAGGACAATGTTAATGGCCCTCGGCTCTGCCCAAGCCACATTGTTTCACGGCCCGATCCAAAATGGATGACGGCGCGTGTTATAGTTACGTGACTAGAGTTGTTGTTTAATGGTTAAATGGACCAGAATCCAGCCAAAGCTAGCTCTCTCCTTCGTTAGTCGGCGCGACGCCTATTGCAAACCCGAAAAACCGCAGGGCGAATACTCCGGCCGACGATCGATCTACGCAACACTAGCAGTTCGAATGGACTGCTGAATAAAACAGCAGCCCGCGCGCGTTCTTTACACGCGGCGCGACAGTTTTCCCGATAAAACGTCGTGCGATAACTCGCGCGAATGATCTGACTTCACGGACGATAAATCCTCTAGGCTCGTGCAAACATGTCAGTCTCACCCCCACCCCCGCAACCCCATTTCGTCGACGGTAATTAACGTTCCTTGGCACCCTCGATCGCACCGCACCTACGAACGGTCCTTCAATGTTTCCAACTTTCTAGCTATGTGTTAACGCCAGTTTTTTTCACAAATCAATTCTGTCCGATGCTCCTTGCAGAATAACAAGCTTTGCTTAAAAGATCAATGTACTCTAGGAAGAGATGAATATATATTTGGTTCCAAGTTTTGTTCGAATGATCGAGTGTTGAAGGATTTGTAAAAACACAGATTTTCAGTTTGGAGAGACACTTTTCTCTACTTGTTTTATAATGAATGGGTTTGAAACAATGGATATTCAAGTCACGCGAATTTAAGTACGTGACATCTTCATTAACTCAAGACGAGATAGTGAACGACCGATGTCTTGGTACAGAGTGAACTGACCAACTAACTCGGACCTCGGACCCCACCGTGCTATTTTTAGAATATCGATCCTTCCTCCGGGCTTCAGCGGATCGATATTCTTGAGTGTGGTCATGGTCTCCACGTGCCCGCGTTGCCATCGTTGCTCTCTGTCTGGCTTGTGACACTGAACTAATTCTAAGTACTTTGTCAAAACAGCCGGCAATGAACCCGTGCAATAATGTTTATGAGACTTCATTGACTTCATCCAAGATAATCAAAGCATACCTCGCAAGGGGATCGATGCATAGTTATTATACTATATATTTCCATGGCATAACTAGCCATGGTATATAGACGAGAGTAGAGTAAATGTATGTGTGTCTGTCGCGAAGGAGACGAAGAAGCAGCAGATGCACGATCGCCGATTAAAAGTCGGAGGGCAAGCAACGAAGCCACTTCGTCTTTCGAACGAACGAATGGACGAATGGACGAATGGACGAACGGCAAGCGGGTGAGAGCTCCTCGACGTTTTTGCCCGGCTGTTGCCGTCGTTAATGAGGCTAAACCCCGTCTTTTTTCGACGGACGGCTAGCTGCGAATGCGCGCATACACTCGAAAAGCGTTGGTAAAAAGGGCTTTAGCAAGCTCGAGATCGGGCTCGGTTTCAGGAATTGCACGGCATCGTACATACGTATGTACCTAGACGCGATTTCTCGCCGAGTAATTACGTCTCGAATTTCATCGCGAGCGCACCCCAAACGCCCGGCACGAAATGTTAGCTGATCACTCCGGAACTCTCGGTTGGAATTCTTGGAACAGATTAGGGGTGGGAAAGAGAGAGAGAAAGAGTGGATTACGAATGTGCAATTCTCGAGAAGCCAGACTGGTGGCAGGAGTGCCCGAAAACTGCATGATTAAAGGCGTATTCGAGCATAATGAATGCTCCGTGCTGGGGAAACGAAAGCGAGCGATTCGCTGAAATAATTTCGAATAATTCTTGTGCTCTCCAGTTCTAGAAGTACCGTGTGTTTAAAAACGAAATTGTTTGCTTGTTTCCTTTGCAAAATGAGGAACGTAGCTCAAATAAGCCATCACAGTCAGACACAGCGTTCGTACTGTGACGTGTGCATTCCCTTTGCCGGTGTAGCAGGAATTCTTTGTCGACATTGTTAATTATTATTTTTGTTGCTCCTCCCAGTGCGCAGAGAGCTCGTCTCGTTGACATTGTATGGTTAAGCTTTCTGTAGCGACTCACGACAAGAGGACCGCGTGTGGCTCCTCAAAGGTGAAGGCGATTAAATGAATTTATAGCAGCGATCGTTACGGAACAGAATGGATACCAGATATGCCACAGTGCTTCCTATCGAATACAATATATTTTCTTGCAATTTGTTACTTGTTACGTTGCTGTATGTCATGGCTCCGCCATCGTTACCGAAAATATGAATTGCGAAGCATTTTTTTATTAGCCCAAAGAAAAGTGGCAATAACTGTAGCTCCTACAGATGCATGGAGTAGTTTTGACAATGATAAATGTTATACCGTTATTGAAATCGTGAAATTGAAATCAATTTAAAGTTGGAAGTAGAAGGGTGCCGTTACGCTGTCCGGCAGATCGAAGGATTTTAATTTCCACGGATATTCGAGCATCGTTGCCTGGCCAGGAAGGAAGCATCGCCATCGACATTGTCGAAAGAGTCGGACGAGCAAATTCAATTTTGGCCGGATAATCGAAATACGGGAATCTTAATTTTCTCGGTGATTTCATGGAACGACTATCTGATCGATTCCAGTCGGCTAAAATGCAGGCTCTCGGCTGAAACCGGCGGATTGCATTACTGCCGTTAATTAAAATGAAATTAAGAGCTTCCTGGGCCGAAGACGCGGCTAGCTGAAATTACTAATTGTCCTGCTAGTGAATACACTCTCGCCAGTGGAAACTCGACAGCGCGTCTTGAGAAGGAGCTAACAAGGGCACTGCTACCTGGCCTCTTGCCGTTAAATTATAGAGCTCTCTTAATAAGTTTCCATGCGCAAAAGTTATCGGCACCTGAGCGACTTGAACACGATAATTCTATTAGTTCTACAATTTTATCCGGAAGCACTACGGCGCCGACAAGAGAACTGCGTCGGGTAAATTGTAATAACTATTCCGAGCAAGCGGCGAAGTCTAATCTTTCCATCTTGCTCCACCTCCTTTTCGTAGCCGTCTCTCACCCCTCTCCTTTTACTTTACGTAATCCTCATAAAAAGCGATTAACTCTTTTGCCGCCGATCGTATCCATTCATGTATTCATTAATGCGAAATACCTTGAAGCACTCGAAAGAGCGAGAAAAAGTGTCGAGTGGAGTCTGAGGCATCAAGACGAAGCTAAGCGGAAGAAGAAGTGGAAGAAGTGAGTCTTATATCGCCGCTTTGCGGAACTTGATGTTATCTTAATGAGCCTGATGGCAGGAATAATCAGGCCTTCATGACCCGTTGCGATGAATAATGCATCCCAATGATACTCGGAATCCACCGCGACTCGTCCCCCCCTCCCACCGGTGCCGCCGATATTCCGTCTGCTCCCGACACCTCCCAGCTAGCGCCAAGTGTTTACTTGTAGTTTAGTGATTTAATTTTGTATTAAGGGCCAGAGAGTCTGGCGAGGGAGTAGACGCTCGCCAATTTATGGCGTTTCCCTATCGGGAATCCAATTAACGAATCAGCAACCTGAAACCAGGGAATCTGTTTTTCTGGCTATAGCCGCTTGCCGAGCGAAACTTTCATGTTTCGTATCTCTCTCCCTTTCCTTTTTCGCTTTTCTCTCTGTCACTCTTTCGTCGACTGACCGTTTAACTGGGAAGTAATGGTTGTCTAACGAAGTAGTTTTCATAAGAGAAGTTACGTGCTAACCGTTTAGCAGAATCCACATGAACACGATCTGTTTGCACGAGTTTTTTGGTATTCCATGTTTTACGAGAGCCGAACAGAAATCAGTTTGGTTTTAAATATTTGAAGCTGGCTTGATTTAAAACGCTATCGATATATCTCCGCAATTCCACTCAACTGTAGAATATTCGGACATTTGTTAACAGGAAACGCTTGCTTGCGTTCTGAAAAACCAGCGCTGCTGTTTGGTACAAAATGGACATAATAATGCGGCTGGTAAAGGCTCGGATATGAATGCCGCAGGATTTCTACCTTGAATACATATGAAAGCATAATTCTGTGAAAATGTTGGTGAACATTTTCGTAATCAACGTCGACACCTATATTGATAATGCGCCTAATGTTGTGCCCGGAAGCATTAGAGGAAGCAGAAGGTACATCGTTGGAAGGTACAACCTTACGCAGTGCTATAGTCGTGGAAGAAAGGCCAGTAGAGGGCCCAGGAGAGGCTTGAATTGGCGTTGATTGGGCGTGCGACAAACATCCGGTCGCATTTCGCGCCCTACGAACGGGAATGCGCGTCTCTGTGGTTTCGTGTCCGTAGAGTGGCGCAGACTACGGGCGACTACCGGTTCTCGTCTTAACATGACCACGGACGGACCCGACCCCCACCCTTAACTGTCGGCTTACCCTGAATACACGATTCCATGCCGAGTGCAACCCCTTTCCCAACCGTGTACATTTCGACCTGTCCTTCCTCCGACTCACCGTCCGAAATCTCGCCTCACGATTTACATCTTAGCATGCTCCTTGTCATTCGAATTTACGATTATAGCACTCGGCTTTCAAGGCAACATTTTTTCAGATTGGAAAGTAATCCTCTCAGATCCGTATTATCTACGTAATCTCAAGAAGGACTTATGCAGGCTACTTGACATTTTATAGGTTTAGATAAAATGTTATATGCGATCATATTGACAATTATATGATTGTATGATGAGATAGATAAAAGTTAATAGTTAGTGACAGAAAATCGTAATATGATTTCCGTGATACAACAGGCACTGGAAACTTTCTATATTCTTTTCACTCTGGCTTTTAGCATTTCATTGCCAACGATAGATTACGACGGGGTAAAATTTCCTCGCGAACGGCTGCATGTAATCTTTACTGCATTTCAAATAAAAGCTGATTTAAAGTTTCCCTAGAGTACTTTGCTCTGTGTGCTGCACCTTGGAAGAGAGAACTTTCGAAAAAGAGGACTGAGTGTGCTGAGCGTACGATGGCAGGTACTTTTAGCGCGTTTCATCAAGAAAGGAGTTTCGCCGAACTTTGGGGGAAATGAATAGTGTATGGATTAATAAGCGGATTAATTGCGGTGACATAATTATCTGTTGATAAGTAGCGGGACATCCGTGTGAGATGATTACGAAGACGAAGACGCCAGATGATATCAAGGGTTCAGCCTCGGGGTAACTTAAAGTGTCTCCGGGCAGTCTAAGACCCAATGGCGTTTATGAAGCCACCGGTAGAACATGCTACATCATACCACCGACACCGTCCATCAATATCCCCGGGAATACATCAAGTTCTATAATGGACGAGGCTCCGCATCCAAGAAACTACAATTGCCTCTCGAATTCCCCGCCGGGCATCCATCCATTAAGGATGCTTGCGATTAAACGTGCCAGTGTATCATCCGCGCGCTTGCATTTACCATGAAAATTCATAGAACCTATACAGCACCAGCGACATCAATAGTCGATGGAATATTTGTATTCGAGTCGCTCCACCCCCCTATGTAAATTGTTCCCATCTATTTAGACACTGGCTACACCGAATTGAAAGTGTGGAAATCGATACAGTTACATTGTTTACGCGATTGAAACAGAAATAGAGTTTAACAAACATGAAACAGCACATGTATGTCGTTTATTCGAAGTCTTTGGATGTATGAGAAACAGGAGGCCTTTCTAAAGGAGGCACAATGTCAAATTAGAGGTCACGGGATCGTCACAAAGATTCGCCGACGAGTAATTACAGCCGGGGATTCGGAGACAAGGAAAATCGAGTGGGTGGGTGGTTGTCCCAGCGTCAAACATTCAACTAGAACTCTCACGCTGGATACATCGAGCAAAGTGAGATTGGATCCATATCGAGTCAAGACGAACGCCTCTCCGTTCGCAGCCTGTGGGGTTATCCGTCTTCTCTAATTAACTGCGGACCTACTTCCTCGCTTGGTGAGCACCGACTATTACGTGATACCGACTGCTACGGGACTCGAGAAAATTGGAATTGGACCGGTTACATTACGGAAATACATGTCATACATAAGCTTGCGCGTATCCCCTCTGTGTATCGCGTCGAGGACCCTATGTACACATAACCACCGGCACTTCACTATGCTCTACATTCCGACTTAAATTGGGATCCAACTCACTCACCAAGGACATCTTCCAATTTGCGTTACACTGCTTTTACAAGTGAGAAAGACTATTCTTTTCTGAAAAGTCGAGATCTTCCTGATTCATGATATTACGAAGGATATTAGTTAATAGCATTATGTTAGTACATTATATCATAAACTGTCTAACAAACTCTAAGTTAATGTACACATCATTCTCCTAGGAGCGAAACTAAACATCAGTCTTTGAGAATTTCATTATCAGCATCCGTCCCGTGTTTCCAGCACATATCGTTCCAAGGGGGCGGATCAAGTTTCGTGATTAGTTGTCACATTACATTCCAAGCTAGCAGGAGCGCAACCCCATTCCTGGGGAATGCGCGTGCCCCGCCCGACTAATTAGTAAAAGTCTTTGTTATGCGTGCAATATCTACGCGTTATGAATAGTACGCTCGGTGCGTGACAAAGCAATTTTATTAGCCACCGGCACGAGAGCGTAAGCGGCGGCCGAGCTCGTGCCACCGAGATTAATGAGCTTTGATACTTGCGGCGTTTGTTACACCGACGAAATTGTTTCCGCCGGCAACTACTGCGCTCCGGCGAATTTCACCATGCGAGTCCTCCGCCCGAGATAGAACCCTACGCTCTCCGAGGTTCCATGTACTGCTACTTACGGCTACGCCCTCATTTTTCTTTTATCAGGAATCTTGCATTAGCCTCTCTCGCCCTCGCTCTCAGAATAGTACAGCCACGCCATCCAGCCAGGCAATTGCAACGCATGAATTTTCATCATGAACTGCAGCTGCCTGATAGGCCAACTATTTAATCGTCAACGTTGCAAACATATGCGATAAAACTCGAATTAAATTTGCCAAAGGATAGGCAAATTTTTGGGGCTTGTAATTATTTCATTAATTAATCTAATTCAACATATTTCAATTGACGTGTAATCTGTAGTGTTACAAAGGGAGAATATTTCGAATAATTTTGTATTTTTATTAACCTTCAGGTTGATTATTGTTTTGCATGTATCGGATCGAAACTCGTACTCCCTGCCGTGAGGGAAGGTTATTAATTACATACAACAGCCAACAGTTTACGAAGACATTTTCGTCATTAGGCGTGAAGTTGCACACGAGCGTGCGGTCGCCAAGTTACCAAGTGGACAACTAGCCGCAACTCTAATTGACCTGCTATACCTTCGTCGAGCACATACTCCGGTAATTAAAAGTACCGCCGCGTAACATCGCTTTCCACGGAGAGGCTCTCTCAGCGTGTACCTAACAACTTAACAAGGCAGGCTACACGCTGACAATTAACGCCCCCATTCACCAACTTTTGGGCCCCAGAGCGCCCTATTAAACGGATTATTTTCTTCGTTGGAAAAAAATCTATCCCGACCTGGAGTTTAATTGCGCCCACATGTAAAGCAATTTCTCCGTAACCCGAGCGTATTTGGCGAGCCGATTAAATTCAGTTGCGCGGATACTTGCTTAATTTTAATCGAAATTGCACTTGGCGAGATACAGCGAATTGTACTGGTTTCCGGTATTGCAACCACGCGGGCCGCCTGTATCCAGGAAGGACGAAATCATACGCAATCTATCTGCAAACAAGCAATTTACTTGCAAATGAGCAGAACTCGTATACACGATTATAGATTTAACGTGTACGCCGCCGAACGGGGCAAACTGACAGCGTGATTTAATAGAAAGGTTTCGGGCCGGGCACTTTGCCGGCTTTATTCAATTCAATCATGTTCGAAAATCGACTGGTACAACGATTTGACTACGGATTTAATATAGGCCGCATTATAACGGTGAGTAATTTTACCTGGACAACGGGCTGCTGATGATGTAGTGTGTGTAGTAGAAGATGCTGGCGACGGAAATGAGAAGCAATGCCGCGACGCATCGTTTGACCGTGGTCTGCTTGACGACGCAACGCGTACCGACGGCGCCTAGTAAAGGAACGCCAGCCTCCACCGCGGATATCTTCATCACCATCGTCTCATCTGACGGGCGACGAGTAGTCCAGATCTCGTTGATATTAGCCTTTATTAAGGCCGACTAGTCTTCCCCGCTCGTAACGCGCGCCTACTAAATCCATCCGTAATGACGCCCGTTTTTTCACTCTCCGTTGAAGCGTCGATCCTCCTCATATCTGTGGGTACTCTTCTTCAAATAGTCACTTTCCTCAGCCACTGTCTGAATATTCAAGCCTCTTCAACGATGGCTCGAGTCTCCGTTCTCTATAAATTTTCACACTGGCCACACTATTATGGCTATCCTTCCACTGTCAGGACACGTGTGAGCAAGGTATCTGGGATTCCAGGATTCCTGGTGCCAATCTAATCTCTGGCAAATGCCGGTTACTCCTGAGACAAGTGGATTTTGTCTCGATCTTCAGCTATGTCGCTTTTGAATCGAAAAGTTTGGCTGGTCGGGCGAGGGGCGTTGATGGCGGCTCAGAAACGGGCAGCAGGTCGCCACTTGTTGCGCCTCCAGATGCCGAAGACGATTGCCATATCGCGAGCAGCACGAGATCGCGCTGTCCATCGCGATCGTTTTTAACCCATTTGGCCGAGGAATTAAGTCTTATCAAGTACCGCTCTTCCTCAATCCCGATTCGCTCGAACGTTCGTCATTTTTTCACTTTCTCTAAGATATTTGTGCTTCTCGTTTATAGCTGCCAATGGAAATCATATCGCACTGGATAAACAGCAAGTTCTCTCGGATATCCTGTCTCTTTCCGATGCGAGATGATTGCGCTTAAGAATTGCTTGTAAGAGAGTTCCAAGTGAATTCGTGGAGAATTCGCCTACGATTGGAGTTTTGTAACCCCGGATACTCAAATGCAGATCTTCTTCAGTGCATCTTGGCGATCCCTTGCTTACTTCCGATGTCGCTTCACGGTAAGCTGGTTTCGTGAGTGGACTATTTGTTACGCTCGTCGGCCCGGACCTTGGACGAATCAGCAAGGAAACTGGTTCACTCGTAAATTTTCAAGCCCCCCTTCTTTCTCCTCGTCCTCATGGCACCGCCCTTTATCCTGTAACAGTCAAAAGAGAGGGTACATTACAATTTGAAAACCATAGATTGGCCGTCAATATCAGCTACTGGCAATCGTAATATTCTCAACGGGAAATCTGTTCAGCTTCGTCAAACTGTAATTCGTGGAAATCGACATAATAGCCTCGGCAAATTCCCTATTGGATTTCATCAACTCGCTGGAATGTACGATTAGTGGGGTTTAATAAAATTCCGTGGAAAAATCAAATAAACGCCAATCAACCTGAAATTGATACGGAATTTAGCTGGCCAATTAGCTAATGGTACTGTCACAAGGATATCCAATTTTCCTTTTCACTCCATCCTTTTCACTATTTCGAAGGGTCGACGAGTGAGAGAAAGAGAACTTGTTGGTGGTCCCACAACAAAAATCCATTAATCAACTGTCGCGTGTCTCGACAGAGGAGATCCTAGCCAACACTTTCTGTTCTGTTCGTGCGTGGTTTTAGCAATGGTTCTGCCGGCGATGGAGATGCAAAGAAAAACGAGGAAAGAATTAAATTGAAAGTGACCCCAAGAAAATGAGAGAATGCGCGATAAGAAATGCGAAAGGACAGAGGGTGAGAAAGTTACGACATGGAAAGGACAGTTGGATAAGTTCGGCCTGTTCAACTCGGCTGTCTCGGGAAATATTGATAGCTCGTGCCGACCATGGATAATCCCTGAGAAGCGTGGATCGTCTTGAATGCGACAATCGTTCGAAAGGAAGTATTCCTGAGGGAGAAACAAGGGGAGCAGAGCTGCCAGCGCGGTGACGCCAAATGTAATTACACGAGAGGGACGTTTAATTCGCCAGTTTGAGGAAACTTGTCAGTGAACTTTGCCTGCTGCTACTACTCGCTGGTGATCCTCCTCCATAGTTTTTCTTCCTCTCTACGTTCGAGCAAGAACTCGCTGTTCTCTTGCGCTCCTTCGATCCTCTCGGTGATGGCTATTCCAATCGGCTTTCATTTTCAGATGTTACATTGTTCCTTTCAATGCGGCGAAATTGCTCGCACGTTACCCTTTGTCCTTCGCCGTGGTATTGTTTTAAGGTAGCATCTTTCTTCTCACGATTACCTGGTCGTTTGCAAATTTCATCATGGTTACCGCACGGATTATAATACGAACCCATTTCTGACAATTTATCTTCGTGCTGGAGCAGTCCGTGTTCGCTTTTCAACATTCGCAGCCCAACTTTCACCGACAGTCGCGAGCTTCTATACAAATTTTTCGTCTCTCACTACCGCCTGGCTCGTTAATAAAAATCCTGTTTTTTTCCCCTATGCGCTCTGTTCAAATGCATGAGCAGGAAGGATCACACGGAATTTTGATTCTTCTACTATATACTACGCGCTGGTACAGGTCGTCATATGCCAACTATATTTTCCTCGTCTCAGAGGGAAATTTCGTATCCATGATAAATCCAGCAGCACTGCGGTTGCTTAATTCAAGAGAACGAAGTAGAGTGTGTGAGAGACAGAGAGACATTTCACTTTCTCGAGTGGGTCGTTAGTGGAATGTATCAGGCATGCGGATTTAAGGGCGTCCAATCCCAGCCGAGCTGTGGTTGCGTCGAACTAACGCAGGTGCATTGAGAGGTCACTTTATCCCGCGCAAGCGATCAGCCAGGCTACCTGATTATTTCTTCGGGAATACTGTAGAGCGATGTTCCCTCGTTGACGCTTACCAACGAACCTCAGCCAGAGAGGTGTTTGGTTTAGGTGAACAAGGTAGAATCGCGGGAACCAGCGAGAGAGCAGATCCAATTTCATTCTGGATGATAGTAGTCAGAAGGTTCGTCGTGCCGGCGGCATATTTACAAGCATTTCGATGCACTCGGATGGCGTTTTAATCTGGCAAATGCACTCTGCGCGCAGGGCTATAATCTCGTTCCTCTCTTTCCTTCCTCTTACCAACTCACTCATACTGGTTCTTCTGTTTCTCTTTCTCTTATTTTCGTGTACTTTTTCCATTGAACCGATGGCCCAATCTCTCGCGGCCTCTCGCTGCGGTCATGGGAAAGGAGAATACACTGCTTTTTGGAAGACGGAAGCCTGTCTATTCAAGAGGGCGGTTCATACATTTTAAATCAGAGCACCGTGGATTATTAGCGGCAAGCAAGCGGCAGCCGTATTCCAGGGATGAGTACTCCCCTACTCGCAGGGTGCTCTTTTATATCCGGAGAAAAATGCGGCTCGATATAGAGTAGCGGAAATCGCCAAATGAAGTGGCTCCTCGGCCGAATAGAACCAGCCACGCCACTTTCTTATTGATCGATCGTTGAAAAAGCCTCGTCTACGACTGATTTTCCAGACTCTTCCCTTCCTTCTCTTGTCCCGTCCGCTCGCACTCTTATTGCCGAACTTTCGCTTAGCTTTCGTCGTGAAACAAAGGGCTTCCGAAATCAACGGCCCCATTCTCTCACTCACTCTTACTTACTCTCCCTGGAGGACCATTCCGCAGGTTTAGAAATTTCCCACGCGAGACATATTTTTTCTCGATGAGAAAAATGCCCCATCGTACCTCCTCCCTTTCTCCAGCATCCCTCAACGACATAACCCTCAATCATAAAAAGTTGTGGCGTGGTTGGTAGATGTAGGGCGAATGGACGATGGCATCGTCGAGTCTTGCCATTTATCGATAATGTCAAATATTTCATAGGCAATTCATCGGATTCTCGCACTTTGGAAGAATGGTGGTAAGATTTCGTTGATATGATATTCCACTGAGAAAAGGTTTACAACAATATGGGAAAGTAGCGACTGTGTAACGACCGGATGCAGCAGAACGTGCTTCTCGCGAGCCTGCGTTGTTGTTCTGGTGTTAACAGGCGGAACGTCTGGTTTTCTACGCTCGTTAAGTGTTCGCACCCTTTTCGCAGCAAGCCTAAACACGAAACACGCGTCAGTGGATTCATCACGGTCTCTTTCCGCCCTCGGAACCTAGACTGACTTGCACGTGTGTGGGTGAGTGTCGGTGGAAGAGCGGACGGAGGGCACATGATAGACGCGTGAAATTAAATCCGAGAAATGCGAGTACACTCGGCCCAACGCTATTGCCATGCCGTTGCACAGCCGGGCTTCGTGTCCCTATCATATCCCAACCCTATAGTATAACGCATCCTCAACACGTCTCCTCTGTCCCTGATGTCGTGCGGATTGGTTTACTCACACACACGGAAGCTATGAAAATCGTCTGCCTCGCATCTTTTCTCTTTCAGTGTTGAAACCGATATTGCACTAGAATTATTTACGCTTGTCTTGCTACTTTTTAAATTGCGGAATGATTGTAACAGGAGAATAGTAGTATTTTGGTGATGTTAAAGAAATATGTGATTGCGTTAAATAAAATTATACAGGAAAATGGATAAGTAGCAGGTTTTAAGAAAAGTTTATATTTAAACGCCAAATCTATTCATTGCCGACAAAGAACCTGAAAAATCTCTCGCTTTGAATTGAAGGGTTTAAAGCTGTCGCGATTTCTACGATCCTTACTTTTCCAAAGTTGAAGTTCTTCCTTTAATGAACGACCACAGCGCTACGGTACAGAAGCTTGTTCTTTCGTTAGCAGGAAAGGAGTCTCAGCCGCAAAGCGTAGAGTATTTGAAAAAAGGGAAGTACGTAAAGAAGGGAACAGCGTGCATCGCTATTATACACGGTGCCTCGAATCGGACGGCATTTCTATGGGCGAGACAAAAATGTCTGGGGTATAGCGCGCGCTTGCTGCAATGTAACAGCACTTCTGAATGCGAAGCGTATTACCTGGCTGATTTATTCCCCGTGTGTATAGAGGGTGTGCATGTATGCAACGCGCGCAATTCGTTACCGCGTGGTACGCGCTAAATACGTTTTCATTACGACAAATGAGTGTGCCAGGAGAGGCATGCTGTGTAACTGACGGGAGATGCGCGCACTTGCCAGTACAGTGTCTATCCATCTCGGAGGAATTTCTTCTTTTTCGGTTCACTAGCAATATGAGACAAACTAATTTCAACAAACATGAAAAGTCAGAACAAACTATGAAATTCGTCTTTGAACTTCACTATATCGAATTTAATGTTGCGAAGTAGTCTGTATTAGTATTAGTATACTATTTTGCATAATGATGCACCCTGCATTGTTCCCTCTGCAATAATTAATGCTTTACAAAACAATCGAAATTACAAGTATAAATCGTGAAAACATGAGTTATAATGCAGCAGTTGCGGAGAAATGCGGCGCGATCGCGTAACAACATTTAAGTGAAACTGTAGTACAGCTTACACATCAGTGCTCAACGTAGGCGTTGTATGGGTACTGTTTGAAACTAACGGATGAAGCAGGGAGTCCATATATTATCCAGGCTCAAAAAGCAATTAACTGGCTGCCGAGCAGAGTGCAATGTAGCGGAGAATTTTTCCAGGCGCACTATTGAATTTACTTACTCTCCCTCCCGCGACCAACTGTGTTGTTTTCTAAACTACTGTTTCCCTTCAATTCCGCAATACGCTCTGCTAGTTTCCAACCGGTACTTTTTTCTAATTCCCAATACGAACCACTTATCTGGCTCGGTATACAAGTCGAGGATAAAATGCAAGTGTTATAATCTGCAATACCAACAGTTTTAATATAAGTCGTAATACTATTATTGATAATCACGAAGATAACTCGATGAACTTGGAAAGTAGAGGTGCACTCGCATCACGGAATTCGCAACAATTTCATTATCACGCCTTTTCAGCTTTTATTTTTTGGTCGAGCGACGGCTATGGCCCTTTATGCCGGATTTACGCGGCAGTGTCCCAATTGTGCTGGAGCTGCAGTACCGCGCAGAATTTCACCGTGCATATTTTCCGGTGGCCGCAAGCGCGGCCGATCTGTCAGCAGCACGCCGTCATTTCGACGGAACATCCTGCATCCAACGTTGGATGGTCGAGCGAACGGTCGACCATAGTGTGGCGCCCGTCAACAGATAGACGCAACGTTTATTGGCGGCCTCTTTACGACTGTGCGTCCTGCAAAATTGAGCATACACGCCTGACACTCGTCCGTTCTCCACACACATGTAAATCCATTCACTCTCTGTGGGACATCAAAGTCCTGGGATTCACAGTTCGCACGTCATAATCTGAAGGGAAGGCAACCCCCCCTTTCAAGATTTACTCCTGCTAAACTCAGGGGAAAGCTCTCAAAGGGTGACTGCCGATTTCATTGGGTCGTTTGCCGTGTACCATGGACACTAATTAAGCCGTAGTAGAGCTCCTAACAGACATACAGGAATACACGAATCCAGAGGATGCCACAAGATATGTTGCTATTGGTGAGCGAGCGTATTTGCAATATTGGAAAGCCGTTTGGTAAAACGTTTGCTTTGTGATCAATGAAATTCCCCGGATTGCCGGTGCGCGCATCCAATTCCGGACGCTACCGCAAATACTGTGTACATTGGCTAATGTAAACCGGCCCTCTATTTGCAGCAACTCTCGGCGCGATACCAATATCAGTAAGTGATCATATTTAAAAACGGCGCCGTTCAGTACGCATCCACGTTCGCATGGCTGGACTCTTTAATTTCTGATGATTCCAACCCATTCACGAATATTGTCAAGGATTCCTTCGTAATCCAAGGATCACACAATTGATTGATGAGGGCAATGAGCTTTATCTATCAATCGTTATAACTTCTGGAGTAGTGTATTTCTTCTAGAGATGCAGTTGGATATGACGAGGAAAAAGAAAGCAGCAATGGAGAGCGAACGAATAGTCGAGGCAAAACTCCAAGATAGAAAGGAGAGTAGGTCTCCAGGGTTTCGTTTTCTCTCTTATTACCTAGTCCGTTTGACTCGGTACATATTGTGATTGCGAGGAAGAATAGCTGGAGACAACTCCATGGAAGGGTGGTGAACCTGGTGGATTCCAGGAGCGTAACCCCCTGGCAAACAAACCTGTATCGCACTGCCGTCGGCATCCGGACTCCGGAAAGTAATAATATGAAAATCCATTCGTAATACCGCCCGCTCTTTCACTCCCACCCTCTTTCTCTTGTCCTCCGAAAAGGAAAGAACTCGGCTAGGAGGAAGAAGCATTGTAAATAACGTCGCAGTTCCTAAAACGAAGAAATCCCGCCTCTTGAAAACCTCGCTAACCCATTTGAAAGAAGGGAAATAATACTGGTGCAAGGTCGGCAACCGCGAACTACTGTGTCACGCACTGATATTACAAATTAAACAAACGTGGCGAATGCCACGGTTCCAGGCAATAAAACACTTGGCGAATTACTCGGTGTGAGTGGGTCTTACCTCACTGCGGTAGACGGGGCCAAGAGCGCAAATGAGATTTCCAGGAGTAACTCTGAATTCCAAGAGTGTCTGAGAAGAGGCAACATCCGACATCCGCAGATGAACGTCGAGAGAGGAGGATGTTTTAAGACCGAACGTGAGGAGATAAGTCTGTCTAATACTACTTTCCTTATTTGCCACTTTTATTTTTAAAAAGAAGGTTAAATCTACCTGTTTCCTTCATAGTATTCCGTGATATCTCTCATGAACTAGAATAACGTAACCTCTGCTTTACAATTAATCATCCTGTAACGTACCAACAAGATTCCTCTCGCTTACAAACCGTAGTTAACACATCATCTTTTAACGTTAATCACGTGAATGTACAAATTGGAAAATCAGTTGCAATGATCCTAACTAATTTGACGAGGGAGTATTGATAAGCAAGGTCCCCTTTGAATTGCTTACCCCAGGAAAGAGGAAATATGCATCAGTAGGGATGATTTAGCTAGACTATCTTCCTCCGATTAACGTCAGTTTTTCCAGGCGTATCGGGCGCGCGCAATTACATTTCTGTAACTGGTTACATGGCGGGTTGTCGTTTGTGTTTGCGTAAGTGCGCGTGGCCGGGTGTACGAGCGAGCGAGCAAGTACTCGAAAGAAGTCGTCGACGTCATCATTAAGTCGAGTGGCTACGGTGCCCTAACTTCTGCGCTGCGCGTGCACACATTCACATACACGTGTGCGCGACGCACTTGAGAGACCCGACGTTAATCGTGCCTACCTTCGTCGTCGGCCTCAGACCTACGTGAAACAACGTAGCCAGCGGCACAGCACACACACGTCAAGTGGCGTGATTAAAGCAATTAAATTAATAACCGAGTACCGCACGCGTCTTGCTATCACGATGCTTTGCAAGCCATGATTTCAATCATACGCTGACTGGAGCTCTTCATCCTCGATTGGAGCGGACAGCAGACTGCTCCCCTTAACTTAAGCGTAAGACGAGTTAGGCTAGGCGCCAACATGCAATTTTTCACTGTGCAATTGAATAGTTGCATGAATGACGACCGCCAGTTATAAGGGTGTGCTGATATACAACTATTTAATAGCGCAATCAAAAATTGCATGTCAGAGTTTACCCTTAAGATCAATTTGTAATGGGAGTGACAGAAACTTCTTGGAAATGTTAAATCTAGCAATTGCAAATTGCCAAGCTCCATTCCCTAGTCATTTACATACTATCCGCTCTAGATTTCTAAGATCGTATCCAATCTTCGTTCTATGTATAATTCTCTCAAGTACGCCGTCAATCTTAAGTGCTCTGTGTTATTCTTCTTGCATTCTATTTTCTGCTATGTTAATTCCTCGATGCTGATTTTATACGGCATTATATGATACGCATTACACAGTAACACAGAAATACGTGAACCGTATGATTATTAATGCCCTGTTAATGCGATCACCATAAAAAAAAAGAATGCGTAATATCTTTATGAGGAAGTAGAAGTATATCACTCCAATCCACTCAAGAATTAATCGCAGTAATCTAGTGATATCGATTGATAATACGCTGAATAGTTCGCAGTCGACTTTTTCAGCGATACATTGTCTCGTACCGCGGGCGTCTATCTGGAGTAATGGGTAGTATAGTACATTTTACTGGTCCAGGCTGATCTCTATTCTCTGCTCTCTTTACGAGAAGCTAGTATCCAGCTAGCTCATGGTCGCGCGCGTTAATTATGACTTTAAGCTGAAATAGTGATGATATCGGCGCGGTAGCTGCAAGCTTGTTAACTTGTCTCAATTCAATGCTCTCATAGGTCGGCACGTGTTGACTCGACGATAGCGATCATCATCCGCGCGCGCAATGGAACCCCACTTAAGCTTGTACTGCCGTTCATCAAACGGAATTATGCAAAAATACAAAAGAGCAGAATTCATGAACCCTGGGTCATCGCCTAGCGTGACTAGGCGAATGTGGCTGAAATAGAGCGTACCGGCTTGTTTGGCCCATTGATCTGCGCAACAATAATCTGGCTGGTCGACACGAGTCAATGTTTGATCACACTGATCATTAATTAACTAATGACGCACCCATTTGAATTTCAGAATGTAATTTGCTGCCAATTAACAAGGGATATAGTGTCACCCAACGCTCGCTTGTCTCTATGCTTTGCTGTTGGTCTATGAGCGAATTAGGCGTTGCTTCATTATGCGCGCGATTCCGCCAGTGGCAGGATCACAATGCAACGCATTTAACAGGGCCGGCAATGTAACACGATCCAAATGCATAGACCGGTAAAAAGGGTTGCGCGCTTGTAAGGAATCCTCGAAGCCATTTGTGGTTGCGGTGGAAAGTTCGATTCCTTCGATGACGGCCGACAGTCGTCTCTACATCTCTACTTTTACACTCTACATTAAACCACTGTTTACTCGGCCGCCACCTGCTCTACTTATTTCCTTCTCCCCGTCCTCCTCTCGTTTAACCTAGTTTATTTTACTTTAGTCCGACTGCAATTCTCTAATCCCTGACATTCCTTTCTACCATTCAAGTGCGGCTGCCGATAAAGTGTCACGCATCCCTCACCACCCGCTCATTCTTCTATCTCTCGGCGAGTCAAAGCATTGGGTATGCTTGCACACCATCAAAGCTCGCAAAAGCGAAATTGTCTTCTTTCGTTTTTACTGTTTACTGCTTACTGTTTGCATTTCGCAGACACTTCAGAGACGGTTCGCTTCACGGCTGTATGATGTCGGTCTTTTAAAAGCAGTCAGTAGGGAAGTGTGCCGATGAGAGTACACGGGAAAAGATTTGAGGAACGGAAGACGGGCAGATGAAAGCAATGCGGTGTGAGAGTAATGCTAAATTAGAGTTATTTTCTAGCCTGACCTTTTCATTAGCAGGCGAGTCGGCCCTCGTGACCAAGTGGTGCTACATACATTCTTTCACTTTCAGCCTGATTAGTTTAATTAATTACCTAATTGTCCCGCAACGTCCGTCAATTAATTAAAATCTGCCCGGGCCCCGCCTCTTCTCCGCGTCAGCCTCTCCAATAAACGAAGTAGTTCAACTCATCGGGGACGGCGGTAAGGGGGAAGTAAAAGGAAGAAAAAGGCGTGAGAATTATGGGTGACTTTGAGAATGAATTGCAGTTTTACTCGTGCGTGATTTGAGGGGGCTCGTATAGTAATTCGCACTTGAAGCCCTCTTTCATTTTCGCTCTGATACGACAGGTGCCTGAGCTTTGGAGAGGTACTGATCATTTCATGGAATTTTTCGTGAGCGACAATTGATGGAAGGCTTTTCAGTTTCATCATGAGCGCACGCGAAGCAATCACCCCGTAATTGTGTTGGACTTCACGCCATGCTACAGGCCGGATAATTAATTTCGCCACGGGAATGAAGAAGTGTAGCGGGTGCAGTAAGTGGAAGTCCAACAAGACGATCGAAGGGCCTCAAGCGCTGATACTCATTCGACGTGCTCGTAAAAAGCATTGTTCTTCTGCTTCCCGTAATATCGGCCGGTTCTTCTTCCTTTATGTCGCCGATGAAACCCGGATTTCTCTCATAATGGAGACATTAACTGCAGACCATTATTATAGGAACATCTTGTTACACCCATGCGAATAGAGAAAGACGACTACTAGAATAGATTTCCAACTTTATTTGGTGAGGTACAAAGACTAATCAATTCCTTATTGTCCGACCGCTACTCAAACAATCGATTTATGCATCATTCGTCAAAGTCCCAGAACCTTCGATAAATCGAAAATTTGTGAAGGGGTACATATGCAAAAATTTTCGAAAAAATGAATTTTGAGCTAGGGCTCTAGAATTTATATCACTTCTTTCTTGATGCAAGAAAACATTCCCTACCAAATTTCAGTCCCGGAAAATGTCGGGAAGACTTGAAAACATGAGAAAAACCACGAAACTGAAATTTTCAGGATAGGTTTTCCATATGTTTTCGGTACAATTCCGGCATTTCTGCCACTGGTTTCATGTTTTCTTTTCGTTTTGATACACAAACAATCGATTTATCAAGCGTTCATCAAAGTCCCAGAACCTTCGAAAAATTGAAAATTTGTGAAGGGGTACATATGCAAAAATTTGTGAAAAAATGAATTTTGAGCTAGGGCTCTGGAATTTATATCACTTCTTCCTTGATGCAAGAAAACATTCCCCACCAAATTCCAGCCCCGGAAAATGTCGGGAAGTATGGACAACGTGGGAAAAACCACGAAAATGAATTATTCGGGATCGGTTTTCCATGTGTTTTCGGTACAATTCTGGCACTTTGGCCACTGGTTTGATGTTTTCTATCCGTTTTCATACTTAAACAATCGAAATATCAAGCGTTCGTCCCAGTCCCAGAACCTTCGAAAAATCGAAAATTTGTGAAGGGGTACATATGCAAAAATTTGCGAAAAAATGAATTTTGAGCTAGGGCTCTGGAATTTATATCACTTCTTCCTTGATACAAGAAAACATTCCCCACCAAATGCCAGCCCCGGAAAATGTCGGGAAGTATAGAAAACATGGTAAAAACCACGGAAACGAATTATTCAGGATCGGTTTCCCATATGTTTTCGGTACAATTCTGGCACTTTGGCCACTGGTTTGATGTTTTCTATCCGTTTTCATACTTAAACAATCGAAATATCAAGCGTTCGTCCCAGTCCCAGAACCTTCGAAAAATCGAAAATTTGTGAAGGGGTACATATGCAAAAATTTGCGAAAAAATGAATTTTGAGCTAGGGCTCTGGAATTTATATCACTTCTTCCTTGATGCAAGAAAACATTCCCCATCAAATGTCATGCCTGGAAAATGTCGGGAAGTATGGAAAACATGGGAAAGCCCACGAAAGCTAATTATTCAGGATCGGTTTTCCATGTGTTTTCGGTACAATTTCGACATTTCTGCCACAGGTTTCATGTTTTCTATTTGTCTTGATACTTAAACAATCGATTTATGCACCGTTAGCCAAAGTCCCAGAACCTTCGAAAAATCGAAAACATCAACAAAGGACTCGCTCCGTTCGAAATTTTGTTTTGAATTATCCGACATTGTATCTCACTTGACGAACCTCTTGTTTGTTTTGCTTTTCATATGTTGACACGCGCTTATCGAGCAGGATGTCGGTGTCGGCAGCGATCGCATCATGCAAATTTCTCGATAAAGAGCGCAAAGATCGAAGAGGCGTAAGAACCGATGTGATGGACACCTTAGAAAAATGGCTGGCGGACAGGTATTCGAAAAATGAATCATTAAAGCCTATCCGAGTTTCAGATAGGTTCTTGGGAGGCCATGGCGAATCCATTAGCATTTCCAGGTCGCCGGCTGGTGCGATAGGAGTACGTGCTAGTGGCGAGTCACGCTCGCCATCTCCTTTCTGTCGCATCTGCTTTCTACAACCGCCGGGAGGCTGACAAGGAGGTAAAAACGCGCGAAAGGAGTAGTGTAAGACGTCGGGGATGCCGATGCACGCCGGCCGATCGTAAAGCTCGTTTATTATACTCCTTGCCGTGGCTCCTGCGACCGATCGTACCATGGAGCATCCACCTTCATCAGGTACATATTGCCCTGGCTTTCTTCGCCGGCCCCATACTCCCTCCTGTATAATTGGCTGGCTGCTACGTGACCGATTCTGCGTTCGGAGAGCAGAGTTGTTCGACCGACTCCCACTCTCTTATCGTTCATCGTTTCTTAACGGCACGCTATGCGGCCAACGGCATAGTACCATGATAGTACCATGAAACATCATGGTCGACAAAATGCAATCAAAGCCACGAAACATGTTAGTTACTTAGCAGAAAGTCTAATAAAGAATTGCTAATTTCCTCAGGAATACGAGGCGAAACACGTGTTGTCTGTCCTTGAAAACTTGAAGATATTAAATGTATAGGGTGATGTTTTGCAGGTCTTCTACCCTCGAGTAACGTCAATTTCTAAGGACAATTAAATTTATGCCGTTGCGCAATTTCATTTTAACGAGCTATACGAAAACTCGCTCGGGGCGCTCCATTAAACTATGGAACTCTAGTGTGCACATGGTCGCGCAGTGTGTTAGGTGCGCTTGCGGTTGCAGAGAGAGAGAGAGAGAGAGAGAGAGAGAGAGAGAGAGAGAGAGAGAGAGAGAGAGAGAGAGAGAGGGGGGGGGGGGGAGCGAGAGAGAGCGGGAGAAAATGGATCTTTCGTAACGCGAAGTCATACGATGACGGGTGTGTCACGTTGCCGATATAATGGCGCACCTCGGCTAAATATAGAGCGAAAGGCAATAAATATAGTGCGAATACGAGCGCGCAGACATACGAGAGAGAAATCAGGAAAGCCGACTGTTACATGTACATGTACAGTCGTGTGTATGTGAGTGCGTGCATTGCCTGGAGCTACCCTTATAACGAGCACTCATCCATACGATAGGCAAGCGAGAGTACGATTTATGTATCAGCAACTCGTCAATACTCGTTTCCCACTTTTCCAACCCCAACCCCCGCCACCCAATACAATACATATTTTCTATTGCTACCTATCACGATGCAATTATAATTCGATTCACGCCCTTTGTTTGTTTTTTCAGAGAAAGATTTAATACCTCTGATTACTTTTATTAATCCATTTAGATCGATCAATGACTCTTAACGAGATAGGAATAATATTACGAATAGCATTCAAATCGCCTTTTTAGTAGGTGGAAGGTGAAACAGTGGAGAATTTTTTTAAAGTATATTCTAAGAATTCAATGGAATCCTAGTAAATCGGCGGAAAATCTTAAATAAACTGTTATAATATCGCGCCTTTGTTACATAACGGAAACTCGAAGAAAAGAAAAATTTGTTAGGGCGCTTCTGTCAAGATTCTGCGTAGCAATTCACGAGAATTGTATGACGATCAGCGAGAGGAAGTCACGGGACTTTACTGTTTGATCTGGAGCCAGATAGAATTATCAAGTTGGCTGGTCGACCTTTTTCCACGTGGCTAGCAACCGCAAAGTTCCGCGATGAAGTTTGAGAAAAAGTTCTTACCACGATGACAATGGCCTCCGCAGCTGCCGGGGAAAGTACTTACCAGAGCCACGGGCATCGATTTCATTTCTACGAAAAGGTTGATATGATACACCATGCCATTTATGCCTGATCAGTTTACATCGAATTCGGACAACTTCGCATTCGCAATACGTTAAATGGTATTCTCCAACAATACTGTAATAATACTCTGATAATAATGTTGAAATAAGTTATTTGGATCTCCGGCAATCCATGAACTCTCTGTTTGCCAACAAAGGATAAAAAGACCATTGCTAAATCACGAATTTCAATTAAATTTCCATTGTACAGTCAATACTGTATTAAGAGTATTTTAAAATATAAGAGATTGTCAATGACCAATATAGATTTGCACGACAGGTAATCAGCTACAATTGGAGATACTACTACTACCACTAATGCAAGACCGTATCTCGGTAATCTTATTTCCAGTTAACGCGAATTCCACTGAAGCATATGGCGACATAATTACGAGCGTCGCGCTACGGAGGTTTATTGGCGAATATTTAATACTGATTTACGATCCAATTCCACGCAGAACGATGTTATCTTCGGAAGAAAAAAAAAAATCCGGAACGCAGCGTGGATCATTACGCGGCGACGAGTGGAGAAAAATTCTCTCTGCGTGTGATGATGCGGCTCCCCACGGTCCAAATATACGTATGTACACACATATACCAGCAGATTTCACCGGCACTGGTTATTCCAACGTGATTAGTCGGCCAAATTTAATGCCAACCGCAAATTTTCATTTTTGATGCGCAATTACGGACCCGATTTATCTGGGCGCTTAAGGGCTTTGCGGGAAACGTTGAGCTGGGAATTTCAAAATTCAGTTTGATTATTTCAAGGTGTACTTACCACACGAATGCAAGATTCCACATAGGGATTGCCAAAAAAGTTCCGAATTGTGAATATGACTTGTGTCGACATTACACTCGTTTTACACCCACGGAAAACGATCCTATTAAACAACCATTCACTCGCTGAGCCGTTCTATTATCACTGACGCGACGCATCGATATATTGCAAATATTTGCGCGTTCCTCTCGTTTCTGACCGAGAAAAAAGAATTTGGGGGCAAAATGGAGGGCGTGTTCATATATGAATGTGTGAGTGTGTTCGGGTGCATGCACGCGCGCGCGCGCGCGCGCGAATGTGGACGTTTCAATTCAATGAAATCCCATTAGCGGCAGGATCGCGTGAATTCATTTGGTCGGCAGTAATTACGCCCAGCGAAACGAACGCTGGGCCAGAGAGAGCGGGTGCTGTACGTCCGTTCTGCCTATGGACACAATGTAGCAGGCACTTCAAATGCATTTAGACGAAATAAAATTTTAAATGCGCTTGTACGCTCGAATTCGCACACGCCTCTATCTCCCTCCTCTTCCCCCATCCGACACCTATCCCGCCCAGCTATGCGAACTCTTAAATCATCCGAGCAGAATAGGGTAAATAGATATTAAGCATGCCACGAGTTCTCGAATAAACAAGAAGGATAGTCTTTCAGTGTTTACGTCGGAAATCTTTCGCTATTGAAACGAACGAATGGAAAGTAACGCCCCAGTTTAATTCAGGCTTAACAATACCCACAAGAAGAATTAGAATATATGAAAAGCTGTAATGTTGGTACACGATATTATTCATAAAGCTTTTTTCCACGTTTATGTTTCATTAATAATAAAGTGCGAATATAAAAGTGTTTTTCCATAATACCAGATATGCAATAAAAGTCAGTGAAATATATCTACAATAAAAATTGTTTGCTGTCCACTTGGTAATTCAGTGGAAATTCTAGCGTGTAAATTGCTCGATGAATGAGTTATATTTTCCATGAAAATTCTGTGCGCTCCCGAGACGAGTCCGATGCGATCGCGATACGTGTGTAGTCGTGTATAGTTAAATCAAGTTAAAATTTGTGTGTGAGGAGATTCACGCGTAATGCAGTCAAGCTTTTCATCTTCCGAATCTACACAACCAACGAATGTCTACACACCGAGTACACACCAGTGGCGCTGATTCTGGCGTGTCACAGTTCCTCGGATGAAATGGTCGCCTAAGAGGATTTCGCAGCCAAAGGAAATTCTCGCTTTGCCTGTGCGGATAACTAGCGAGGAGCGTAGGAGTACAATCTGGCTCTGCGTCGTGCTAGCAATCTCCGCGCGGCGGCTAGACATTATATTCGCTAGAACGATTCTGGTCGCTCTGCTACCTGGCTTGGCTGGTTCTGTACATACGTAGGATGAAAGTATAACAATACGAGAAAAGAATACTTTTTCTCGCTCTCCTAGAAAAACAAACGCAATGAGCGTCTGGCCTTGACACGCCCGTAATAAAAGATGCTCTGTGTCCATGTTTCTCCACAGGCATTCTCTTCTTAACACATCTATCAACTGCGCTTTGTACACACCCAGACAAAAAGTCATGGATTGTGTAAATCATTTGAATGTTGCTGATACAACTAGCTAGAAATATATAATTTTATATTACTTATGTGTATGTACATGTAATACAATTAATAGCGAAAGGAAATTTTTGCAGATTACCGCAAGCGTAAATCAACTTAATGTTTCAGTAAATGGAGTTTCGCATTTTCTGAAGTTATTTCACCGCACCCTTGACACACTGAGGGTTTAGTTCTGAGATTTATTAAACTTGATATTCTCTCGCTGCCTCTCCCCTTCCCGCAATGTAAATAGGAATGGCGTGCGATATGATAAGGCTCCTCGCTCCTTTTCTGTTGCGGAAATCAAGAGATTCTAAGATTGGCGTGTCTACTTATCTTTCCGTATAACCGGTGAGAGCCTCCTATCATCGTTTCTTATTTGGACGACAATGATACATTCCGTATCATTAGCTCTTGATAAAATGTATTCTTAGACGACGTCTTGTCCTACTCTGTCATTACAAGCACAAGAAACCATTAGAGTTACACGCGAGGTAGAATTCACCTTTTGGCATTTGAAACGTCTGACATTTCTCCTGTACGCTAACCTACTACGTGTTGAATAGTAGATTCTTCGGTTCAATGGGTTACACGTGAGTTAAAATGTTACCCTGTTATGTCGTATTAAAACATTTAATACCAACATTTCTACTTTACCGTGGTATTTCATACATGTTTGTAAGAAACAACCGATTCGTATACTTTCCGACATTTTTGTTAATGCTTCTTAATAAGGTATGGTACCTTTTCAAAATGAATTGCTGCGTAATGCAGTTGAAAGTCTGGTTTCTCTGAAGGGTAGACGAGGCTGTATTAACAAGATGCTGTAGATTAGGGAGGTGTTTCAGCCCGGCTCATTTACGTGCGCTTAATTAAGATTTCAGTTCGTGACAGGTGCAATATTAACGGGCTGGTTACCAAGTTAACAGACTCCGCTCGAAGCTAAACCATCTCAAAGGTAGACATGGCTTTGGTATGTTCCGCTCTTATTAGTTTGTTAATAACAGTAAACGCAATGTCAAGGGAAAAAATCAATTAATTGTCGAGAACCCGCGGTATTACCGACATTTGTAAAGTTCTGTAGCCGCGGCTCACCGCACAACCTTGTCGATATGGGATTTGAATGGGAGTCGATGCCGGCAAAACCGCGCAAACGTATCGCCATAACGCGTCGGTGTGACACATTCCACTATGATAAAGTGCCGGTTGATCTATGTGAGCTGGAGGAAAAAGAAGTGGATGTTCCGCCAACCGGTCCTGGCGAACCAATGCCGAGGCCGAAATAAAGTGGGATCAGTGTCGAGGAATATTTCCCTCAGAGTTTCCGCGCGGTACAATAACAATGAATAGTAATGGTCTATTAAAATCGGAGTAGCAATTATCTCCTGAATTGAAATGAATTATAACCGAAACTTTTCGCCTTTGTATCATCCTTTCATAATGAATGCAATTAATCCTTTACATTTCTGTATGGATTTCGACATAGCAAAAATGTATGAAGAATAGAGAAACTGAATTGCGAATCAATGTTAATACAAATACAACTGAAAGGTATTACATATTACATAAAAATGTGACGCGCCTGTCCAAAAGTTAATCGAGTGATAAAGGCACTATGTATATTGTCAATTGAGTGATTCAATCGATCATCCTACGATCCTGAAAAGTTACTCTCCGAAGTTGTCGAAGTCGCGTGGGCAGATAAATCGACGACGTACCAACTGATAGGAAATGATAAGATCGCTTCGTTTGCTCTCTCTTCTTTCTTTCTTCCTACCTCATCCTTCCCCTTCGCTCATGTTCCCTTTACCCTTGTCCGAAAAGCGATGAAGCGTTTGGCAACACTCATCAAAGCATCAACACGTTCAATAAATATGTGCGTGCATCGGTCTCGTGTTTATGGTAATAATAAACGCGCGCCTGTTTAATTGACACATTAAAAATATTTACGAGCCCTCGAAAGAGAGAGAGTTTCATTGGCGCGCGATTGACCATCATCGCCGACAGTCTATAACGCGGTGGATCATTCTGCTTGCGGGGCCCTTCGTCTACATGGGTGCGCGCGAACGCGAAAGATAATCAAATACTTTAATTAACCGTAATTAGGCTGCGTGTCGGGCAGCATTAATCGGAGGGACATGAGCGTGAGAGAAAAGTGGTGGTGTGGTGCGGGGAGAGTGTGTATCGATGGGATAGCGATAGGCTGAACTGGATGGACCGAGGCCAGTTTCGCGCGGTGCTTCTCTCCTCTGTCGTTTTAATTGCACGTTAACAGCTGTCGAGCTACCGTCTCTCCCTCTAGCCTGTCACTCTGTCTTTCTCTCGGGTCCTTTCGCTCGGTCTCTCTGTCTCTCACTCTCGGGCGCGTGCTATCAGGGACTCGTTAACAGGACGGGCGCACGTCCACCACTTTAACACCCACTTCAGCTGAGCGCCACTAATGGCGCACGAGCTGCGGAACGCCTGCGGCAGAAACGCGACCGCACGAGCGATCGATTTCCGCGTTCTATTAAAACTTGGATATACCTCGAGTACGAGAGGAACACTGCTTTGGCTGACCCACGATAATCACTGCGCGCACACTGTTTAGTACCAAGCTCCTCGAAATCTAAACGCCAATCGTCCTGCTCCCGTTACACGCCCGATGCCGATCACGCCGCTTGGTTAGTTCGACCGACACGTAACGTTCCTGCTGCTCGGCGCCTCGTGGCGGAGACAAATCGCTACGAGGCCGGGTGCGTCGACTGCTAATTAGTAAAGGCGATTGGAGCGGCGCGTGGCTACGCGTATTTACGCGGTGGAGACGAGCGAGCGATAAATCGGCTGGCACTGCTAATCGACGCGGCGACGTGCCGGCTCGTACAGTCTGCATTATGAAATGCGATGAATGCACACACTACCACTCGGCTCGCCGCCCCTCTCTTTCTCACTCCCCAGAGGCTGCGCCGAAATAATTAGTGTGAACGAGATGTGTGTCATCGTGCATGACGCTAAGTTCGACGCCGGCGCAACGTGGAAATAACGTTAAACGCGACGCATTCATCCCTGACATCTGAACTGGTTGCAGAGCTGGGTTGCCCAGTTTTGTTGCCAGTGTGTGTAGTGCTGCATACCTGCACCGTGCATGTGACGCGCATGCTAATCATCTACAACGATTTGTCTGTACAGTGCACTGTTTAATAGAATGCTCTAGTTGATTTCGACTCCTGGCGGCGCTACTTTCCACTCAACACATTCAGGCCATTGTTGCCTTTCGAGAGTTTTTTCTACTAGAAGACTGCGTCCCGCATCTCACCGTCCGTGTTAGTCTGTCGACGACGAATACATCATTCTGTCGGGCGAACAGGCGCTCGCAGCCGAAATGCAACATTGTAAGATAAAGTACTGCCTATTGTTCCAACCCTCTAGGGAAAAGCGCATTGAATGGAGAGCGCGTCTCCAGAGACGCGCGAGTGGAAATCGGATGTCGGATAACCGTTCGAGAATCAGGACACCAGGTATTGTCTCCGATTAGGGCGAGTACTTTGTTCCTTTAGCTGATCGTTGTGCTACACAACACATACATACACATCACCACAACCAGGGAATATACGAATCCTGTAAAAAAATCGGAGCAAGTATCGGTTAAGCAATGACGCGAGTTTTAAGTGGAAAGTCGGAGGAGCGACAGTCATTCCAAGCTAATCGGTGACACTTTGAACACAGAGGAGCCATGCGAGCTCTGTTCCCCGAAGCTGTAATATGAACAGTGTGCCGGTCGTTAGCTCTAATTCCATCCGATTGTACAATGCGAATCAGATTTCAATTCATCCTAAATGGGATTGGCGGTGCACACTGTTCCTCTGTGAATTCAATGCGAACAATCTAGGCTGGTACGTGTGCCATTCTATACGCACCGTGTCCTAAAGATACATAATCTCGATGTCAGAGGGATTAGCATTCGCTTTGGCGCACACCGATAAGACAGCCGTCAGTGTGCCCGGTCTCTGATCTACAACCGCAATATCCGTCTATGCAATAATGAAAGACAAGTGCCGCCCGATTAGCCAGCGGGCAGTGCGTTAAATTAGAGAGGTGAGCTTCGAGAAGTTCTCAGGGATTTGAGCCGAGCACCACCTTGCAAATCATAATCGCTGTCCAAGAAATCGTTTTAGCAAGGCATTCGCCGGAAATTCTGGCAACTAGTGAACATGCAATCCGTATTGACAACTCGTGCTCGCCGGAGTGTAGCGCCGTCTATTGGGAGACACGCTCCAGCCAAGATATCGGCAGAGGCCATACATTAAACGTTAGGTTTAATCCGATCAGCTATAGGACATACAACGTAAATCACTCCTCTCTCACGCGACCCACAGCGACCTGCTCCTCCTCCCTTGGACATTTCTACCTGGGACAAGTTGCAGAGCGCACTATGCTACTACTACATCGATACCTGACTTACGCGTTAATCGAACTGGAGGTCAGCCAGGAATTGCAGGGACTGAAAGGCGCGACCTCGAGGAAAATGGGTCGCGACGGCTGATTCTCGTGGTGGGTGCAGCTAAATAAGAGGGACAGAGAAAGGGAGAGAGAATGAAAGAGCGAGGGAAAGAGAAACGTGGAAAAAGTGACCCACTGACACACCACGGCATACGCGATAACCGAAATGCGGTGGAAGAGAGGTTCTCTTGTTCTTTCTTTCTCACTCACTCACTCACTCTCTCTCTTCCTCCCTCCGGCAACTCTTTCTGTTTCCGGGGAGAGTGAGTGAGCACTCGTGACTTTGTTCGCCCCTTGCAGGTCTTTCCAGGCAGTGTTTCAATGCGGATCAAAGAATCCGAGAATTTAAGGCACAGTAATACCCGATGGCGACAGGATTTCCCTCTAAGCCTCGGGGCCGGCAAGCGCACGCAACCCGTGAATTATATGTTCAACTCGTCTCAGCAAATTGCTCGAAATTTCACGTAACTAGACCGCATTACTGAAGGGTTCCCACTGTTCTTCGTCTCTCCGCTTCGCCATGATTCTCTCAATTTTTTTCGACCCGCGGCAAAGTCAAAGTACAGGCTCTGGCTTACCAATGAAAGTAACCGGCCACTCTGCCGAGGCACTCACTAGAATTGACGAATGGATTGCTTCCAACAAGTTCAGAAACCAGACATTGCCCATCCACGCGCGGGCTTCTACCTTTAAGGGCTGTTTCTAGAAAGTCAGATTAATCCATCGTACAACGGGCTTTAACAGAAGATTTTGCAAAGCTCGCTCGATACATGGACGTTAGGTTCATTCCACCACGGGCTTGCCTATTGGTCAGGCTATCGCGCCATGGAGATATATCATGGGAACGACCAGGATTTTCCCCGGGAGTGAGCGATTTCACATAGATTTTTCACGGGGACCGCGCGCGCCTCACTCGGGAATCGCCCGGGTAAATGATGGAGGCCATCGTGCTACCACTCATTAAACTTTTCCCGTACAATGTCCGCTAACAATTCTTTCTTGCGAATCCGCAACACAGTGTCAACACTGCCGAGGATTTCTATTAGGGTATACTATTGTTATCTGTAGTTTTTCATTTAATTTTAATTTTCTATATTCCTTCCCGTTAATTTCCTACGATTTTACGTTAATTTATTTATCGTTTATGTATGTATGATAATCTGATTATACGAAATTAATAAAAGCGGGTGAATATTAAAAGCGCTTCCAATGGACCTTACACGAAGAGTTGCCGTCAAAACCGATTCAACGTAAGACCTACACGGAGAGCAAGAGCGTCGTATAAGTCCAACACGCAAGAGGCCCGTAGGGTGTTAAGAATTCAAGTTGAAGCTGGGAACGCGTGGTTCGCAATTAAAACTTTCCATGAGGCGGCGAACGATTACATTTGTCGGGACTGGTGCAACAAAGGTACCGCTGCCGCCGCCAGCTTCAACTTGTCTCAGACGTACATTGCGAGACAGCAGCGAGTGCTCCGACTGTCACTCTCTGCCAAGCGAGTTTCCTCGCCGCCCTGCATCGAGATATCCTCGGTCAAAGGGTACGTCAAACTTGCAGCGAATTATGAAGCTGACACGAGCCACGTAGCTTCCGTCTCCTTAGTACGACGGTGGCGACGGCGACGGCGACGGCGACGGCGATTACGGCCCCGCCAACCCTGCACTGTCTCTTCCACCCCTGTTATTTGCATTTTCTGCAGCGGAATTATTGTCCGCTTCGCGCGTATCCCGTCCCCGAAACTTCCTCTGCGACTTTACCACTTTGACTGGGCCCCGCTGCGCCCAGAGAAACCTTGTTATGTCTTACTACCACCACCGCCTTGCTCCTCTCTCACTTCTTATTCTCGCGATTTACCAACTTTTATATCGCAGCAAAGAAAAGCCGGTTGAAAGGATTTGCTCAGGCAGGACTGGCGATATTTTAACTCTTAACACTTATTTCCCTGGTGATCGACAACTTCCTAAGTACTTACTCGCTCACTTATTTACTCGGTTATCGCAGGATCAATAAGGAGTTTCTTCAACTTGATTCTGTTTGACGGAATCTTTTTTAAGAACGTGATATGTGTGTATCTAGGCGCTGCTATAAGATAGAAGTAAAGAAGATGCCGATAGTACAGGTCGATGGGGATTTATATGAAAGGTTTGCTTACATTATAATTCAAGCGAGTAAATAACCGCACGATTACTTTAAGCGAAAACCTCACAATTTCCACAGAGTCGAACGAACGCGCGGAATACAGGTACACCGTTGTGTCAGTGGGGAGGATTTACGAGGGTATTAGGATGCCCAGCGGTGCCTTCATCCGTGTCACCGATCCAGTAATAAATAAACGTTCCAGCGTTGAGGCAAATTTTTCAATCCCCGTTGCATGGTCCGCCATGTTCAAAATTTACGACGATAATCCGCAAGGGCACGTGCTTATCCGGACGCGCTCCCTACGAATATCCTTCCACAAAGGTCCCAGCAATAATTCCCGCCGTATTTACTTGGCACGGCGCTGACCAAGACGCATCTCACTGCTGCTAGAAGCGAGTATTAATCACACATTTTTCAGCACGTGATAATTCAATCTCTCGCAGCATTTAATCGTACCTCCAAGTGTAAATCAAGTCGTGGCAGCAATTCATTATAAGAATTTCAACGACAGTATCTTCAGAGCGGTATGTCTGAGACTCTAATATGGTTATAGTGAACATATATTTATTTATGCTGGAATTACACTGATTGTGACTAATCCTGCGGATTGCAAGGCTACCTATACATATTCATAACTGTTGACAATGATAGAAAGAACTGAAGAAGGAATATAGAATTATTCCGTTCCAGAATACAGAAGTTACACCTGTGTGAAAAATGGCGAGCAATAGATAATACAGTCAGCACGTTTTTGTATCCTCTGACGACAAAAGCTTTCTTTGATGGATTTCCTGAACAATTATGTTCGTAAACGTATTTAATGCATACGACTATGTATACATTAAATGCACACGTCAAGTCGAGGTTTAAAACGATGGATCGATGAATGCTGCGCTAATCAATCAAGCGTTTGCGTGGAGCTGGAGTTGTGGAAGATCGATGGTTTTCTGATAGCGAGATAGTTTCGATCGGTTTTCGAACGGGGAACTACTGTAGTTTCGTTTCGATCGCGTTTAATCCAGCGCGAACGCAAATATCCTTAGCTTTCTCGTGGAAGATTGGCTTAATGACTATATTTACAGGTCCGGCTCGCGCCGGACCGGTTCTTCCTTCCTTGCACGCGTTTGTATCGGGCGAAGCTGGTACGAACGTAGTACGTGTGGGCGCGACAGACGGTAATTGAAGCCAGCCGGCTTTTGTAACACTTCCGCGTAGATCGGAGTCAATGCACGATCCTTTGCGAGATTGCCTCCTAGAAGATAGAAAGAGAAAGAGAGCGAGAGAGCAATTCTGCAGTTGCCTATTTCATCCACTTTGTCCGTTGTCAGAGAAACTATCAAAGTCAAGAAAAATTCTATACCGCATCAACGATACCTGTATCAGCTAGGCATCGTGATTTTCTACCACGACACTATACGGATACGTGTACTTATGTACATCGACATTATACCAAGGATAATTCGGATTCACTGCAGTCCAGCTGTCACGTGATTTGAAGCGTCGAGCGACTTGCTTTCCTGTGAAAGCCATCAGAGAAAAGATCGGGCACGAATGAAAGCATCGTGACAGGAGTGGTGAAGTGGGAGAACTCCGCTCTCTTTCGTGGAAGCTCTAAGCGCGACCCAAAATACCCGGGGCTTTCAACGCGAATCGATTTAATGGAGCGAATTCGTCGCCCGCGTGAAACGCGCGTCAGAAGAGCGAGGCGCTTACCCCGCGTTAAACTCGGCACAGAATTACAGTCGAATGTGACATTAAAATGCCGTTAGCTGTCAAACGCTCGTCGGAGGCCGAGTGAACTTCGGCCGAGTAACGGGGTATTGCGTTGCGTTTACGGCTTTGTTAAGGCCCGATAAAAGTAACGAACGCCCGCAAGGATTGAATGGGAGGACTCGGGCTCGTTTGCTTCACGCAGAGCTTTAACACGCTCGGCAGAGCGATCGACGACTTTCTTTATGGTGGCAGCGGCTAGCAGAGCTTCGCTGGACACTCGAGTGGCCACTGGGCGCAGTATTCCCGAGGAGATGGAGGAGGACGCACGAGGCAAGCTAGGGGCTTTCTGCCGAGGGTTGCTAGGAACGAGTTCAATCGGCGGAACTGGGTAAAGGGAGACATCGGGTAACGAGAATGTCTTCGCACGGTTTACCTCGTTGAGCGCAGATTGTCGCATTGTCGTTGCCGCTCTGCAGCTGTGCACTGCACTTCGCTGTGCAGCGACGAGCGACCGGCACACGCTGCCGGCAACGACGACGATGCGTTGGAAACGGTTCCCCCGGCCGTTTCGTCCAATGGACTGCACACACGTGAGCACTGCACACGAGAGACCAAATCGTCGCCCTCTTTCTTTCTCTTTTTTAGTGACGAAAGGGTGGAGAGGAGGAAGAGCAAGAGTAGGCCGGCTCGAATGACGGGGAACACAGAAAGAGAAGGAGGTTGAATTGTGCGCAGTTACATCACCGGTTACTTAACCGTGGACAGGCGACGACAACGGCGACAGTAACCCAGCCGTCAGCATCGTAATGCTTTTAAATAGAGCAGCTTGCCAGAAAGTCTCTCTTTTCTCCGTCTATATCGTCGCTATTAGATCCCGCCGCGTAAGACATACCCCTTTCCCTCCTCTCCCTGTCCACGAATGTGCTTACTCTCGTCCTCACTATCAACTAGCTCGATGACCGCTTCACAGATTTGCCAGACTGATCTTCTCTCACTGAAATGTTTTTCCATTTGCACAGAGTGATCGGTCAGAGGGATTCGGGCGCGCGCGTTCCCGTTCTAGCTACGATGCGAGTTGCACTGCTGGCAATTTGCCCATGTTTCTTGGTGCTCGATAATCAAGCCGCTAATCTCAGCAACGGTTTTCCACCGTTTAACGGCGTTTCGCTTGACGAAAAAAAAACAGCCGAACTGTCGATGGATTTGCTTCGATTGATGTGCAGTTGCAATTGCTACACTACCATTTTTAGTCAATCTTAATGACATCATGTTCTGACTTTAGAACTTTAAGAATGTACTATTATTTGATACTTAAGCTTACAAGATTATAGGAAACTTTAAAATCCAATATGCCGGCGTGGTAACGAGATTGAACAGTGGAAGGCAGTGTTTGCGTAAAATTTATTCTGGCGTCTACAATTTTAGCCGAAGCTTTGAGTTACGAAGGGCGGATGGGAGCAGGGCAAGGGAGTGCTCCGGTTCCGCGAATACACGCTGGCGGAACTCTTCCTTTCGCTGCTTTCAAGCCGGCTTCTGCCAAGAGAAGAGAACGTATTACATACTCGTGAGAGAGAGAGGATCGGGGGCGTTGCGATGCGTTGGTGCGCCGGCCTGCCAGCCCAGCAGGCGCGCCAGTCAAGTTAATTGCGAGTGTCGTACCGTGAGTACACAGAGTCGTCGCCACTGCAACATGTGTGTATGCGCGACCCACGAATATTGTGTGCTAGTGGCCGGCGATAGCAAATCCACCGAGAAAGCCTTAGGAGAGTTTGCTGTCTCCTCCTTCTCTTCCTCGTGTGCTGCTGCCACTACTCCTTTAACGTCGAGGCTACATACCAGACTTTACGACCTAAATATGGTACCGAACACAAACATGTTTGCGTCATGTGATCAATTCAAAAAAGGATTGTTCTCTCACTAGGTTCGAATTGAAGACTTTCAGTGTCGGGAACGATTGTATTACATAACTAAACATTGTCATATTCATGAGTATGATATTGACATGTGGCATATGTCGATCCCAGAAAAAAGAAAATATCTGCCAATAGAGCGCGCTGACTTCGTGATTTATGCTTGGGTTCAAAGATCGCATTTTATTGTCAGTGGGAAAAATGCCAATTGAGAAATCGCCGTTAAGAGTAGCACAGAATGTGGGTCTGTTACATACGCCCGATCGGTTAGAGCGATTTACGTTCGAGAACCAGCAACTTGATAGGTGAGCCTGACCTGCTTACAATGAGTCTGCGATCGATACCCCAGCAGGTCTCATTTCGGCAAACTAAATCAACTTCCGGTTATGATTCATATATTCACCCTACATTAAAGAACTTATCTAGCATTCGAAAAACATTCGCATACTTCTTTTAAAACCCGTAATCCTTCAGTTCTTATTCATTCTAAAATCGATGCAGTTTCCTCAATGACTATGCTTGTTCATTATGTAAGATTGTTGAAAACTGTACGTCACCGCAACGGATTAGCGAAGTCTACGTCAATCGTTTGCAGATAATGTTATATTAAAGACAAAAATGCGAGAAGAAGATACAACGCGAAACTAGGGTGTGTTATTGCGAATAATTGAAAGAATTATAAGAGATCAAGAAGAGTCAGCGATTTTCTGTGTGAATTTTTCTTTTATGTACCTTGCGTTTCCCTCACACATATTCTACTTCTCTCACTTCAAGAGAGGTTCGTATCAGAGCTCAAGTTATCCCTGAGTACTCTCATCACTACTTATACGTAGTGTTTCCTCGTCTAATATATCGGAAACGTAGTTCCGTAATCGCTAACATTAACTGGCATATGGAAAACAGTTATACCACTGACGAGTCAATATTAGAACTTACGCAAACGCGGCAAACTATGCCACAAGCGATTGGATATGCAAATTAAACTGGATACTGGGAGTTAGCGATCAATTGACGCCTGTTGACTATCGAAAAACTACTTAAATTAGATACTACGGATGATTCATAATGATCGGTTTACCCTTTCGACTATCATAACCGCATCTGGAACCTTCTCTTTCTATGGCATTCGCACATGATATGAGCTAAACTGAAGGACAGTGAAGAATCGATCGGTTCAGGCAAGATATTAAATGTCTCGAAGCATCTGTCACACATCTCATCGGCAGGATTCGGTGTCAGGGTTACCGGGGAGGACAACAAAAAATGGTGGGGCTAGTAGGAGCTGGGGCCAGAAATGGGACCGGATACGCACCCGATTCGTACTTCCATGGAAGCTGGAGAATGCCGGGGGACAGGACTAGAGAGACAAATGGAAAACTCCTGTCTGCCTGGAGCGGCCGCTTCTATGGAAAATTCCCGAGACCCCGGGGGGCCCCAGCTTCCAAATGTGCATACACTTCTCTCTATCTCTCTCACACACTAGTTGGTGTGCGAGCGTTTTTCAGAGAGCGATAACCTCAGCCTGGCTTGGCGTCTGTGCCAGCGTAACGGGAGACTGGATATCAATGTTGCTTAATTCGGGAAAGCCTGGCGCCGTACCGTCTTGTTTCCACTCAACTTCTATTAATAGAGGCACGTGGAAAGGTATTGGAGCCGTGTTGAACGTTCATCGAGCCTCGACCTTCGACAAGCAACGCTCCAATTGATTTCTCCTATATTTTCGTGATACCTCCCAGACTGTTTCTATCGCGACTACTAACTCCATTAATTGCAAAATGCAACTAACAAATGGTTAGTTTAAACAATATGATTGGGAGTGGCACTTTAGAGTTCTACAACCCCTTTTTTCATCGAGCTTGCTCCGCTCTTTCAAACTCAATCCTAGTACTCGAAAAACCCCAGCTCCACATATCTACGAGTTTTCAGAGGTCCTGGACAAAAAATGATAGGGAGCTACGGAGCGTGAGAGTAAAGCGTGTATGCGGATACTGCTTTCGAAAAGCGTGGGTTTCGAATCTCGAAAAGTTATGGGCTGAAAAGCAAGGCGAGAAGCGCGCGCGGCTGCTGGGCTGTATTCAACGTTAGCAGTCTTTGGTTGGAGAGGACGGCCCTTGGTTGGTCAACGACCCGCTGGGCGACAAGTACAAGAGAACCGATGGCACATTACGGCTTACGGCCTCGGAGCGTGGACGAGCGAGCGAGCGACCGAGTTAACCCAGGGCAGGTAGCCGATGCACGCTAGGTATGCGTGCGGCCATCGCGTTTCTCTCTGGCTCTGTCTTCCTCTTCCTCCGCTCACACTGGGACTAATCCCCCCTCTACAACTTTTTCCTTCCATTGCGAGAGGAACCTGGCCGTCTCTCTTCTCTTCCTGTTTCGCTGGACCGAAGCAAGTTCGTTCCCGGACCCAAGAGGAAATCGTTTACTTCCCGATAGAACTGATCGACCCGTTCGCCAAAAGGTCAAACTGACCTGACACGCGTCTCTCTCGGAACTCCAACGATATTTCATCCCACCACCCTCTCAAAATCGCTCCCGAATCACACGTCTTTCCGCTTCCCGTATGACCCAGCCAGTTCTCGTAACCCAACCAAGTGCCAATGTTCGAGAGAGTAAATGATATAGCTTGTGTGCTGTGCCGGATGGTACCGAAGCATTGGTTGTAGCCCGTACAATTGAATTGACCGACCTTGTGATGTTCCAGTTTCGCTCGATTTTCCTCGATAACTTCGGGACAATTGTCAGCTAGCAACGTTGCGAGAATCCCTAGCGACAATTAGAGTGTTTGAATGAAGACTTGGCTTTCCAATGTTATCGATTTTCTTTTTTGGTCAACTTGGTAAAGCTGATAGAATAAACAATTTTTCACCACACTGTTATTGCTGGCGCTTTTTTTTAACATTTTTGTAGCTTTTGCGGGTAGAATTTACCGCTTGGTAGGTGTTACACAAGTTACTTCGTGTCAACCTGATTTATGTCTCAAGCTACACTGTTGTACAGGGATGTTTCATGTTTCACACATTGTCCAGGGAAAAGTCGATTCCACGTAAAGCTGAGAATTGTCCAGCTGACGGGAAAAGTTCCTTAATCAACGATGTTGTTCCTTTTATCCCTCGAATGTAAGCATTTCGTCGGCTAATGGTCTCACCAGCACGAAGAGCGCATCTGTGCCATTGATGCACGCTGATGATCCGAGCAATCCGCATGCCAGAAGCGCCGGCAGACTGCCAGAGCTGCATTACCCTTGGATGCTGCCTTCTCGTCTTCCCGTGGAATGCATTTACAATACGGTTAATTACGGCGCGCAATGCAGCCGGGGGCGCAACGAAACTTGCACTTGTCGAATGATCGGTGAATGCAACACGCTACGATCGAACGATCACATTCAATTGGTTTATACAAACACACGTGGAGCAAGATAAGGCGTGCCTGATTACATCATGCGACGTGTTAAACGCGGGTAATAAGCACCGGCAATGCCTTCGGGGGAATTGATGAATAATGATCAGATTGCCTGTCTGCACCCGAATGTCTTCATTTAACGCGCACAACAATCTCTTTGTTCCAATCGTCTGCCTAACATATATTTTTGTCGATATTTCAGTGGGACAAAAGTTACACATTTGGTAAAATTAAAACGAATAATCTTATTCTTAATAGAGTAAACTAATAAGGTGTAAGAAACAATGTATAGCAAATATAACAGTACACTTCGGAGAGTAAACGATTTCGTATAATAGATATCTAGAGACACTTTCGCCTGCAACACGTTCCTATGCACAGGAGAATTTTATATCGCAACACTCGTGGGGAAATATCACATGCTTTGAGAAACAAATGCGAGGAACCTGTTCCAATAAGCTATGGGGGAAAAGTTTGTCTCGCGCCGTGTGCGAGGGTGGTGTCTTGGATGCAGAAAAATAAGATCGTTACAGGAACTAGTTGAGTGTGCGAGGGAGATAAATGTGGAGATTTCGGGTGATATGCTGGGTGGCTATTAACAAGAAGAAGAGTGCCTGAACTTTGAAAGATTCTAAGTAAAAGTTTCGTCACTCTCCACGCAAGTATGTGGCGAAAAGTTTCGCGCCCATAGCCACTTCTTCTCGAAAACTTTTTCTCCGAAAGTGAGTATGGGCTGTGAAGGCAAAGTCGAAGCATCGCGTGCGTTCGCGTATGTTACGAGACGAATCTCCAAAGAGAATTCCGCAAACGTAGCGAACGCAGTATGCGCATATAGTGTGCTCGCACAGCAGAGTCCACTGGCTGCAAAAAGGAGAGCTGAGCGCATGGCATAATTATGCGATATGCCTGACGTCGAGCGACGAATGTCGCGCGCGTGCACATCTGCGATTATTCAGTGAGATACAGGCCACGTACAGCTCGAATGACTGATCCACGTCTATCAATAGAGTGCTTTATCACATGTGCATGTACACTTCCTATTAAAAGTCAGACAGATCTTCCAGTAACAGAAGCGCAAAAGAAGCGAGCCACATGATGAAACTTGAAATATATATTACATACCTCTCTTTGTGGTGCACGTACCTCGCTAGGGTTTTCCTAGAATGCAGAATGACGAGACACAGCAAAGGAAAATCCAGCGAAGAGTGTCATTGAAAGTTTTCGCGGCAGATGTCGGGAATCGGGGCCGTTGAAGAAGGGAACCTCCTCGAAGGTGACCATGAAAGGTGAAATCTCGAAAGGCAGAAGAGACAAAGAGAAGAGTCACGTGCCGGGCCAGCCGGGCAACCCTTTCACAGACACGCGAACTCATATTTCACGCCACTTTACGTAAGCGTAACGGAGGTGGCGCTATTCTCTCCTTCTCTTTCTTTCCTTGCCGTGGTATTTCTCTCTGGTGGCGGCGCACCGCCGCGAAAAAAGAGCGTGCCATTGATATTCATAATAATTTGTGTACAGCGAGGGTCATTCATTCTCATCGAGATAAGTAGCCGCGCCCGACCTCGCGCCCTCATAAATTACCGTTAACGCGAGGATCCTTCATTATTCAGGAATTTTTCTTTAACGGGCGCGGGAAGAGCGTAGTCTCTCGCATAGACAGCGTACTACCATAGCCTGGTTAAATGCGAGCACCTAGCGCGCGCGTTTTCACGCCAAGAGGAAAAGGACCCCGCGAGCCATAACAAATTATTCGTATCTCCCTCAGACACCCTATCTCCTCGTCTAGCCCTTTCTTCCTGGTTTCGTTGTCGTTTCGAAGGGCTGTATGTATGTGGAGGGTGTCTCGGTACTTTCAATTCCAGCAGCCAACGCCGCAATGATCGGCTTCCATGGAATTTACCGGGCGATCGTCGTCGAGAAGCATTTACTCCAGGCATCGACGTCGCCGTCATCCTCGTCGCCTCGCCTCCTTCGCATCTTCCTCACAGAGACACGCGAACGACGTCCAAGTTAGCTCGGAATAACTTCTGTCAAGGGTCAGGGGCCCGATGCCGGAAACTCGGCCCCGGATGTTTCCCCGGTGAAACTCCACTCTCGCACGACCATCATCGCGCGAGCGACACTTAAACGATCGCGGAATGCAATTATCAAAGAAGCGCGGCCAACAGAGTAGGAGTTTCACGAAACTCTTCCCTTCGATCGTTCATTCCCTCCTCGTTGAAAGAATGTTTGTATTTGCTGGAAGCACGGAACCGGCTAGCGTCTATTTGCCATGCCCTTCAAAATAAACGTCGAGCTGCAAGAGCTACTCACTGAACTCGAGCATGAATAGTGTATTAACCCTCTATAAACGAGATTCTTGGATTTAAAAAAGTACCCTACAACGTGCGAGTGCGATATATTGACTTTATAATTAGAGTGTAAGTCAGCGACTCGCAGAAACCAAGGACTGATGCATTTTGTACAAGTGTACAATAGGATAAAAACACAATAACGTTCTTTCCAGTCTCGCAACAGTTCTGGCATAATCAAACTCTCTGAGAGCGGAATAACGGTAGTATACTATGACAGAAATAAAGGAAAAATTGAAATATAAATAAGACACGAATATGCGATTATAACCCTTCAAAGTTATGCATATGGCGTTAGAAAGGGTTGTGGCCCAGTGCTATGTCGCGAACGCATTTGTTAGTTGGTGGGACAGGTGTAATAAATATTCTACGAATGTACGGTATAAATATTGTACCGCTTTCCCCATTTACGTTCTACACGCAAACTCCCTTTCCCTCTTTCGCCCACTCTGGCAAACGAAATCGCGCTTTCCTATAAATTATTCAGACGTCGCTTCGTTCTCTGTCCATCGTCGTTTTTACGAAGGTACGTTGAAAATTCTGATACTACCGAGCTTACCGAATATACATATACATATATACTTGCTAGAAAATATAACGGCAATATTATCAGGTTTGAAATAAAGGCAGGCCGTTTTGCGAGCGCCGTCTTAAAGTATCAGTGCTCACTATTAAATAGTGTGTACACCCGCTTCGTCCGTTCTGCGTTACATACACATACTCTACTTCTCCCTTTCTCTTTGGGAAGCATCCGACAGATGTGGAATTTTTGCAGAGACCCCGCGTGAGCGTGGATCCTGGCGAGGGTTCGCGCGCATCTCCCCGAGCTTACATTAAAGGCGAGCGATGTTTAAAGCTGACCCTACGTACCTACTACGAAAGACGATCTCCTTGTGAGCGTACGCAGTAAAAGCGGTTACGACTACGTGAGACACTCTCGAGAACCGAGCACAGAGCGCAACCTTCTTATAAAGCATACCGGCTACCGTTTATTAAGTTGGCAAAGTGGATCACTCTAGTTCGAAGAGCTTGCCGCTCCAAACCATTTGCGAAGAAAGTGTGCGGTTTTGTGTTTAAGTCTCTGTCAGTGTTATGTTAGAAGGTTAAAGAAAAAATTTAATTTTTCATTTAAAAGGCACAGTTTCAATCGGTATCGTTGACTGCGAGTAGCAAGTTACTCGCTGCAACTTGTGACTGTTCTGCTTGACGTTCCAAAGACGTCTTTTGAGTGATAAAACCTTTCTTCGGATGTGCTAGGATACACAGTTACTTTGTCCAGCATTCACTCTTTCATCTTGCGAACTTGAAAGAGCTTGTGCACACAAAATATCAAAAAAAGCTTACGAAGCGTTTGCCTGACACTCGAAATGGGGTGAATACCATCGTAAAAACCTGTTATTAACTACAGGCACTTGCGTCCAAGATCGAAAGAGCAAAAGGGGAGATACGAAGGAGTTCCCTGCTTCCTCGAAGTTTATGCCGCTGCGGTAGCAGAAAAATTTCATTATTGCTACTTCATCGTTTATCACGAGCTACTCTTACGTGCGGAGTGGTACCGCAACGTTTATGTTAATAAGATTTTATGGCAGAACGAAGGTGTTTAAAGAGTGCTATATAGTAAAATCCTATGCATGTGTGCGTGAATATGTGGACGTATATACATCACAGGCACACACTCATAACAGTAATCAGGTATTCAGGCTCGAATTTATAATCGAGATCCAATTTTCAGTAGCACGAATGGTGAAATAAATTCGATCGCGTGGCATTAAGAGATATATCGTAAAATTAAAATCATAACTAGCAAAATGCAAAATATCTTATTGCGTAACATAAAAATTATACCGACGGTTACTGAAAATTGATGCAATGGGATCACGCAACCTTCTAAATTAGTGTGTTGTGCTAGTTTAGAAAATTTAATCGATCAAACGCGTGCCAATACATGAATCGCACAAAACGTGCTAAGTTCATGGAAGAGAAAGCCGTTTTATATGCAGCCCCCTCTGCCTCTCTCTCAGTCGCGCTCTATGGCGAGCGATAATTCGCAGGAGAAGTTCGGAATCTACGCGGGTACAGTTAAGAATTCATTAGTCCGTACGAAACGAACTTTCTTGTGAGATTTCGGTGCTGCTGGCGTAGGTTTTCTGATGCCAGGCCACGGCAATTTCTTGCGAGAAGTGGCGGTGCGACGAACAACTCATTTTCATTTATTCGGCTTTCAAAATGCGGTAGTTTGATATAATGACAATCTCGACGATCATTAGTCCGTACCCGTTGGCGTGAATGCGAATTCATCTGAATTGATATTTAGTACGCATAATGTAAAGTGGTGATGAAAAAGTGGTTCGAATCATTAGCACGCTTTGCGCCCCTGTCTTCCACACTTCTTTGCATTGTTTCGGAACACTGGCAACCTACAGACGTGATCCTTCCGTCGTTTCTGCCCGCGTACAACCATAATTAACGTAAGTTTTAATTGCCGGGTTACGCGATTCCCTCGTAGTAAAAGGAGCCGGGGAGCAGTGCGTTCGAAGACTCGCTAAATGCCGCCTCCGTGAGCGACTTCCCATTAATTTCGAGACATATAAGACCCCTACGATCGCAACATGCGCAATTTGCAACATGTCGCTTTTCCAACTCAATCTCTCTCAAGACAAATCATTTTTTCTACAGCAATATTATTGTATAAATTAATTTTCTTCGCAAAAGTCCGTCAATTTATTCAACAGTATTATCTCCCCTGTATCAGCACTACTTTTTATAAAAATACCACAATCTTTCCTATTAATTCGGTTCTGTGGCCTTCAACATTCCAGTAAATTCTATAATTAACATCCAAGAAGAAGATTTCGGGGATCACTCTCTTCCTGTGTGAATGCTTGAAATCTCAGAAGTCTTCCGAACTTCCTAATCCTAAAATAAGGTCCACTGGCAGCCGCATTAAGAAGTTCGTAAGCGCCGTACTAGTATAAACGATCGCGTCAGGGCGAACGTTGCTCGAACATGTCGTTACACGATCCGCATGAAAATATCGGTCGGGCGATTTACTTCGACGGGGGCGAAATCCTTGGAGCAATGTATGTATGGAAGGAAGGTGCCTTGGCAATCTATCTGGGCTCGGGGAATAACATTAGCATTGCCATCGGTGATAGCGAGTGTATCAGCGAGGCAGGCAGGCAACCAGGCTTGTGAACGTAACGCGGTCTTCTTGGGTAAAGCGAAACTCATTCGTGATCGATCCTATATATCGCTAGTTGTTTGCGCTCGCCGGCGGAGCCGTGCTCGGTAAACTTTAATTTCGGCGCACGTTGAAAAATTCGATGGGATTTCATTTCTTTCGTCCATGAGTCACGTAAATGCTATCCTCATATTCTATCGTGCAATCGCACTCCAATCGGCGGCACAGACGCACGTAGGTCTCTTAAATTTTGTCGATACAATAGTTTGTATCTTCTTGGACACCGTCTTAGTATATCGTTGAACCGCTTAAATAGTTTTGGACAACATGAACGAAGTCGGGAGAATGGCTCTTTGAACTTTAAAACCATTGACCTGCATTCCGTACGATAGAAGATCCAGAGGTGATAGAAATTATGAAATAGCCTTATGAGCTGATAATTGAAAATTAATTTACGTGCGAATATTAACGCTACTTCATGCTGGAGAACGTCGAATAAATGTAATTGGGATAGTGTGCATGGAAGTGCAGGCGCTACAGATGGAAATGTTCCAGCGAGAGGGAGATGGTGGTGAGACCGCAGTTACGTTGAAAGTGATGTGGTAAGCCGGGCTTGAATATCGGTATCATTATTACATATTCGACTATAATGTTCTAAGTGTGACTCATAATTCGAGCGAAACTATGAGTCCCACTACTTCAAATGCAATCTTCCACAGTCCCAGCCACTTCCAGCAACGTTATGAAACGAATGTACGATTCGATAAAAACTGGACAAAGTGCAAGTTATGTATTGCTTCATTTGAAATTATAAGTAATGACGACATAAATAATGATAAGTAATGACGTCTTTTTTGCACTGACAATGAGAAAAGACAACCATGATTAGACTGCAGATCCGTCTGCAAACACAGATTCTCATTTACCTGGTGTACATATATTCCTACATAGAAATTATGGGAAAATATTTGATTCATGACACTGAAACGTGACATGAAGATGAAGAATTCCTGCCACGTGTACTGCGCGCGTAAGGACATCATTGCAGACACAAATATGCTTTACTTTGCATAAAATTATGCAGGCAAATTATCGATGCTTGAATCCATCATGCAAGTCTACGTATAATTGTCTCGTGCAAATGTTACATGAAGAAATCCTGGCCATTCAATTACGGCCACTTTCAAAAGCACAAGACTCAGTTTATGACGGGGAGCACGTAAATAGTATATGGTTCTTTTTCGGCGAAGAGTGTGCGATGATAAAAAGATACTCACCGTGAGAATGAAAGCGGCGTGGCAGCCACTAGGTCCGATGGAAAAGCACGAGTCACGCGTGGCGAGGAAAAGCTTCGCTCGGGTCAGAGAGGCTGGCTTGGCAGTGTCGAAAGAAAAGTGGAGCACGAGCTAGAGGAGAGCTCGGCCCAAGTTGGGAATGAAGGTACGTCTAGAATCACTCGTAGCACGTTGAACCGAAGAGCATCTCTTGCTCCGAAACTCGAAGTATTATTCCTTTCGCTCCAGCAGTCTCTTCTCTTTCTGTGTTTCAGTCGTCCCTCTCCCTCACTCTCTCTGTCACACACTCGCTCGTCCTTTCTTCCCGTCTCGCTCACCCTCTCTCTCTTTCGGCCTCTCTCACTCTCACTCTCTTCGTTGGAGCTTCGACCGCGAGATTCAGGGGCAGGCGATGTGTCACACGTAGGTATTTAAACAGGGCCGGCACAATTGGTGCAGCACAACCTTGAACTAGACGCCGATGATTACGATTGCCTCGGTCGACGTCGCACACATCAAGTTCCCGAGAGGCGAGCGACTCGCGCCACGAGAGAGCAGTGCTCTTTGTCTTTGGAGGTTAGGTTCGTACGGGCGCATCAGCGTCCGCTCTCTTTCAGTGGCAGGCGACACACACACAAGGTTCGAGCTCGAGTGTCTGCGACTCCTCGGAGGATGCTGCTGGGAGCAGCAGCGGGTGGGCGGGTGGCGGCGGCAGCGACGCGGCACGTTTCACCGAGTCAAAGCGCGCTGGGAATTCGTGTCGGGCTGTGAGCAGCGGCACAACACCACGGTGCATCACGATCACGGCGAGCGAGGAGCGGCGCGCACGCACGGCTTCTTCATGCACGGTGGGAGCGCTGGAAAGCTGCGAGAAGGCAATCCACCCATGCTGGCTACGCGACCGGCGTCAGACTGTCGCTGGAGGAGCCGGGATCCCGTTGAGTGGCATCGCCCGACGGCGCACTCTTCCCCACCACCGGCGCGGCGCACCAAGCACAGTGCGAGAGAAGCTAGACCGCCGGAAACCCTTTTCGCTCTCCTACTCCTCCATCTCTTCTCTCCTAGCCCCTCCGCTCCGACCACCCGACCCACCACTCCAGCACGAAACCCCTTCTACCGCAAGTTTTCACCCTCCACCTTCCCAAGCCAGTGTATACCTGCCGGTGAAAGAGAACTCGCGGGAACGAGAACGCTGCTGCTTTCTGACAGAGAAACAGAGAGGAAGGGAAACTCGGTGGAGGATGGGAATGCGGCTCATGCGCGGAAGACCGCGGCCACCACGGCTGGCACGCGGTCGCACCCAACGCATCGCTGCTCTCGCGATCTCATATTGATGTAGGACGCTCCTATTTATTTCCACATATCCGTCACTTCCAATAGATCTCTCAGTGACAATGCTGGAATATTGGAAATTGGAGACACTTGCACGTATGTTCCTCTTGTGCCTTCAATATTGGGCTTTTTAGCTACTCATTCCACTTGCTCGTTGATCCTTCGATCGGAGATATACATATTATTATAGACAACGTCTATTAAAAAGTCGTCTCAAAATAGTACGACAGATTGTGAAGATCGAAGAGAAATGCTGCGTATTGAACTAGTATTAAAAAAGATAAACCCACGTGGTCCATACTAGTAAATGGCAAGTAAAAACTTGTCTTTTATTTAAGTATCGAAAAAAGGTGTCTGGTAGAGTTATTCCAGTAAGCTGCTTTCCCAATTGTCTGTAAGGCGCTGTTATATTAACTTATCAGTCCTACGCGCTGTGCGTAAGCACGTACTGCTTAGCAGGGGTCAAACAGTCTCGAAGATACTTTCTTCGATCCCGTCTTGAGCCAAGTACCCGATAGATTGCAAGTCCACCCCAAATACGTTTCTTTATGATAGTATGCTAGGGCGAAAGGTTCGAAAGCAGGCGGCGATAAGGCGGAGAGACGGGCGAATCCATTCGCAGATGGGGGAGGGTATGGGTCGCGGGGGTACGTGTGTAGCTCGGTTGACGCGTGTTATCTCGTTCGGCTATAGTTATGATCGCTGATACAGGGCAAACGTGGGTGGGCAGCGGCGCTCTTGCTGATTACACACTCGCTGGGATACATGCTTGAGCGTAATGCGTTTCGGTGCAAGAGGGCTTATGGTGCGCGCGCGTTATCGCGCGTGCCGTGCCGCACGCTGTAACGCACCGTCCATAAGGGACGTAAGAGCCTCGCCGCGCTCTGATAATGCCCACGTGATAAGGCTGACTGTTGCATGCGCTGTACGTCAACCTTTGGTTCGGAGTTCGGAACCTCCGCTGTTCGCTGCCTCCTATTCGCACCGAGTGCCCTACCGATTTCATGCTCACCCCTTGTAACCCATTATGCTCAAACGAACACCCTTCAACTCAAATTTTCACGTATACAATTGACAGTAAATGTAACATACCTTTGGAATAATTTTAGTCATACGATGTTATATGGAAATTAACTATGAATAAAGATTCTAGATGTCTTTCAATTAGAATAATTTTTTATCTAGTTCCTCAAGTACGGGATATCATTATTACAAATTGGACCTCGTTATTAACTAGAGTTGCTTTCCCTTGGCGAGACATCTACTCCAAGCATCTCGCATCATCTTCCAGAAATGACCAATTAAATTCACATTATCCTGCTTCGTCTGTAACGCTCGCTTCTAATGGCTGGAGGAACATACACAGCGCGGTAATCTTTCGTGCTTTTGAGCTCTTGGACCACTGAATGATCTTTCCCCCACTCAGTCTCTCTCTCTCTCTCTAATTCCCCCCCCCCCTCTCTCTCTCTCTCTCTCTAATTCCCATACCCGGCGGATGATTTCGTCCGCATAAAATTCCAGTATGAATTGCTCTCAGCAAGACGCGGAAAGAGGAGCCCTCGGCAAGATGGTTGCTCTCCGCTCAGCACGAGGTTAACTAATGAATTCCGGCACGGTTCTAGCAGCCCCAGCCAAGGAGCCAGCGAGCGGTGTCCGGGACCGTTGCATTTCGAGGTCTTATCGTTGGTTGGAAATCAGCCTGCTTGGCAGATGTTCGCTAAACCTCGAAGGCTCTCTCTCTCTCTCTCTCTCTCTCTCTCTCTCTCTCTCTCTCTTTTTCACTCTCTCACTCACTCCTATTCTATGTACACGGTTTCCTCCAACGCATCTTGTCCCCCCGCGGCGACCAGAGAAACGCGTGCCCAACGCGTAAATTGCACGCATACATTGATGCTAGTTGAACCCTTATTTTCCACGGTTGTGTCAGTCGCAATATTAACGATTTAATTTTACTATAAAGTACCATCCTCTTTAATCAAGGCGTACTTGTCAGTATTACTAAGCTTCTACACTTTTGTGCGTGCTTTTAACAAGGGAAGAGGTATGTACCCGGCAGCGGTCGACGGAGTTCGAGGCTGGCTGTTTTATGAAAGTTAACAAGTTCCCTCTCGGGCGTTCGGACTTTTAATCGTTATTAGCAATAGCGGGAAGCAGGGTGTTTATCGTGAAGGCCAATTAAAATCGCAGTATCACGCGGCAGCGGCCCTGCCAATTTTCCTCATGGCCTCCACCTTATCGGGCAAACGAAGCGCCGGGGATAACAATATCACCAAATTAAAGGAGCTTCGGCAACTGCCTTTCTTAACTGCTTCATTAAGCTTTCAGCGAGTTACTAATAAATACTTAGTAATAAGGAATTCGAATGGAGCTCCTCCTAAAGTTTCAATTAAGTTCGTGGCCTCGAAAGGGATTTCGCCCTAGGGATGGAAAGGTTACGTGCTTCCTATTCAAGTCGAAGAAACACTGTGTTAAGAGTGTCATTTATGGAAAATATGGCTGACTGTACAAAGAAACTTGTTTGTTGGCGCGAGCCAGCATACATCATATTTTTTCTTCGGCCAGCTTTAGGAAAGGAAATGAATTCTTTTTACCCAGCACTCAAAGATACAATCGGGTTGCCTCCTTCTCCTGTGCGGCGCCGGTACGCTGGGAAATGAAAACTTTTCGCCTTCTCTACTTCCCATTTTAGCGTGTACCGACGGCGCGCACTGGAAGAAACCTTATTGCCATGTACACCGTGAATCACAAGGAACTACCTGAACACCGAGTTCAACTTTCAGGATGCTAAGTTTAATTGCGCGTAACGTATACGAACTGAAATATATCAGTAGCATAGTTTCCGAGATTGTGTCTGTCTATCCTGTGGTAAAGTTTGCTGTCGATGCAGGAAAATTGATAAAAGAAAACAATGAATGTCACATACGTAAGTGTGACTCAAGCTTTGATATGTATCAGGAGGGTGTCAGAGTAGTCGGATCAAATGACGCGTATCAGCTCGTAAGACCTTTTGTTACTGAGCGATCGCTTTGTTCTACCGTGTCCTTCCTGTTCCTTCTCGTCTGTCCTCTTTAAAGTCGTCGTCCTAGGAAATGCCGGTGCCTCCAGTACCCGATGGATCTCTCGAGGTGCAAAAGCCGGGGTGGGATACTTTGCTCTGTGCACGCGATATTGCAGATACAGACTACCGTCGCCCTCTTCATCATCGTCGTCCTTCACCCGCCTGCCGACCGGAGGAAGAAGAGCCCTCTTGTTTTCCCTCCTGCAAATTTCCCGTACCTTTCAATTTTCCTGCTCGCGCGGCGTCGGCCGAGGGCCATGAGATTACTTTTATGACAACGGACGGCCTCTGCCACCCCTGAGTTTCGCGCTAGCAAGGGCTCACCCGAGGACCCTTACTGCTGCGAAGGGTCTCCAAAGGAATTTCGTGGAATTGTGCGTGATCCTAAACTCCCGTGGAACGGTGGAACTGCTTATTGAACCATGCTCTAGTAGTGCTATTTGCACGCAGTGTGCGTTGCGTATGAAGTGCACCTGCTCTAGATAGTTTCGGACGCGTGGCTACTCACACACCGTACACAGCAGAATCTAACAGGAGGACAACCTGGGTGCTAATTAAATGCTCCTTTGACGTAAACCGAAGCCTGTCGAGCATCTCACAGGAGTCCATCGACAGATCGCAATATCGATCAGCTGTGTGTGTGCTATGTGTGTTAGCCGGTGTATCAAAATAGAACGGCCGGATATTACGCGCGAGGGGCTAAATTGCATCGACACGTTATAAAATAGGCTCTCGCTTAATCCCGATTGTGGCACCATTTGATGCCACATTCAAACGAGAGCCGACCCGCACATTTAATCTCGCATATAGTAAAATGGATCGGATTTTCGATGCGATGAATCTGCCGCGGAGTAACTGCCGTTCCAGGGTTTGCAGGGTATAATTGCCAGTGCGGAAAAACGAGATAAGGTATACAGTTCTGTTGAAATTGAAAGTACGCATCCATAAAAGCTTTTACACTACGTAGGATACAGGATGGGAAATGTGTTACGACGTGCCAACCAATTTCTAGAGTTATATCAACTAGGTCAATATTACAACATTATGAGGCTTCGTAAAATACTTTTCTCCCTATTGTTTCATACCTCAAAAGTTTGAAAATCAATGAATTATTACTTCTTTTAGTATGAACACGATTAAGATACATATAGGTTTGACATTATCTGACTGAAATTCACTAAACTGCAGTTTCACTTGGTATGAGTCCCTTATACACGTTGTAAGGGTGCACGGAGTCATCGTACAAACGAAAAGTTCCCAGTAAAACATGGTCTGCCAAAAGAAAGACCTGTTGGACATTACGTTCTGGCGGCGAGATGTTACGCTCGCCCCGACTTGAGACTTACGACGTTACTTCTTTAAATTTACGAGCACTACATATGTTACGCTGTGTCTCGCGCTGCCGCTGGATGTATTGTCGTCATTAAGGTACGATCGATTAAGCGCTCCACCCGAGATCCTTGCCGGCCCCAGGACACTCCATTATGACGATAACTCTCCGAACTCGGCCGAAGAAAGTCGGAAAAATAAATGGGCAATTCCTCGGCGGCAAACTAGGCTGCGAACGCTATCGTTCATCCAGATTTTATCGCTGAAAGCAGCTCTACATCACAATGGCCCGGTGTTGTTCGGCTTACGTCAAACCGAGGCTGGCACACGTGCGCCTCTGATTTATCAACGAAGCTGGCTCGAAGTTAATCAGCGCTGTACTGCGACCGAAAGCAGAGTGAGTCCGAGAGCAAGAGAGCGCGAGGGAGAGAAAGGGAGGCAGAGAATCGCTAGCACGACGGCTGGCTAGCTGGCTGGCTGGCAGTGGAACATTAACTAATTACCTTAACGTGGGAGTCTGGCATCTGCATAGCTTTCCGAAAGCAGCGGCGCGTTATTCGACTATCGGAAGCCAGGAGACAGATTATGTTAGTTAGGCGGAGATTTAATTAAGTCCCTCTGGCGCGGTTACAGGATATATTTGCGCGTCAAAGCAAACAGAGCGCGCTCGCGCGCGCTCTCTCTCTCACTTTACTAATAACGTTCTAAGATGCTGGCCCCGATCGCCACTCGAGTCACGCTACATTAACTATTTGTTGACAATTTCCCTCCTTCCACTCTATCTCCTACTATCTGATGGTGTAGTATTTATGCTATGGCAAAACTGTATCGCCTTCATTAAGGCACATTCAATCAAGGCACACCCACACTCGCGATGGCCGAGCGAGTTATGGTGAAGCAACGAACCGATCCTGTTTCAGTAGAATCGAAGTAAGCAGTACAATATAGTTCTCCGCACGGATGCGAATTACTGATTTTCCTGTGCTCGCTTAATCGCATGATTGCAGAGAGTTATGCGTAATTCTCTCCATCCGCATTGCTCGGCATCGAGGTAGATCGGTGTAAAGTAACTTCCTACTACTTTGCCTCGTCGAAAGAAGAAAACTCTTGAACCTCGACTTGAGTATAGTCGATTATGCAGAATGGCCAGGAAACGTTCTGCAGAGCTATGGAATGGCCAGTTTTAGGATTCCTCGATGAATTGTAAAATTGTCGCTTATACGTATTACCGTCTGGTTCAGGTCCGGCCTGAAAATCTGGTTGCAGTGAATGGTGAATAAGAATTGCATCCTGTCACAATGCTTCCAAGGTACTTTTTCCCCCAACAAGGTGACTCTGCTCGAGGGAAGCTCGAATGTAAGTCGTTGCCCGGCGTGGTGGTGAGGCACAAATCGATATGCCATGTAACAATTTCTATTACCAAACCGATTTCCCATGCATCATCCTGTCACTTTGGGCCTCGCTGTCGCGGCATGACTCTTTCTTCCGGGTTCAGGCATCAGTCGCAAGAGTACCTTCCTCACTAGGGAAATAGTCCTCGCACTCTAGAGAGTTAGACAGGAGCGTTGGGAAAATCGATGCCGTCGATTGCGGCTGATATCGTTTTCGGGCTGTTCCTCGCGGCCCGATGCTGTTTCGTCTCCGATAACAGCTCGGCTTACTGTCGTAAATCAAAGGGCGCACTGGCCTCGCACGGCCTCGAGAGCGGAGCTACCAAACAAAATCCATAAATTTCCGCTCCGTCGCGCTCGCGGTGGTTTCCGTCAGAAGTTCCGCGAAGTTCCGAAAGTAGTATTTCTGGTGGCTGAGCCCTTGCTGTTCCCTTGCTCTCCTGCTTTGAGCAGGGTGTAAATAATACGGAGAGATCGGGTACTACGTACTAAGGTTCCACCCCATCCACCCCATCCACCCCATCCACCCCATCCACCCCTTCCCCTATGAAAATGTCTATCAAGGTAGAATCCCCCCGTTTTAAAAAGCGAAATCAATACACGCGCTTCATTATGGAACGTGTGCATTTATCTCCCGGAAATGATGTCAAAAGTTTCGTTCATTTTGAAAGGATATGGATTTGTGAATAAAATAAAAATCAGTTGCTCCTATCACAGTCGATCATCTGCCTACTTGACGTGATCAAGTCATGCTCTCTGCATGAATAACAAGAGCAATTCACTTCAAACATCGGAGGAATTTTAGAGTCCGACAGTCTTAGTAGAGAAGAAGTCGACCTTTCATATAAAGATTCCTCTCGAAATTGCACTGTTTTCTGCGACGATGGAATAAAAGGTACGGCCACTCTTCGATTCGACAGGATTCATGGGCACCGGCAAGCCCCACTTTGGTGGATCTCGAGAGGGCAAATACTGGTCCTTACTGTTCACAGAGATACGAGTGGAGAGCCTAGCTTTTTGGCTGAATAGCCCTTTGAACTCGAATGGTGATTTAGGCCAGTGAAATACATAAACTAATTACCTTCATAAACTGAATGATAATGTACTTTCTGGTGCGCGGCCATTACGAAAGCGAAGAGCTTTACTATGAAAGCTTTGATGGATTCTAGTAAATGGAACGATCGCAATCTAGCAAAACGTAAAGCCAATTTCGAATTCCATCATAATTGGTAATAGTATTCCTGGCAGAAGCTCGGTAATCTAATTACAATTTCAAGATTGCACGTGATCTTATTTCAACTAGTGATATATCGGTTCCTGATTCAAGGAGCTGGCTGGTTGGCTAGTTGGCTGGCTGTGCCTGCATCCTCGGACTGTGGAAAATTGGGTCGAGCTCCGTGCTCTACGTGAAGCTGCAACAGCCACAGTAGACCGAGGCAGAACGAGATTGGCCTCGAAGGTTCTGTGACCAGTGCCCCCACTGTGTTATTGCAACGATAGATTTCCGATTTCCCGACGAATCAAATCGTAGAAAACTTTCGGCGATAGACAAAAATCAAGTGAAACCGTAGCTAAAGAATTCGCGTTGAATCGCAGTGAGGCAAACTGTTTTATACGTCTCGCCATCCCAATTTCGCCCTCCCCCACCCTATTAGATCTCGGTTGGCCTCTTTTCGATTTTTGCTTGCGGTGCACTGGGAATGCAGATTTCTATTAGAGCCGCGGAAGTAATGCAAGCTTCCCTGGTACAGTCTGGGTGTTTCATCTATTTTTATTTTCTCTTTCGCAAAATGCAACCAAGCAGCCGGTGTGCAACTCGGCCCTCGATATTATGAAATTTCTCTCCAATGTAATACGGCCAAGTTCGTTGCATCTGTCGGCGGCACACACACGCGATCGAGGGACGAAGAGGGCATCGCGAAAGCGAAAGAGAACAGTACATTTCGCGTGGATGGTCGAAATTTTGCGGGGGTCCAACAGTGGTACGCGTGTTACGAGTTTCGTTGGAAGTTCCGATCGTTGCAAAATTCAATAGATCGGAGGGAAGGGTGAAAGCGACACGGCGACGACCGGGGAAGAAGGGATGCTCGCATCAAAGCGGATATTGGCTGGCGTCTACGAGGGAAAGCGCTAAACTCTTTCTCCATTTCTCTTTGCACATTCTCGCGAGCGTACTCTGCTAGGCAGAGCCAGTCAGCTAGCTGCGTGGTAGCTAGCTAGCTATCCGGCTATATCCAGCGCCGGCACTTGCTTCCTATAGCCCAGCTACTAGCGCTTTTATTTCCCTCATAGTGCGCCGCTTCGGAGGCCGAGGACTTTTCCCTTAGAGTCGATCGTTTCCATTGCGGAATTTCTCATCAAGCCTTCCCCGCTGCTTCACGACTCTTCCCCCGTTCACCGTCGCTCGCCCGCGCCCGTTGCTACTTGCGCGTTGAAGGTGTTGCCGTACCCGTGACGCTTCCGCTATCCCGGCACCGCTGCTCCCATAATGAGTTCTCCGCTTTGTGACTTCGGCAGCCGCGTCTTTTGTTCCCTATAATAAAAGGACTGCACTGCCGGCTTCAATTAGGCTTGCCGGGACTCCTACAGAAATGCTGGACCCGAAAGCAGAGGGGGAGACATGAAGAAAAAAGGATGGAGCATCAAATCGTCAGACACATCGATAGTCGCATTTTCTCTCCCCTTTGACTGCTGACCGAGAGCAATCACTTGCCTTCCTCTCGCGAATTTCTACCTCCTAATACAATGTTGCGCCATTCGCAGCCTCAGTTTCTTTGATCCTAAGCGCACTCTTTCAAGTTTCTATTAATCACATATCGAGGTGTCTATCCTGTGCACATATCTCTTTCCTTTCCCTGAGTAATGTTAGTCAAATGTGCTGAGCAGAATGATTACGAAATGTCATGTTTCATTAACATAGAATGTCCGTTGAAGGTATCTAGTTTAGTAGGAGTACGATATTACAGTTCCAGCGAGGATTTGCTCGCACTCGCAGCATCTCGGCAAATCTTCGGATTATCCATGTGACGCCTGGCATTATCAGTCGCAGTAACACACGTCGGGTTTATGACGAAGATGAATTCATTTGCTCCGGAAAGGAGACTGCCGACTATACGTAATTCATCAACGTAATTGAGCTCCCGCAGACCGCGCCAAGAACGCTCTTTCAATCCAATGAGCGAAGTGCCATTTCTGTAATGGGACGTTAATTCCGCCTGGTAGTTTTCAGGACTTCATTGTCAACCAGGGACAAGCCACTTTCTTTTACGAGTCACTGGAAGAAAGACGGATAGTAACGTTGGCAGATAACACTGACCGCCACAATCGTAAAATAAATGTGAGTTATTACAACGCAGTCATAACGATGAGAATTAGAAGCTTTGACCCATGCATTTTGCAAGTCACTTCACATATAACAAAGGATCATCCGATGGATAGTTTCAAAACAAAGAAAAGTATATCACTAGTACGTTTGTCAAAAAAATTGATCTGCATCCATATACAAAGCTGTATGACAGCGCAGAGATTGGTTTAAGAATAGATGAGGAATGTATAATTGAAGATGGGGATTTATTTATTACAAACATATAGCACTATACGAATGGCAAGCATGAAAAGGCGCTAATGGACTTTTCTTGTTCCGTTGCTGGAGCAATTCACCTCGCTTTCGAGAGAGTTCCTCCTGCTCGTCTTAACCTTCCCGCCCTATCTGGCGACAATGCGTTCGCTGCTCGCCACTGGCAGTATATGTCTGTTACATGCACGCGTTCATATAGTACCGAATTAACGTTCCGAATCTAAGCGCTCTCATCCCGAAAGCCAGCGCTTCATAACCTCTATTTACGGTGGTGAGGCGCGCGAGCCTTAGCATAGTGTCGCTTTGCATCTTACGACTTTATCCCGGAGCCAAACATCCTTAGCGAGCGGCGCGCACCCCGGAATTGTGTACACCGACGAAATTAGTCTCATCGCTCACTGAACGAATATACAGAGTTACAGGATGCTATGCGATAATAGAAATGTTACGACCTCAGCCGCCGCGAAACACGCAGTCTTGTCCTTATGAAAGTACATTCACTATGAACGCTTCATCAATCTACGTTCTAATTCCACTGAGGCATTCTTGTTTCGAATTGTAACGAGAGTTCTAGCAAATCTAGGAAACCTTGTAATGTCAGGTATGTACGGTGCAACGATTCTGCATTCTGTCTAATGAGTAGGTACAGATTCCCAGCTGTCTGTTACAGTCTCGAAGGTAGAAATGCATCTGAATGTGAGCCCAATGTACTCACATGAATACACTGCATTGCGAGGTATCTTTACAGGATCGTAGCCTCTTTCAAAAGTCTATATAAGTATTTATAGTGCACACAGTCAACACGATTGAATGTAACTCAAAGGTAATAATTCTTCGTGTCACTCAAGACGTACCTCCTGGTTGTGAATTCTAGTTCTTTAATGGTTATGGCACACATACATGTTATTATGTTATTACAGGAGAGAAACTTACTGTTATATATAGACGGTTCTTGGGCAATCAAGGGCTGCTAACGAGTTCAGTGATGTGAGTGGGAAAATCTCCTTACACTTTACACTGCTCTTTACACACTTTCTTTCTCACTGAAGTCATGTTCACAACGGGAGAACGACGATACTGAAGGGCACTGAAGCGCCTGGCGCAACCATCGATTACTGCGAGATTATCGACCGAGATCAGTTTCCACATTATCGAGATTTATCGAGGGGAGACACATCGGATTCCAAAATGGCCGCGACTGTTTATAACCGTGTGACGTGTGCTCCTTGGGAGAGTATTTATTTCGTGTTTATCGGATGTTTTGCAGTTCGAACGCCTAGTAAACTTGTGGAACGTTGTGTCAAAGTGATGAAGTGAGTGTGTGCTGCTGTCTACGCGGAAAATACGCGGAGAGATGCTGGCCGGTGTTTCGACGGAGCACTTCCAGCACCCGGTGAGTGCTTGCACGCGTTTCCCGCCTCAAATTTTTCATATGTATTTTTTGCCTAACTGTTGGTCTCGGCCATCTGCACAAAAGGTATAAAAAGTACTTGTACATTCATCAATTTCCGCGAAACCTTCTTGCGACGCATGAAAATACTTCACTCGGCACATTGTTATGTGTATTGTTTCTAACCATAGTTTTAACGCGGGTGACTCGCACTTGCACCACCATTTGCCACACTTTTCCACTTTTTTCCACCGAGAGCAATGTTAGGGCGCTAGGACGAGCAATGGGAAAGAATGAGACCGAGTTGAAAGCTGTAGAAGAGAAATGCAGTTGGCTGCGTAAAAAGAACCTTACAATTAGTGCGACGGTGCGTGATATAAACATGGAATGTTTAGGCTCAGATTGTCAGGAGCCAAGCCAGCATGCTTGCAGGCATTGTCGAGATATTCGTGGACAAGTGTAACCCGTTGAATCTCAAAGCTTCGCGCAATGCAACGCCTCTTCAGCCAACATTCTGATTCATTTAACGCGCTTTGGTTATGATTGCGTACTTGGAATATCCGTTCCACTAACCGAATACTTCCACTAGTCGGAATCGTCCAAATCGATCTTAAGCGGTGCGCGTTACACCGCGCAGCGTTCTCCGAACAGTCCTTGGCTCGGTAATCTAACTCGAAATTAACGCAGCCTAATTCCCGTCCAATTCGAAGTGTGCCACGACTCTCGGGGAGCTAACGGCGAGCGCGGAGTGGCTCGTTGCAGTTTGCTGAAACGAGTTTCGATAAAGTTAACGCCACGCTGCTGGTCTGCCGGTCCACCCAACCAGCCAGCCAGCGAGTAAGCAGGACTGCATTCAAACATTTAGATAAGTTAACTGCCGCTCGCTTGCACAGTCCGAATGCGAGTATACGCGTATGAATGTACTTTTTAACCCTCTCTCTCTATCACACTCTCTTTCTGGCGGTGTCTTTTTCCGTGTCCTAGCGGTTGTCTCATAGCCAGCCAGCTAAACCCTTCCAACTCGTTGTACCTTCCCAATTTATTTACTCATTTGTCTCGTGCAGTTTCTCCCTCTTTACTAATGCTAGTCCTACGCCCGTCCGTATTTACATCATGAGCTCTTGCTCCCGTACTTGCTCTGATATCCGGTTTCATCGGTATCGTCCTCCTCGCCGACATTCACGTAGTCTATGGTAAGGAGCAAACTCATTAAGGTCGTTTGTCGCGTGTACTCTCGCGGAAAGACAACCTTACGCGATTTCGAGAACTGGTTGCTGAGCGGCGGCTCTGTCGTCGCACCGAAAGTAGAAATCCTTGCTTAAACCAGTCTATTTTTTTTATTCATTTACCACCTCGTTCCGTAATTGAAGCTGAGACTTTTCTTTGCGCAAAATGTGTGCAGTGAATGCAATAATCATTTGGCAATATACATATTGGAACGAGCAGGGTTCAATTTATAATAGTTCAATACGTACATCCATTTGCTGGGAGGACTGGCCCGATTTTTGCAGATGCCCCTAGCCAACGGAAATTGGCATTAAGCGCACGTACGCATGCGTGCAAACATCGCTGTTCATTAAATTAATCCGAACACGGTCCGACGTATAAACGTTGAACGTGCAAGTTCGTCGCGACGTGCCGCGTCGTCATAATTTCTCCCTCTCTGTGCCTATCTCCCGTTCTCCCTTGCTTTATCTTCGGCTGTTCTCTTTCTCTTCCTTCTTCTATCCGGTGTTCGAAAGCAACGTCGATTTCGAATCGTGCCACGAATACCCGCCAATTCGCGATAAATTGCTATAGTTTTCGTAGAAGGACGCACACTTTCAGCACGCTTACGAATGCTGCGCTTGTATGAAAGCTTTCCTGGTAAAAAAGCACTGATAACCAACTATCGAAATTTATATTACTTCTTCCTTGATGCAAGAAAACATTCCCCACCAATTTTGAGTCCCGGAAAATGTCGGGAAGACTTGAAAACATGAGAAAAACCACGAAACTGAAATTTTCAGGATCGGTTTTCCATATATTTTCGGTACAATTCCGGCATTTCTGCCACTGGTTTCATGTTTTCTTTTCGTTTTGATACACAAACAATCGATTTATCAAGCGTTCATCAAAGTCCCAGAACCTTCGAAAAATCGAAAATTTGTGAAGGGGTACATATGCAAAAATTTGCGAAAAAATGAATTTTGAGCTGGGGCTCTGGAATTCATATCACTTCTTTCTTGATGCAAGAAAACATTCCCCACCAAATTTCAGTCACGGAAAATGTCGGGAAGACTTGAAAACATGAGAAAAACCACGAAACTGAAATTTTCAGGATCGGTTTTCCATATGTTTTCGGTACAATTCCGGCATTTCTGCCACTGGTTTCATGTTTTCTTTTCGTTTTGATACACAAACAATCGATTTATCAAGCGTTCATCAAAGTCCCAGAACCTTCGAAAAATCGAAAATTTGTGAAGGGGTACATATGCAAAAATTTGCGAAAAAATGAATTTTGAGCTGGGGCTCTGGAATTCATATCACTTCTTTCTTGATGCAAGAAAACATTCCCCACCAAATTTCAGTCACGGAAAATGTCGGGAAGACTTGAAAACATGAGAAAAACCACGAAACTGAAATTTTCAGGATCGGTTTTCCATATGTTTTCGGTACAATTCCGGCATTTCTGCCACTGGTTTCATGTTTTCTTTTCGTTTTGATACACAAACAATCGATTTATCAAGCGTTCATCAAAGTCCCAGAACCTTCGAAAAATCGAAAATTTGTGAAGGGGTACATATGCAAAAATTTGCGAAAAAATGAATTCTGAGCTGGGACTCTGGAATTTATATCACTTCTTCCTTGATGCAAGAAAACATTCCCCACCAAATTTTAGCCCCAGAAATAGTTGGGAAGACTGGAAAACATGGGAAAAACCGTTAGAATTAAACGAAATTAATTATTCAAGGTGGCCTTTCCTTGTTGTTTCAATAGAATTCAATAGAATTCCGAAGACACAAATATTTGTTTAATTCACAGTTAATATCTACAGGTCATTGAACGGCTGTAGACTGGTAGCTATCCATCAGGAAATGCCTTCTTATACCTTTTAACTAAATAGAAAGGTATAAGATAGAATAGAATAAAATTCGAGTTTGTACTCCAGCATTGATTTTAAAAGCAGGCTTATTTGAGTCGGCTGGAAAACAATGCGCCGGTGGGTGGAGGCGGCTCAGTGCCGCAAAGACGCAGCCCATGGCACTGAATCCGTTTCCCCTCGGCGTGCCGTAGCATTCATCGCCGAGTACCAGGGCGTTCATTCAAAATTGCTGGAATCTGGCTCGGCTAATGGAAAGGCGAATTGTGGAGGAGAAGCTTGAATCACCTGAATGCCCGCGCGCGCGGCCTCGGCACAAAGCTCCGTCACCACCTCTTTGTCTTCGTTCATAATCGCTTATCTGTAACATTGGCTGCCGGTTTCTCAGGCAATTAGAATCGCTCGCTTGCTCGCCCGAGCCTTGTAAAAGTACGTGGCCTCGATATTTTCCTTCAAGTGGCTATTTCGTGGCGAATTGCTCTTTTCCATCCGAACCTCTTCGTTCGTAACGCGCGTCCTGGAGGATCACCTTTGGTGGCGGCCGTAAAAATCTGGAGAACCGAGACTCGTGCGAATAATTCGTCGGATAGGCCAGGAATCCCGGGAAAAATCGTTGCCACGGAATGTATAAGCCTCGAGCTAGCTTCTACGTTTCGTGTTTCGAGCGCCCGATCTTCCTGGCTCGAGACTTCCGAAGCTATCTCTCTCTTCCTCTCTCTCTCTCTCTTTCTCTCTCGCTTGTGCTCTACCTATCTGGAACATAGCTACACCCTTCGTCGGCAGTGGCGGGCAACGAACTCGAGAACTCTCCTCCGTGGCCCTCCAGGCGAATCGATATCCCGATGGATTCGGCGATCTATCGGGAATGGGCTGCGGAATTTCGCGAGACACATTTCTTTAGCTACTATCCTGGCAAGACCGCAATCCCAGAGGCGGACGTGTACGTGTACTATGTGAATGTATCTGCCAGCTCTTGATGGGGCGAATGCGCGTTATCCGATGGTGTAATTTCGCTGACTCGCCGAGTATGCTTACGATCGGTTGTAGCCTCACATTTTTCACGCTAGAACCTCAGCCACCTGCCTCTGCGGAGAATTGCTGTTCGACGAAATTGACACTTCCTAAATCGACGCACTCTGTTCGCCGAATGTCTGCCAGTATTGTATGCAAATGTAGTGAACGGAGCTTCAATCTCTCATATATGTTTCGTCGAAGTCAGATTTGTTCTGGTAGGAGTAAGACTAGGATTATAACATGAACAGCATGTGCGAGCGGATTCACTGAAAGAGGAACCACGTGGTTTTCCTCTGGCGAAGTGTGGAATTTGGAACGAACGTGAGGACGATAAACAATGTCTAGAAAGCCAAAAGGTAAGTCGGCGGGCCGTTGGTATGCGGGTAACGCTGGCGCGATTATCTATGAGTCGATAACTTACTTGCCGAATTTCTGGTCAACCCAGCACACTAGTCATGCCTCGTTCCACCCATTACAACCTCCTCCAATTACTAACATTATTATTGCCCCATTCTACTTGAGTCGCCTACCAGAAATCCACCTATTGCCATCGTCTAGTAATTTTCCCTGGCTTTTTGTCGATTGCACTTCCATTTGTCATTGTTTCGTGATTAATATCTCTATTCTAAGTACACTTTAGTCTCTCACCATCATTATTATTTCAACGTGCTTTGAACCAGGATATTACCATAAAGAAAAATTGGAAAATAAGGGACAAAGTAGGTGAAGTAGTCGGTACGAGAATCCCCTGACACTTGTAACAATGCAACTCGATAATCGATTGGTTTACAAATCTATAATACTTGGTAGTGGCGCGGGATGAATTCTCTATCGTTCCAGCCGCGACTACCGCCCTCCTCGAACTAAAAAGCGTTTGCCGAGAGCGATTTATTCCTGGCACAACAGGTCTTCCGGGCGGCTGTTCCACAAATCGCATTTTATCTGAAGTCCGCGCATGTACCGGCAAGGTTAATATTGACTCCATTGTCCGGGAGTGCCTCGCAGGCTAATGCGAGGTACTCCACAAATAGTGCGGAAGCTCTGTACCAGTAGGAGCGGGTCGATGTATCGATTATTTAAGGCTCCTCTCGGTAGAGGACGTCTCGAGATCGGGTGGTACATACTTGGTGCCAAGAAGCGGGCGCGCATAAGGAGCTGCCCCAGAGAATCCAGTAATGCGAGAGCAAGGAATGGGTGGACGGGTTGGCACTGTGAGAAAGGGACAGGAGGCGAGAGGGTAAATGCTGGGTGCATCCAATGCATACACGCGGTACTCATCTCCATAGACATCCCGATGACGATACGTGCCTAGCGACCGAATCGCTGGGAACCCTGTATCACTCGTTGCTGTTTCACTCTCTTGCCACGCTCTCAACTCTGAAGAGTGGTGGCATTTCGCCGATCCCCGACAACGAAATTGCACCGGTCGGTTGGCCCCGAAAACGAGCGTGTTCATCCGTAGACACCTGTCTCTCGCAATCCAAGCCGCGGACGCAAATGGATTCGCTAATCCTGTCAGATATGTCATCGCTGACACGAACGCTTATGGAAGCCATGCCGCAAAATGCTCCCGGATAATGATCAGTACTTCCGCTCGGGTTTAGCCTTCGTTCATCTTTACAATCGATATGCCTCGCACGATTCCTCAATGTGAAAATATAGTTTTTCCTTTAAACTTAATTATTTGTGTTTCTAATTAACGTTAAATAAATAATCAATATGGGAATTCGATATTAACTGAACATAGAATTACAAGCGGTTGAATTTGAAGCGCGAGTGAGTTTTCTTTCTGCTGGAAAATCATTAAACAGCTTTGCCCACCGACGCGGCGGACGTGGAAGTATAGTGGTTCGTTCTATTAAATCGCAATCTTTGTAATCGGTTGTGACTCGATGCAAGAAAACCATGCACGATATCGCCAAGCTAGTTAGGCAACTTGCAAGTGTTATGAAAATATCAAGCAGAATGTGGTGGTCGTGCGGGAGGCCACTAAACACTGCACAGCCAACTGCAGCAATGGCTATTCAAGGCTAAACTGTTCCTACTTTGTTCCGGCCAAGGTAATACATAGTTGAATTTATACTCGTAAGTAGCTTACTCCTGCTTACGACAACGATTCAACTTTACCCTTGGCATTCGCGAGTATTTAACGACGCTCCCACCCAAATACAGGAAATACATGCATGCGCGTTCATTTGAATGCACGACGGGAACCAATGTATACCTGTGTGCGGCAGAACTCGCCGAATTCAAACTATTTCTCCCCACAATCGAAATTCTATGGCGATGTTGGTGCGCACGACGTACTAGCAACATGGCACTCTGATAGGGTGGATGTAAATGCAATCTCGTGTTATGTTAGTTCGTTTTTAGTCGATTCGGTACAACGAAAATACAATTTCGCGTAATGATGGAATCGCTATTTTAAGAAGCACTTGTTATGCGATTCTCAGAACGTGCTGCTTTAACAATGGCGCATAGGCCGTTTGTCCGAAATACTGATTTAAAATCTATTGGCTCGTACCATCGTTTTTCACTGGTATAAGTACCGGCCGAAAACAAGCCGCGTCCTGGAAACCTCGTTCCAAAGTTGGTTGGAGCGGTTAATTTGGATTTCAACTAATGCACCGGGGAAATATCCTAACGCGTGAACTGCTGCCGACGAGTTGGGAGAGTGTTGCTGCTTCTAGCCAAAGTACAAAGCAAGCAGAGTATCTCGAGTGCCTTAACGAAGGTACATACGCCCTCCCGTACACATGGACGACACCAATAGTTAACACCTTCCGCGGCATTCGAAGTCACGACCGTCTAAGAAAAGCCCTCCTTACTAGCCTTAAAAATATAGTGGACATTTATCTTTCGTGCATAATGTTCAGAATACTAATAATTTCACGAGATATAACATACACACGTATAACATACAATTTGCGCTAGGGAAACAAGTACAAACCGATTCATCGTTCGTGCCTAGATAGAAGCGACAGTTTTGAAGACCGATCATGAATTTCCATGAGTGGGACACGATCTACAACTCTTCAGCTCCCGTCTGCTCTCTTTCTTTCTCCCTGATGCCTACGTGACTAAACATATTCTTTTCCATTTCCGAAGTCCTGGCTGTCGATAGTTTGTGTGAGCGTGTAGGTGTGCAAGTCTGTGTCTGTGCAGTGGTGAGTGTGCACACGATTGGGTAAGTGTCGCGCGGCCCAGTTCACGTAGCAAGGGAGCACCGCGTATATTGGGTACCCAGCCGCGTTTAGTCGACTCCCGTGTCGACGTGCTTACACGAAGAATTACACTCCTCGTGAGAATTAAACCCGCTTGCCCGAGGGCTGTTTTCCTTCCTCCCTTTGCCTCTCTTTTCCCCGTCTGCGTCCACGCCCTTTTTTATCTATTTTCGCGACTGTCCCCCGTGTAAACACACGAAATTTCGTCTAGGTCTCGCCACCCCATGGCCCTGCTCGAACGCCCCGAACAATTGGAATCTCTAGTCGTGCGAGCGTGTACCCGTGTTACCACTCAACTGCTTTTTCCACGTGGGAGAGAATCCGGAGCGCGGTTACACTGACCTCACACTAGACCGGATTCTTCTTGGTTAGTGAACGACTTTTATTTCATGCAAACACTATTCACGATTTAGTAATTTACAAAGATTGCCTTGCGGTGTTGAAACATTCGAATGCTGGCGTAAAATGAAACTGCAGAATAGAATATGGTAAAATGCGAGAAATTAACCGACTTTTTACACCCCTTTTTTCTAGAATGTAATATTTATATTTCTTATTCACCTTTTACCATATAACCGTCGGGTTATGTTCTCATATTTCTAAAGTTACATTCTACTATTATGAGCTAGTCCATTTACAGCCGTTACGGATTTCTATAGGGTAAGCTGTAATGCTGGCCACTTGCATACTATATTTTTTTCAGTCAACGTCTAATCAACACGTAATATTTCTGACACATTCACGCTGGTAATATTTTCCTTCAAGACGGAAAGAAATCTCGGTTAGAGGAGGTTTATTTTGCTGTAAAGCAACCGTCGGTTCCAAGCATAATGAATCCTTTAAACGGCAGTTTTACCTGACATTTAAGGGCGACGAGGTTGGCACGCGTGGTGGTAGTTCGGAACAGGTATTTACCGGGGGGCATGTCGCGAAAGTTTGGATTTATGCAGCGACTGGCGTAAACCAGTGCCGCGCGCTCGTTCACGCGAGAAGGCGAACAGCTCACAGCGATATTTATGATGTCTGGCATATAGGATTGCAGCTCGTCTTAGCCGCAATGTGAACTCCGTAGGATTTTCCTTTTGTTATACGAGCGGCAGCTGCGAGACCTCCGATATCTCCCTTTCTCAAGTTTCTGACCAGTTCATTCGCGCGTTCCTTCCTAGGGAAGCAGGGAAGAAGGGCAGAAGGACTCAGTTTGTACGCGGAGGATGTACAGTCGCTTCGCAATCGATGAAAGTGACACTAACTCCTCGTACGTGCTTGCTAGAAACATCCCTTATAAAGTGAGATTTATTCTTTACCAAAAGCCTCTGTCTCCTACGATGATTCACGTGACAACAATCTAAAGAAGCCATCGTGATAATCCTGCCATCTCCTGGATAGTATGTTTCAGAAACGTTTCACGCCTGTTCGAGATTCTTTGAGAGTTCGAAAAGGTTAATGGGGTATTAGGATCTTCGTTGAATATTTCTATATATTACTAATTTGCCACGAAAATCAATACGTGATGTGAATAATGTTTACATTAATCCATAATAACCCCATGTCGTACTAATGGAATATTTGATATGCATCTATTTCAGATAATTTAAATTTTAATGATTTCCGGGCTGTAACAGTCTCATTATGAATATAGTTATTTTAACTTATTAAGGTCAACGGTTGACCCTGGGTAAGTTACGTAAAGGATACAAGGAAGCAAAACCACTTACAGCGGAGATCCGATTGCCCAATGTTATGCGCAGCGAGAGGCACTAATTTAAAGTGCACGCAAGAGATAGGGGCTCGCGAAAACGTGGATGAAATTTGGTTTCGTATATTGCGGCTGGAGTGGTGAGAAGGCTAGAGGAGAAATGAATGGGGAAGCGGCGTTTGCAGTTCGCATCTTCCGCAAGGCAGGCAGGCAGGCAGGCAGCGAGAGTGGGGAACTCTATTTTATGGTAAATAGATGTTACGGGGTGGGTGTGCGGTAGCGTGTTCGCCAGTGACAAGCCTCCGGTGCACAAGGATCGAAGGTGAAGAAGGAGAGCGAAAAGAGAGTTAAGAACGATATGCCGTTACTGGAGCTCGCAGACGGTGACGCGACGGTTTCCCCCTTCGGTTTATCAGCTTTCCAGGGGATGCATAGCCTGACTGCTTGCCTGCCTGCCTGCCCGCCTGCTTGCCACTTTCCCCTCTCGCTGTATCGATTACGCATTATTGTCGCCTTCCAGAGAGCTGACTCTCGTAAGGGCCTGGGTTACTTTACATCGCTTTCACGTTACAATTAACCTCTGTCCTCGAATAGCCCGGCGCGCTCCGTTCACGGCGCATAATCGACCCAGATTTCACAGCGGAGTGAGAGGGCACATTGCGTATCTCTTGAAGTATCTAACGTGCGCTACATGCACCATGTAAATGTGTGTACATACTTGAGTATTTGCAAAGTGGACAATTTCGGGACTGGCTGTTTACCGATAACTCAAATTCTCGTTAACGTCCTTATTTACTTCGATTCCAATTATAATTTGCAATCGCACGACGATAAACTGTTTATGTGAATATGTACAAAGTGGATAAAGGGATTGAATATTCCCGAACCGCGAAAATTATGTATCTGGAACTCAATTTGAGTTAATTTATGTTCCACCAGTAGAATTGAATATAGTGGTTATGGTCATAGTAATAGTGTGGTACTTGTCGAATGCGCTGCCATGAAATTTAGATGAACAGGAACTTACGGATTTCGGGGATTCGTCTTGCATCGTATTCTTGGCTGCGGGATTGCAGATATCCCCAGGCAGCTACGATATACAGTTATGCACGTAGGTGAATGGAGCGCTTGCTACCCCGTGCTTATTTAGTGAACCAAAGCCCCGTGGGCGTGTACGTGAAATAAGCCCATTCCGACGGTACACTCAGCCGACTATGCGAGACAAAAGCCACACTAATATGTGCAAACCTGCCAGGACGCAAGAAGCCACAAGCCGGACACGCTTTCTCTCCAAGCCTGTACATGTAATACACATGAGCTCGGCAAGCCTGCGCGAGGGTTGCCGATCTTGAACTCAATACAAGAACTTGGCTTCTCCTTTTTTCCCTTTTCGCGTGTCCCTGTGTACTTATGGAGTACTCTCGTGAAAGATCCACCGGCTGTAGATTGTCGGTCGCGAGTAAACGAGGCCGGAAAGTAATAAAGGTGTGTTTTAAAGCAACGACAGGGTTTTCCGACGGCCGTGACACGCGCGACTTCTTTTTCACCCTTAGATACAAGCTGTACTCTCAAGTGCGACATGAACTCTTATGATTTCAACGATGAAGTTTTTTGTAAAGAATTGTGCAGGGAATTTTAGGATATAAATGTCCGTATTTAACGAGTCAAGGAGCTCTTTGGAGTAATTACTTGGCACGTAATGGCGTCGTTCAATCAGGCACCTTGGTAAGCTAACTCGCAAGATAAACAGGACCCTTTGAGGGACAGCACAAAGTGTGAAGTTTCACCCCAAGAATTTCGATAGTTTCACCCTTGCTATCCACGCATCACTGGTGCTTCATGGCGTCCTTCAGAAATGTGAGGTCTTCCTGGGGCAAATCCGCAGATCCTTGCTGCAATACCCTGCAAATTCCGGCTTCTATCCACGAAACACTCTTCGCCAGTTACTTCGTAATTACCGTAATTCCCCCGAAACAAGCAGCACTGATTATTGTGCAGGTGTCGTACGCGTTAAAGAGGTCCCCGGTTAATTAAGCTCCTATCAATAATGCACACGGCCAATTATTTACCGCGAGGAAACTGGAATTCCAGTTCGTGCTGCGTGCGAATGCGGAATTGTGTGCGCCACGATTCCTCTGGGTGGAATTACTGTTATCAGGCAGGGTTCGTCGCCCCATAAGATATTATCGTAGCACCCTGCGAGTCGTGACTTTGTATTGCCTGGTTACAATACCAGACAGTACACGAGGTACTTTGAACCAGATTGAGATTTCAAACTGTCTCTGGGGTTGTTGTAAGAAATTGGGATGCAAGATTCATATCTCGAGTGTAAACTTTCATATATTAGAAATTTAAATCAGAAATCCTTAAGGGTAAGATAAGTATACAATTGCACATGAAGTTTTGTCTCCTGAATTCAGAGATGAATATTCAAAGTAAGTTGAACTTTAAGAAAGGTAATTTGTGAACGATGTCTTCCAAATGCTCTTGTAATAAGGCGCAGCCTCCGCTTCCCTGCTATTCCCTCCTCCTTCTGGTGGGTAACCGTTACGGCCTCCGGCAAATATTCGACCTGATTAGTGGAAACTTCCGAAATCGTATCTTACCCAGTCGGCAGCGCTCGCGTAACGAGTAACTGGGTACTTTGGAATCCACATTAGCAGGTATTACCCCGACGCTGACGAGCATTGAGACGCGTTTAAGGATTAAAGTCGGCCTTGTGAACGCTGCCATCCTACCATAGTGAGCGTCGGCGTTTAGATTCGTGGACAGATGTTCGTAATTGCTCCCTTCGCAACCCTTCAACTCCGACTATAGGAGCAAGGTCTTTTCGGAAGAACGGCACATATTCCACTTAAGGAGTTCGAAGATTCTCTGAATTCTATTTTCCTTAAAGTATACGAAATTCAATTTCCTATACTGTCAGCTAATATAAATAGTACACTTGGGTATATTCAAGTTACAACGACGCGTTTTGATGGGCGAGACAAAGGGCCACACAAACTTTGTAACTACTAGTCTCCGATTTATAGCTGGGCCGAAATTATAAATTGCCCGGGATCAATTTTGACAGACGGAATTATATGTGCTTGAAGGAGGCTCGGCCAATCTCTTCCACCCTAAACATAGGCAATCTGTATTCTACCCGGAGCCACACGTGTCCACGGAGATCCGAAGATAAATGTAAGTAAGGGAATACGCAAGTACCTTTAACCTTGGATGTACTGTTCTCATCAGTCAAGTTACTGATTTGAAAATAAGCTTTGTAATTCATATGAACATGAATTCAAAATTAAGTTATTTAAACTTGAGATGTGTCAACCCTACGCGATTTTTCTTGAACCTTTAGACAGTTTACCATTCACACAGTGTATCAATTTTTCACAAAAAATGACGTTCAATAGATACAGTTATTCTTTTAAAAGAGCAGCATGAACGGTGCCGCACAAGAGAGCATGATGGAATTATGCCTAGTTGTAGCCAAGGAGTAACGTGCACGCAAATCTAGGCGTTACGCCGGGCGAGCATGGACCGAGAAGCAGCGAAAGAGAGTGAGTAGAAGAGAGCGGGTAAAAAAGACGAGCTCAACGGGAGCAGAAAAAACGCTTAAGAGACGAGGGCCAGTAACGAGAGTAGAAGCGTCGTTAATTTCCTCGTCGGCGGAACAACGCCGCGAGATTTACTGATATTTTTTCGCGGCGCGCTGCGAGCTTTTAGCGAGCGCCTGGCCTGCCTCGCCGGTAGCGTAGTAGTAGTGATGACGGGGTGGCGTTCGGGTGGCCCTTGGAAAAGCACCCTGTGCCTTCTCCTCGGTTGCAGGGCTCTGTGTGCCCCAGCGGTACTCGCGAATTACAAATGTTTATTGCACCGAGTGGGTTATAACGGGCAGCCGGCAGGCGACTAACTGGAGAATTATGCGCCACCGCTCTTTTCGGAATCACCCTGACACGCCCGTTCTGCTCGTGCAATAGCCGAGCGGAGAACGACTTCCTTGATGGCCCGTGGAGAACGGCGACGACTACTGAAAGGATTACCCGCTACCCCCCCACCCCACCCTCGCTCCTTCTCCACACTCTTCTCCACTGCTGCTTCTTGCAGACCTGGCATAACTAATACCGACTGCCGCGCGCTTGGATATTAAATCCACCGCAAACGCTGGACACTTTAGCGCTAGCCTCCAGCTTACTGCCACTCGTATACACGGAATTAAAAGATATCCTACTGATGACATTATACGAGAGAGTGCCTTAACGAACTGCCCGATTAACCCTTTGTGGTTTTATGCCGTGTCAACCATATCACGTATTCTCTTTGTTTTTAATAAGAAAATATTTATGCAGTGGTAATATGATTTGGAATATAATTTCATGGACTGAAAAGCATTGGGCGAGTATTACTAGGTATGTCAGGTAAATAATAAAACTGTCCTTGGGAACGTGTATAATTGAATAGTACGATAACTGGCGGCGACACCGCAAAAAAACTGCTTTCACTTAATGTCTTCGGATATATGTGCTTGGAGACTTTTACGTGCCACTCCCATTCGAGAGAACTAAAAGAGTGTACTAATGATGTTACGTAAGCGTTTGTCTTGAGAGGCCGCCAGATTAATCGTGGCCTATTGTCCGATTCGCCAAATCAGGTCCGTTGCGGGCGAGGTGGCTCCCACTTGTAACATTGTTCGGCGAACAATCGACAAAGCCACCGCGAGGCACCTAATTCAATTGGAATAACTGTCGAAGTCAATGAAGGTCGGTCATTTCCTAATAGATATTAACGGACCACTGTGACTGCGGTTGCATAGTCGCCGTTCCGATGGTTGCACAATGCTGCAGCAGAATTTACCTTCTCACACGAAGGAAATCTGAACTTTACTAGTACAAGACAGTGGGATTCTCAAGCGGCCAAGATCAGCTATAGACGCCAAAAATAGTTTGCATAAAATCTGTTCTATAGGATATCTTGACCTTTTGTTGGAGCTCGTCGTATCGATATGATTTTAGTGTCACCGCTTTTCATCGATTTTTAAGAGAAACGTTACTTCCGAAGCATGAGGTCACGAAGTTCCCCTATAATACTTAATTTCCATATCCCTGGTCGAGCCACTGATAAAACTAATGATTACTGCTGCCATAATGTCGTGTCGTGTGGTCGTCGTTAGCGGTAGATCCTGTCCGAGAGCAACTTCTAATGTTCTAATTGATCGTCTCACTCCAGAGAGCGCGTATAATCTTCTCGTTGGCAGACAGTCACAAAAGTAGCCCTGTCTAGTGTTCAGTCGTTTTGCTGAGCAGGCTTTATGCGGTGGGTGTTCTTTGGCTATCACAGAAAATCTGCCGGCAGAGTTGAGAAGGGAAGGCAGGCAGTCTGGCTTCTTTGAAGCAAAACCGCTAGAATAAAGGCCTGTCACGCTTGCCTGACACCTTGAAGCTGGCGAGGCTTAGAAAAATGACCATGCGTTTCGACAGTTAAAGGGATGAGGCTGTAACACTACTCAGAGGCTGTCTTGAGCTTCAAGCTTTCATTATCTCTTCTCACTGAAAACGTTTACAATGATACTCTTTGGATGATAAGTAAAGAGAGATTTTCAATTTTGAAGGTTGTAGTGGTAATTCAGTGTGTGCATAGTAGTTCAATTTGATATGATTAATTTCTGTAGTAGCTCTGCAACTGAGTAACAAATATGGTAAAAGTGAGATAACGCAGGGGAGTAATGAGAAATAGAGTCACTCATATGTACTTATTAATGGCAGACTCCTCTGTGCCCCCTTTCGCAATTGTTATCCGGATAAAAATAAATAAAAGGCGCCGCATCCCATTTCACAACGCTGAATTCAAACACTGCGAGCAAATAGTCTTTCTCATTAAAACTCAACATTCTCGGACCTCTTCCGCCCGCCTTTTTTCCGGCGCAAATAAGTCCCTCGATTCTCGCATTCGGAGCCAACCTTTTATTTCCACGCGAGAAAGGGTTAAGGGAGTGCAAAATATCTTTTGCGTAATTAACGTTCGGGAGTTTTGAGTTCCCCCGACGGGCGCTTTGTATTTAGGCTTTCACCGCGCTGAATTGCCCGTAACGCTTTTAAAAAGGGCTGGGAGAAATGCTGGCGAATTTCTCTCAATCTGCGTGCCGGGGCGCGCACATGTGTGTATACGCTCCAGTGGAAATACGGAATTGTGGAATATTCAATCAGAAATTCGAGAAGCAAAAGTGCCCTACCGCGCGCGGTATTTTCGCTTGAAATTTTTCCACGTATTTTTGGAAGTATACATTTTTTAATATCATTGTGCCGATAAGCATCAGCAATATAGTTTTTGTTCTCGCTCCCAGCTTAAGTTTTGCGCACACTCTCTACGTGCTTAACTTTTCACAGCAACTACTACTGATTACAATGTTGCCACGAGTACGCGCGCGTGAAATAGCGAACCTTCACATAGCACTACTACCGCGGCGGATACGTTGTTAATGAAATTTCAACGGCTACTGTTCAGCAGCGGTTGTGAAGTTAATTCTGGGCGGCTTTTCCACTGGTAGCCACCCACCCGGGTGGCAGCACTGGCGCGCTTCTTGCCAACGAGTAATTAATTAAACGGCCTCTAACGCGAACTTTATAATCGCGGGCCCGCACAATTTCGCAGACTTATGGAGTCGATACGCGCCGCGCTAATTATAAAATACATTTCCCCTGAGGGCGACTGCTTGTATATTAATATCGCGTCGAGAAAATGGATCGTGCGTGTGGGAAATCGCATGCCCCATCAGTCGTTTTAGAGAAAAATCGTCAATCCTTGATACTTATTATGCGTCCAATTTTGGTGGAAATCCCCTTGATTGAAAGCTGAGTGGGGACCCGATAGTTAAATACTGAACAAATAAATGAATGAGCAAATAGATGTTTATTGGTCGGGCAAATGCCTCGGGCGACACGTGCGAGAAATTAATGACGCATTCAGCATCCATCGGCGCACGTGGCTTCCTGTAATTACGATGTTTTCAACGCACGAACGAACACTGTCAACGACGCTACACCAAACGAACTCCCGAAATAAGAAGGGTCACATATCCGTGAAACGCCTGCACCAATTACTGTATGTAATTTCAACCCCCTTTCCCACCTCGAACTCCCTCACTTTCAAATATCTAATATTCCCTACAGTTGTCTTAACTATCGACGAAAGCTTAGTAATCTCTCACGGTACCGACAACAAGTTTCACTTCCAGTTACTTTACGATAGGGGAAACGTGATTCGAATCGGTGAAATCGTGCTCCCAAGGATGAACGGGTCTAGTGGGGATTAGAGAGAATTGCGTTGCTCCTGAAGGGAACACTAAGCCCTAGAGGAGACAGTGAATAAGTCTACGAGAAATCAATAAGAGTCCGCGTGAATAGATAAATGTACATTTCATATTGGTAATCCCGAGAAGGAAGGTGGAACGTGCATATTTCAGAGCGATTTCAGGCGAGAAAATTGCACGTCTGCATATGGTTTAGGTGGGGCACGTGGCTCACTGTGTACGAGAAATTCGTAAAAAGTGGCGGCGCGCGTGTCAGGATAGGCGAACGGTTTTACGCGGCAGTTCGAGCCATTTTACGCTGGCATGCGTATAGGTGGAGCTAGGAGCTCCCGGTACGTCGGCCGCGTATTACATATGCATAGTTTCATAAATTTGCGCATGATACCACCGTTCGGGCATGCTGGCTGCACCCTTACCCTCTCCGGTGCCTCCTGAAAGCCAGCCAAGCTTCCCGCTGAACAGACTTTTTAAATATTACGCCGCCAGGGGAAGAGGCAAGAGACCGCATCCGGCGGGTGAGGGGATGTTAGGGTTTCCGGAGCGCCGCGCAACCGGGTGTCAGGCATAGTTAATGTTGGATACCAATCGCGTGCCTGGCATTCCGTGCCTTCTCGTACTATATCCTGAAGCACCAGCGATCCCCTTAACGCCAGCCAGCAGCCAGCTCGTCGCTAATATCGGCTATTAATCGGGCCGCAATGCTTTTTAATAAATCATCTTCAACCCCCTGCTGTTTCCACATGCCTAGATTCACAAGTTAGCCAGAGCCACTAGTTAAACCCATTAGGCTCCACTGCTTGGATTTTAATGATATTAAAATAATGATATGAGATAGTACTATTTTAACGCTATCAGTGATTCCTGATACGACGTTGATTATCTCTGATACTTACACCCTAAAAACCAACCAATGCTGGTTAAAATCATAGATTAGTATTGCTCGGAATTAATATTGACGAAAATTACATAATTAGGCAGATGCTGCATTGATACGTCAAGCATATGTGTAAATCGATCTCAAATATCAGCGAATACGTATCACTGACCAGTAATCCTGATCGGGACCCCGTTTCTATAAAATACACGTATATGTACTTACAGATATATGTATACGCGTATGTGGGAAGGATGCATTGGCTGAAATTAATTTCAGGATAGCCGGAACTCGCACCGGTAAATTTCGATATGAAGTGCGGACGACTAATGAAACGGGGATAAAAGCTCGCCGTCCGAAATGAGGCGGAATTGAAGGGAGCGTCGAGAGAAAGGGGAGGACTGGCACAGCGCATTTTATCGAGATTCAAGAGTGCGCGCGCGCGCTGCTGTGTCCTTCTACAATTCGAACAGAAATGGAGGCAGCCGCGCGAGCTTTTCTCTTTGCTGAAGCCAAATGTGTTTCGCGAGGTCTTGTGAAAAGAGGAAGTGCGAATCACCTGAATTTCCGAGCGTCAACTATTGTCTCCAAAAATGAAGATGAAATTACACCAGACTTTCCTGGCGGAAGTGGAGATTTCTTCGAGATGATTATTTCCATTGGCTATTGCTGAGGTTCTGATCCGTATCCGCAAGGGTCGTAAGTGACATTGTGAGATGTGGGTGACCGCTGGCTTGCCTTCTATTCTACCTAGGAAACTTACTTAAACGTCTTTATGCACTGCGTTCGCTTCGCGCTGCTGATTACTTTTAGAGCTTCCGGCGCTTTCGAAATAGTTCGAGGCAGCTTGCGGTATAACTTCGAACACAGCGTACAATACTATCTAAGTATTCTGGTAGGTCGATAAATAATTTTTCTCCGGGACATAGATAACCCGTGACGAGGGTTGGTTATTACTAAGCATCCAATCTGATGATCCGTGTTGTTGGGGAGGGTGTTGTCGTCCATCAAATGTGAAGTCCTTATTTCATCAAAGTCCACTTTTGTCTCTGGATATCCTGTCAGGACAACGACTTCGCCTCAGGGTAACTGACGGCCTGCCTGTGAAATTAAATCTTTGAGGGATGTGTTTTTAATGAAATTCCGAATATATGTGTTTAGACGTGCCATCATGTAAACCAATGCGGTTTGTTGAAAAACGGACGGAGAATTATTGATTAACCTTGGCGAATGCCCAAAGGGGACTGAACAAGATCGATCAGTTTTCATTTTAGCAAACCTATCCACTAATACTCTCATGTCTCGTAATACAAATGGATTTTTATTTCTACCAACTTCCATCATTTATATCACAGCAGGGATGCTCTAGTCTATTAAAGGCGTTCCATTTGTCCCATAAAACTTGGAAATATAAATGCGAATAAGTTGGCACACCCCGGAATGAAGTGCGCGTCTAACCTCGCCCGCTTCTCCTGATCAGAAATTGGAAACGAAGTCTCCCGTTCGACGGGATTTCCTCGACCTCGGCGCTTCTTCCATTTGAATCGGTAACTTCAAAATTACTATTCAAACAGTTGTCCGAGATGGGAAGGGGCGCCTTTCACCGAGTGAGGCGCTTCTACTCTCGCCTCTGTCCCGACAAAGTTCGCCAGTGTTTTCCGTGCAAATTTTGCACTCTTTATGCCAGCTCTGTTTCGCTCTCGCGTGATAACCACCAAGTGACTCCTCTCTTCCTCTGTCGCACTCTTTGCTCTGCGCGAATTGCAATGCTGCCACGGAAAAGCAAATATTTGGGAGCCAAATTTGTGTGCACCGACGTTTTGTTAGTCCGATATCTCCCGGTTTCTCCCTCTTCCTTCCTCTTTCATTCACTCACTTACTCTATGATAGGAAGCAGCATTCTCGCCATTACGCTCTTCGTTCTCCCTGTCGTTCTCGCACGGTTCGGAAGACTTTGCAAGTTTTCTAATTAGTATGGTGCCCAGGGTCGGGTGGAGTCCGCTCCTCGACAGGTTTAAAACGGAGAAAACGGGAAAGGCACGCCTTTGAGCCATACCACGAACTTTCGACCTCCTGTCCCACGTCTTTGCCTTCTTTGTCCTCTTTCTCCTCGTTCAATCTTTCCCCCTTTCTTTCCCACCCCTTCTCTTCGTCTCTCTCTCTCTCTCTCTCTATTCCTGTTAGCTCGTCTCTTCGCTAGAGCTATTTCTAACTAATGCTATTGAGTTGCTCTCTTGCACTGCTTGCTGTACGGTGCTGTTAGTGCAGCTGCGAGTTATATGATCACCCAGCAAAATTAACGCTCCCCTGTGCGTGCAATTAACAGTGGCTCGTGGGAAGAGAGGAACTGAGGATCGACGAGAGGGAAACTCGTGCGCATATGAGGACGCATGTTGTATGACGGCGAGGAAAGAAAGTAGGCGGAAGAAAGCGCGACTAGCAAGCAGTGAAATCTCATTTTAGAATTAAAATATCGTCGTAGAATACATCGTGCTTGCCGGATATCCAGCGCAACGGACGAGGATTACGAGTTCCTTCGTCATTCTAGATTCAAAGTATCCCGGCGCTCGTATCACCGGGTAATACTATTCCCTATTTCGAACAAATTGCCTCGCGAACTACCACTTCCCCATATGCTGCGCATGAATAAAATTTCCATAGAAATCAATGACAGATTTAATCATAGTGTGACACCTCGTACTTCACTCAGAGGCAGTGGGAATGAACAGAATACAGCTGGCAATGCACGATTCATCGTGCACCAGAACCTAAGCCCCAAAATCTCGAGATTGAATCGCGCGAGCGTCTCCTTGAGCAGTCATCGCAAATGGAAAGGTACTTCACCCATGGAATAGTGAGGCGTGGGTGACGAGAGAGAACTCACGAGGGACTCGTGGAAGTCGGCAGTAGCGGATTCGATCTAAAATCGATTAGTCCACGGGCGTTCCATCAATTTCTAATTGACGTGATAATAAATTTTCCGTTCCCCCCCCCCATATCGACGCCTGCCTGCCTGCCTGCCCGCCTGCTGCCTGCCAGCCTGCAGTGTTCGCCTAGTGGCGGTTCAGGCGCGCCGAATTTCCAGGCCGATTAAATTTAAACGCTTTGCCAGCGAGTTTGCCGGCGTGGTGGCGGCTCGCAAGCATTCGCTCATGCGATTTCACCGCATGCGGATAGAAGACCGTGCGCGCGCGCGCGCGCGCGGACGCGTTCGTGCTGCCTGCTACGAATCGTAGCGGACATGGGTTTGCGCCTGTTCCGGCAGACTTAATGGCTCCCCATGGCACTGCCGTCGATGAGTGCCGTGCTATATGAAGCTCCTTGGAGAATTGATGAGTGTTTTCGTGCTCCGACCCCGTTTCCGTCGATTTGTCTGCGGTAATGACGCTCAGGATGGGACTTTTCGACGCTCTCAGTAATCATCCTCTCTCGCTCGCTCGCAAAACCGTCGATCTTCGATCCCTCTATCTTTGCGAGCCTGCTTAATGAAGGAGCCGCGATGCCACTGCTCGTAACTCAACATAGACGCCACGCCGCTACGCTCGCAAACCTAAACCACCGTGGTTTTGGCGGTTCAACGTAATTACGGGAACTCCTTTTTGCGGAGTAGTGGTTCTCTCGGACGCGCTCCATTCCTCCTGTTTCTCCAGGTGTGCGGCTCTGAACGTCTTCATTTCGGCTACAAAGCACGTTAACCGCCCGCGGCAGGGAGATTGCAAGAACCCGGACAAATTAGAGGCTGCCTCGTTCCTGCAATGTGTAATAGTTGGGCGCGTATTTTCATCCGCTTGCATTGCCGCCGCTACCTGCTTCCAAACCCGCCGAAATACTTCGCGCTGTGGTTTCGGTGCGGTTTCGTCTCAAAATGCGGCATCACTTTAATCTGTCAAGAATATTGTTTCAAGCTCGCTACACGCTGTAACGATACTCAATTTCTGCCTCGTTCACACCCTGTGGCGCAATCCTCGCGTTAGGCTGCCACCCAAAATGAAGTAGTTTGTTAATCCGGATACTGCACGAGCTACATTTAAATGAGCAAATTCCACTTTATGGCGAGTGTCAAAGTACGGAAGACTTAAGGGCGCGTTCGTTATAGGGTACGTTCGAGTGCGTACGGATGCTTGCGATAAATGGTAATGCGCATCCAAGTGAGAAGCCCCAGAAATCACTTTGGAATCAGCCGCCTATTCCAAGAACCCTCGCCAGACACAGCCGCGTACTCTTCTAATCGAAATGGGAGTCGCGAACCGCAGAGAGGTCCCAAGACTCGCCGAGGGATTAAGTTCTCTTGCTGAAGTGTCTACGACGAAGTTAAATCCATTTTACTGTGCTGTGGGAGGTTCTCTGGTCGTTCCATTCGGGAATGTTCTTCGAGAACTAGTCGACTACACAGAGAAGGTCAAACATCTTCTAATCAACTACTATATTCTAATCGACAAGACGTTCGTCCTCTTGTATCTGCTATATTCCTATAATACGTATAATTCCACTAGCTATTTCGGCTGATTGGTCGCTCGCAAATTACTGTTAGGTGCATCAAATGTAATCAAAGCCGGCGAGATAATGCGAAAGGTCGGGCGTCCTCACGGAAGCCGCATAAAGTCGTCGGCACACGCATAAGTACACGCGCAAAACAAGAAGCGCTCGCACGAGGCACATTACTATGGACGCTGCGTTCCGCTGCTGCACACGCGGAAGCGCATTGTGGATTCAACGTGTGCCGCGTACCGTCCGGAAATAATATCTATCGATCGGACGATGCAGCCGGCTGCCAGAGTTGTACATACACACGCGCATACATACGCACAGGATAAAAGTGCATTGCGAGTGCAGTCAGCGTGAGAACGGAATCACCATAGATCGTCGCCGACTAGTAAGTATACTACGTGTGCTTGCCGGAGAACCCCATCGATTCGACTCGATTCTTCACATTGCCGGCCCGTGCGCTATTCACGTCGAAATTCGCTTGATCCGCAGAACCGCTCTGCACCGAAGGCGGAAACTCCCCGGGTGAAACAAGTCAAAAGTATCCGTCAATTATGACGAGCTCATTCTTTTATCTTGAAATCTTTTACCCTTGTATTGCAACCGAGTGGTATACAAGTAGCTCGACATATCTGAGAAATGGTTCTCTACATTTTCCTCAAGGGACCAAAGATGCGCGAGTATAACATTGAATGTACGAGCACTTGAGATCACATCAGTTCATGGCAATGCTCGTACAAGTCACACGAACTATCGAACGAATCGTCAAAGCGAATACAGTTCGCTTGATATCGGCGACGCTTAAAACGTCAGTAAAACACAGTGAGTCCGCCAGCTATCGGATGCTTCCCACATAGTCCGGGCATGAATTTCCAGGTGAATCGTCCCGTCTTTCGGGCAGATATCGAGGTAGATGAGATTGGAGTGCAGTGCGAGCTTTTGTAATTGTGGAACGCTCTTTGATGAATGTGTCGTGTTGTAAAAGAAGGGGTTCTAATATCCGGATAGGTTCGACGGGTTGGACAAAAATTCAAGATATTGGAAAGAGATATACATACACATTTTCGGAAGATCTTTATTCAAACGAAAGAAGTATCCGCCACTAGTTCGGGCATTACGAACGTTCTGTGGAGGAAGTTTTAAAAGCACGGTTGTACTGGCGGTACTAAGATCGCAAAGTACAAGTGGTGAGGTGACGCTCGTCACGAGCGCAAGGGGAACGGGCACGTCGTCGTCGCGGGATGTATTTTGTCGTGTTCTGGCATGGACCGTAGCCTGGGAGTCGAAGGCTGGTCTGAATACGAAAGAGTTCAACCTGACCACCAGGATCATACTGAGGAAACTGAGAGGAAAAGGTGGTGGATCAGCTGGAAAGGAGAGAACGTGGATTTCCTTCATAGGGAGTGAAACGTGTTTATCTAAAAATGCATGGACTAGTACTGTTGCACTGAATAAGGAAGGCGCACGTGCTACCACGAAAAGGAGAGTGGAGAATCAATTTTAATTCGAACCCTTTCCATTCGCCAATCTACTAGCCGATCGATTCATTGTTCTCGTTTGTCCCGTTTCTCCTCGTTTCACGCGCACCACGTAAAACTGTACCTACCAGGCTTGAATAACGACGAGGAGAAAGAGAGAGAAAGAGCGGGAGTTCGTGAAAGAGAGGAATGTGCAGGACATAAAGCGATTTCCGGGTAGTGCATACAACTCGCCGTGGTCGCGTAATCAATATGAGGTTGCGTGTGATGGAAAACAAAACGCACAACCATCGTTTAGTGCCTCGTCAAATCTAGCGAGTGTTCAATTTCACCGGTATTGGACCATCGACGGCAATGCCGCTCTCATCTCTCCGGGTAGTTCGGGCTTAATAAAAGCATGTCCATAATAAACGTTGATTATTAACAACTGTCGGTCTTTTTCAGTGACAGTGATTCACGTATTTCTGAAGAACTTGGTTGAACATTGCTGAATGTAATTGAATTTCATTCCCTGGATAATTTATAACCCTGACCTGCGGAGATGAGAGGCTGATGCTTCAGCGAGCGAGTATATTATAGCAATTGCATAGACATTTATGGTCGCGACGCAAGTGCTATTGTGCTCTGCGCTGTCACAAACGGACAAAATGATTTACATTGTGGCGGCGGCGATGGCACGGTTGCATATGTGTAGCCACCAGCCGTTTCCACCCGCACTTCCCAATTTTAGTGTCCATCTCAGCGCCGCATCGTTGTGGAATTGCAAATCACAATTATACTCCGGCTCAATGCGTTCGTGGAATACATTTTTATTACAAGCAATTGTTTGTCAGAGGACTTGCTGAGTTATTCCTTCTTGTTTACGATGTCAACCTTTCTCCATTGTCAATCCCGAAACCGTTCGTTTCGTGTTGTGTAATAGGATTGGGTAAAAGCTGATTTACCTAGTTCAAGAAGAGAAATGTTTCCCATGGCTTTCCAACTGGTATGGTGATCCATCCTCTCGAGAGATTCCACGGAAGGAAGCATTAAAGATGGCGAGTGTATACGAGACATTCCCTCTAACGTGTCAGGGTAGGTAATTATTCTTACCTCTAAAGTGAGAAGTTAAACTAACAAGACTGTAAGAGGAATCTCAATAAGTTCCGGAATGTAGAGAAAAGCTGGCTGGCACAATGTTGGTGTGACACTCGCGCGGACGGCTGGTGGGGTTAAGTAAACTTGCTCGAGCGTATTACCCCGATTTTTTGCGAGTCGGCCGAGATCAGAGCTGCTTGGAATACCAGCACGAATGTTCTCAAAATGTCGTGAGTGCATCCAGCTATATTTGCGTAACTCTTTTCTATAATTCTGTAGATCATAACGCAGTGCGCTCGTTTGATCTTAAAATTATTTCCTGCGATGATAAATTAGGTAAATGTAAGATGACAAGGTAATAGAGGGCTATTATTGACACAACTTGGAGACTGCGGTAATTTATTTTCGACGATTGACTTAGTCATCTTGATCCTCAGTTGGTAGAATACAGATCGCGATTTATTAGTGCTCTAAAGTTGGTGCGACTCGGTATGCAAGTGCCATTTGTACCCATGCTAACTTGGTTCCTTCTACGAATTGATATCATTAATTACGGTCCCCGGAGGCTGTAAGTACGTTTCCTCTGGCAGATGCACAATCTTAGTCGCAAGTACGACAGGGACAACCCGATTACCGTCTTCACCATCTACCCAGGCTCCTCCACTCTCCTGTCATTTTTTCAGCCGTGAAACTTTTCTCTTAAAGGTTCGGCTGCGAGATGAAAGTCCCTTTAAAGTCGCATCCTCACTGGAGCTGGACGAAGTCATGAAAAGGGAGGGCGAACTTTGAGGAGAGCGAGAGAAAGAGTAAATGGCCCAGGAGGACCCGAGTTCTACCCTTCATTTGCCTCGTACATAAATCTTCCATTTGCATACCGCTCGCTAGGCGATTTCTTTATTGCTGCAACTATCCCTCTCATCTGCCGGGCATTCGACAATTAATTAACGTCGGTATCAGAGCAGTGCGGGCTCCCCTCGTCGCTGAAGTGGAGTGCAACTTTATAATGAGGTGGAATGCCTGAAATAAGTTGAGAGGCATTTCCTGTCAAGGAATCTCCATCACTCGAGGGTCGCCGACGTTGCCGCCGATTCTTGAAAGTATATTTTGGGTATAACCGTGTATTCGATATTAGACCCTCAATTTTCTCATAATATAAAAAACGCTTGTGATTAATTCTTCTCTATTAAAAGACAAAAAACCTCTGAAATTAGTGTTCCCTGGCAACCGGTGTTTTCTGTAACGAAAAAGTAGGCGAAACTAAGAATAACTTTGGTCTCTGTTCAATTTAAAAGTCAAGCAAAACCATCCTGCCCACTTGGGAACACTGTCGGGCGAACTGAAAAAAGGGAGCAGGCCAGGAATCGCAGTTCGACTCTTTTAACTTAAGTTTCCATCGGTATATTCTTTCGCTGGGCGGTACTACAGCCCACTCTCTGCCAGAGGAGCGTTTCGCTGAGGCATTCAATGCTTACGATTCAGTACGAAGTTTATCAATCTTCCGAGTTTTTACCAATTCAGTTTATCAAACTTGCAGGCCGTGTGCGCCTGCGGCAAGTGTGAGTTCTCGACGTATGCTTCCTTCAGGGTCCATCTTTCTACTATTTTTCAGCTGCTCTTTTTTTCAACCGTTTGCTACATTTCGTGCAGTTCTAGAAACTTTTTTAATTGTATGTCACTCCGGGCTTTGTAATTATTTCATGTGTGGAACTAGACATTTCTAAGCCATGAAGAACAAAACAGCGGTCCTAGAAATAATGGAAAGGATGAGTTGACAGCTTTCTTTTGGGAATTTTCTGTTACAATTGTCTTCTTTGTTTGCGGCATGCGAAGCGTGCATCAAAGAATGCCTAAACGGTAATACGATACTGTGGAAGCCTTCGAAATATCCCATGACTCCTATTACAGCTCCATCACAGACACATGCCGCACCCTTCCTTACTTCTCAGTCAAGCCCTTGAACTTGCCCTCTCACCAAAACCGTATCTAAAGTCCTCCGTCTAAAATTGATTTCTTTTGTTGATTCCAGGTGCGAACCTGGAATTACCAATTGTGTTTTATTCACCGATGTTTCATGATATTTTGGTTTCTTCTTTATGGATTCTTTCGAAATGTCACCAGCTGTGCGTAGAGTGACTGGAATCATTCGTTTTGGGCGTTTCGTGGGTTTCTGGCCGATAATTTAGTATTTGGGGGGTTGTACCAGCAGCAAGTAGATACAGTATATCTGTCGAGACGTGGATAAACCGTGGCAGCCACCTATACATCACGGCAAGTTGCGGAACAATGGGAGCGTTTCTGGTTTGCACTTCGAGGCGGTTGCCGGGAAGCTTGCAGAAGCCACGAGATGCATGTCGCTTGGAATTAGAGGGATCCCTTTTGTAGGGTGGATCGGCTTCCGGATTATCGTTGCGGTTCACCGAAAGAATTCTCTGCCAGTGCACCCACCCTCGCCCTCATACTGAAAACGCCCACAAGTCTATGCCAGGTCATCGCGGGCTTGGCATGACCCCACGGATCCCTTTCATACTAGCTCGCGATCTTCGAATGCCGTGTTCGCCAATCGACAATCGATCGGCACGCGATAAACTCGGCGTCTGGGCTCGAACCAGACTCCACCACCCGGCAGATTGCTCCATTTTAAGAGCAGCTGCACGAACTTACATGCCAGCTAATAATACCACCCACACTATATACATATTGCTAATATAAGCTAGAGTGCATAATGAACTTCCCGGTTAGCCAAGTTAATCGACCAATAAGGTTAAGGGCCTCTAACAGCAAAACGAATTCAAGAATTGAACATGATTACGATTGTAATATGATACAGCGTAGTTAAAACCTTTAAAAGACGATCCACTCCAAGTTTAGCGAGATTAAAGAAGAATATTCGATTTTTTGTCGTGGAAATTAGTAACCTACATTCGTTCATAGCGGTGGCACGAAAGGCAGAATAAATGATGAAGCTCGTACGTTGTAATTATTGGCTTGGAACTGGCGCTATGCAGAATTATTATACGTATGAAAGGCCTTATTCCTGCTATCCAACAGATGAATAATCGAGAACGTGCAATAATGTGCGAGGAGGGATGGGCGGCAGCCAAATCTGAATCTAACGGCGAATATTAAAATCTGCTCTGGATAGTAGGGCGGAAATGAAATACTCGTTTACAAAACGTGCTAGCACGATCCCTCTCGGCTGACAGTGCGGCTATGAAAAAGCGGCTAGCGCGAGAGGTACGTGTGTGCACACGAAAGGGATAGAAACGGAGGAAGGGGATATATCGTAAAGCCGTGTGGGTCCTCGCCTCGTCATTGACTGCCGCGAGGGAGAATATAGAAAAATTCCCTCGAAATATATTCCTGGTGTAGCGTCTATCTCACCGCCATACGTGCATCCACTTTTCCCTGGCACGTCATCCTCGCCCCGTCCTCGTCGTCTTCACCGTTCCCGTCGATTCTCGATATATCGCGAACCCCGTCGAATCGAGTCGATGTCAGTGACCCGGAATTTGCATTCCCCCGGAAAATAGGGGGCAAAGAGGGAAACGAGGGCGGAGAAGGCGGCTATAGGGCCAGCGAGCGTCGTCTACGTCGCCAGCAGCGGCGAGCGGCAGCTTGAAGGGTAGAAAGTTTCGAGTGGTGTTTTTTAACTGGCTAGACGTACAAGCCCGAACGATTTTCTCCCTGAGTGGCGCAAGCTTCGGTGACTTTGTAATTAGGAATCAATCGCCTTCTCTTTCCCTCTTTCTATAGAATCACAAAGCCTCCGATCAACCGATTTCTGACCTTCGCCGATATTCCACTATTCGTGGCGAAATTATTTATCTCGTTCAAACGATGATTAAGTTATCCGATAGATTCGGATGCGGGATATGCCGTGTCAGTATTAAGGCGTAAATTAGATTAAAAATGACGAATTAAATTGAATAATGGTCGGACCATCATCGCATCATATTTACTCAACTTCGCATCTATGTATAATTACTGGTAGCCATTGGCACTGCCACTCGTTGCAGCCTCGCGCATTTGATAATTAAGTTATCAGGTAAGTTTATTTGGAACTGAAATTTTCGGAAAATGCAATTTGCCCTTTCCGCTGCTCTCGCATGGTGCCGGGCATTTTTAATTAAATTTAACCGTTCGCTCGCTATGCTTCCACTTCGTAGAGAGAGGATATGCACTTCGTCGACGGGTGTACACAATGTGGCGGGCAGTTGATCGTCAAATCACTTTGATGGACATTTAATAACAAAACGAGAACGAGAACGGGGCCGGGCAATAGGAATTACGGTGTGCATGACTGTGCATTCGCGTCAGCGTATCGTACGGCCTGCTATCATTTATAAACTGAAATCATTCGCGCTATACGTCAGCTGCAAGCCGACTGTCAAACAAATCCGGAGCAGCTCTTGCCGTCAAATCTGACAGGATCGTTTCATTTCTTCTCGAACGTTAAAAAGCTTCAGCGTCAATTTTCTGCTTAACCAATACCGCAAAACAATTTCGGTTGCTCTAGAACTGGACGCACACTACTCTAAAAGGAATATAAACTGAACGGCGAGAGTATAATTCACGATTATCATGAGTGACGGTGAACAATTGTAAGCTAAGGAACGTCGGTTCAAGTGTACGGTTCAACGGCTCCGCTCTAAATGTAAATCCAACGGTATTACGCGAGGATGATCCCCTTTTTCGGCGACGGGTGCGATTGCACTCGAGATATCAGACACCTCTTATCAGGGCGGAAGTGGCGAAGCGGTGAAGGAAGGGGTCTGAGTAAAGCGAACACGCCGGCAAGCATTAACCAAATTGTTTTTAGTCATGCCGTCACTGTTTTTCTACATACTATAAAGCGGATTAGAGGTAGCTGAACTTCTGGTGGTCGGCAATCCACGCATATATACTCGCACGCTGTTCGAAACTCGGGCTCTCATAATTTCGTGGTGCGCGCTCTTGCATAGGAAGCGAGAATGGGAAAAGCCGTTCCTTCTCCCGATGCGGGAATGTCGTCGTACGTTCGCTTTCAGTTAGGGCGTGGGTCCCCTAATAAAGCTAGCTGGTTTCCAGAACGAGCGAGTACGGGCCGAAAAAGAACGGGGGAAATTCGGCGAGAACGACGTGCCGCTTTTTATTGCCACCCGCTAATTTACCTTCCGCAAAGTTCCGCCAATTTCCGGGCGTAACCGCGACCGCTCTCTACTGTCCACCCTCTGAGCGTTGTTGTTTTTTCCTTTTTTTCCCCATCCCCTCTTTTCGGGACCGAGCACTCGGGCTTGTTCGCCCTCCGTACGCGCCTTTCCCTCTGTGTGTCGCTTTTGCTACCTTCCGACACGCCTGTCGTCTGCCGCTCCTACAATTTAATCCGTCCACGATCCTGTTGCACCGCACTCCTCCCCTGCATGCCTCGTTCCTCACCCTGTTTTAAAGGGAATGTGGAAGCTCTCCCTGCATGGACGACGGAGAGCACCACGCGCTTTATCGTCGACGGGCCACGACTTTTTTTGCCGATTTAGCTACCGAATAAGTTATAGCAAATTTGTCTGCGGTAATTACACCGGTCGCGGCAGCGACGCTAAATCTTGGATGGTGTTGTCGGTGAAAACAGTCGACCATGTGTCAGACTCAGATTCCGACTACTAAATATGGGTCTGTGAAAAGTATTTAATATGAAATAGAAATTGTAGAAGAAATTTTTTACAGTATTAATTAATTAATCAAATTTGGCACTTTGTGAATTACGCTATGGGATGAAAAATGTTGGTTAACGAGTCTCGAGTGTACACTTGGAAATATTGCTTCGCTAGGTGGAAGAATAACGGTAGGGGACGGGGTGTTATTACACTAATGTCATTTACGTGATGCACCGGCACTTGGTTACGTCGATAGCGATAGGCGAAGGCACGGTTGACCCACTTATTGGATTCTCCCGTCATAATCGACTGGCTGTCGATCCATCAGAAAGGCTGAACACTCGGTCCAACGACAGCCGCGTGAGAAACTGCTGGTTCATAGGCTTACTCCGAGAAGGAGGGTGTCACCGATGGTCTGGACCAGGGCTAGTTTAGATCTGGACCTGACGCGATTGATGGCATTCGTCTTTTTCTCGCGTGGTCAAGTATGCCCATCGATTCCAGGACATCTATTATACCGGGGAACAGATGGAAACGATGGCTCACTTTTTTCTTCACATTTCGCCAATATTAAAATAAGAAATCCATTAGTTGGGAACGAGAGGCGTTAGGATTCGGATTTCATATTCGAATCTCGGAAGTATCTACTTAGGTAGTTGGACTCTCATGTTCTTAAAAGTGTAAGTAGGTCCTTTCAAGTAGTCCATGCAATGGAAGTAGTGAAATCAGTTCGCGTGATCGTCTCTTGGCTAGGCGTCCTGGCAAGGCGATGTAACATTTCATCATAAACAGAAAGGAAACTGCCGGCTGAACGATCCTCTCGGATGCCTCTGCGCCATGAATAAAGCACTCGTGCGGCCCCCTTAACATTTTATGCAATGATTGATACGGTACGCTATTGCACATGAGCACGCTTGATCGCGAGCGGCCGGAGACATAAAGGTACATCGTTCGGGCCCGTCTTCGTATTTTATTAAACTACCGGGCGCCCTAGCATCCCCGGTAAGTTGGGATCGATAAGTCGTTGAACGTCAACGTTCCACGACTGGTGCATTGCCCTTTGTGCACTGATATATAGCCGTACATGTCGACCGACAAGGGGCATCGTTCGCTCCCTAACATTAAAGTGGTTTTCGATATGCTTCCCCTTGTGCCAAGAAATGAAATTCGGACCTTTCGAGCGCAAGCTTCGTTAGTAATATTTAAAGCCCACTTCCGCCTCAGCTTGTTAGAAGTCATGCACAGAACTTTCCCAAATAATTGCTCTCTCGCACTGTGTGAACTTTGTTTGCTGAGATTTCCCTGTTCTTAACTGCCTAAATTCAAATCTTGACAGCCAGCGTATTATTACTGGGATTATTTCGAGGATCCACAGATATCTCTTGCTGAAAACTTTATTCAGTAGACTCGGTTACAACTAGAAATAGCCGTAACATCGTTAATTTATGAGACACTAAAGATAAAAGCGGGTTTGCTACTTTGAATATAAACTGTATGCAAGATATACAAAAAATTATGTCGATCTCAAATGGTTTATTATTCTTTAAAACCTTGTTATTTCTATCATTCTTTGGTATATTCTTGAAATAAAAAAATAATTGGTTTGTAAATCTAGAAAAGATATTACAAATTTAATCTAATCGTTCTTCAGCTCTTGGCTGGTACTGTTTGTAAAAGGCTTTCCTGTAACAGCAACAATTATTCCTATGTAAATTCGAATCAAACGATGATAGGAAGCATTCCCTTTGTAATATGATCTGTGTGCTAGGTGATCTGCAACTGGCTCTTGCTCCGTGCAATGCGAAACAACCAGGTTCCAAAGCAAACGCGTTCGAGTACAACAAACGCCAGGCAGGAAAGCCAACCGCCTATGTTCTTTACTTCTTTGTGAATCGTATCCTTTGGAGTCGTCCTATTTATTATATATTGCAAACCTCTTCTCGGAACCCCACGTCCCCCGGTTCTAAGTAGAGTTTGCCTTATCCCGAGAACACAATTGAAAGTTTAATACGAAACTGATTGCCAGTGCTTTATGAGAGAGATCTTGGCGAATGGAGTGGGGCAGGGGTGGTCCAATATTAATGCACAGCGACACAAAGAGACGGCTCGGCTATTTATCTGCCCGATTATATAGTCTGAAATCCTTGGAGGGTGTCACACCGGCCGGAACTAATTAGATGGAAGCAGCCTTACTAATAAGGCTACAATACGCGTATCTTGGAATCATAAAAGCTCTATGCTGAAAAGTAGTGGGAACAGCAAAAAGAAAAAGAAAGTGGAGGAGAAAGATAAAGAATACTGGTGGGTTATAGGAGTGGGACTAAGCGAGAGAAAAGTATTAAATCGGAGGATGATTAAATTAATTTTAGCGCCTCGATGAATAACGGGTTGCTGATTTATACGTTGCTCCTGGGTCCGCGCATTGTTCTCATTTAATTAATTATCCCAAAGTTGTTCGGTAGCCGAGTGTTTGCTTCTTTGAGTTCACCCTCTCTACTCTAGCCTGAAACTCCTCGCTCCCTAGAACTTTGATCAACTTATCCATATAACTATTCACTTCTTTAAACTTTTCCTCGGCGAGTTCCTGCGCCTGCGTGTCGTCTGTGATCGTTTGATATTCCTTTTCTCACGTTTTGGTCTATTCGTAGTTCTATGCCGGAAAATATCAGGATGAAGCTAATATCCGAGGAACGGACGGGTGCTCCTCGCTTTAAATTAATCAACGCACATTGTAATTGGTTCGCATTCTTCGCTGATTAGTTCCGACAAGCCGCTCGATTCGGTGTGCACTAGTGTTCGAAAGTTTTTCTTGCCCCGTGAAACTCGCAAACTCGAGGGGAATTTAGCTCGTCCCTTTGACCCGAAGAGATCGATCTTCGGCCCCGTTGTCGAAGAGCGTCTAACTCGATCGAAGCATCGTTAGTTTATTTAATCGATTTGAATTACGCTCGTCGGCGATGGCAGAGGAGAAGAGGGTGGGTGAATTTTTAAAGAACCCAGGCAAGTGTTCGACTGGTGTATAATATGGAACGTTCGTGCAATATTCGTGAAGGGAGCAAACCCGAATTTTAATAGAAACCGACAACTTTTTAATTGATCTAGAATGACGGTCTTCTGCACGAATTGTGAAATCGTGTAGGTTTGTGGATGGAAAGTTTGATCTGCGATCCATTTCGGATTAGTATTCGCCGATACGTACACACAGGTGTGTGGCTAGCAGTCTGACCCACTTTTCCCAGCGAACGTCCGTACTTCATATTTCACATTGCAAAGCAGCCGTCACGTTCAGCCGCACATTGCTACTGAAGCAACGGCTGGTGGTGCTCGGGTCGCCAGTAATTTTACCAATTCACGCGGATCCAAATTAAAGCAGTGTGGTGCTGGTGACCCAGGGAGAATGGCCGGTCGAGGTTGCATTTTTCTCCATTTAATATCACTCCACGCTGCTGGTCGACGAGCAGGGTAATTGACCTGTTACCGTATTTCGCCAGCCTGGGCTAAATTCGATTTTTGCCAGTGTGTTGAATTCTCGTATCCGCAGCGATGACTTTGCTGCGACTTTGACCGCCAAAACTTACTCTTATTAATACGAATTCCTTTCAAAGAAACGCCCGGTTGGATTACCTCTTTCGGTTGAAAGAGAGTATTCGAAGCTCGTGGGGAAAATCGTGGATTGAAGGGTGTGGGATGGTTGTTGCATCACGGGGGAAGCATTTTCGTGAGGTCTAGTCTTTGCAAGGAGAGTCTAGGTGATGCTAACGCCACTGCCACCCACCATTGTTTGCGTATACGGGCGCATCTTACGACTGCCGGGCCGTAACAACCGCTCGTAGATAGCAGATGACGCTCCCGGGATACACTAAGATGTTAATTTAGCTATTACTTATACTCTACGGTCGCCGCTCACACGAACTTCTGCGGCGTCCTCTCGCTCTTGCCTTCTAAGCCAGTACGGATGCAGCAGTAGTTTGAGACGGCTCCTAGGTCCACTGGAACTCGGGGCCAACTCGTTGCGGACTGATGCAATCGATCCTCGTTTCCGGAGTTTCCTGGATGCTTGTTACAATTCGAGAACGTCTTGCTCCGCTGCAGGCTTTGTTCCACGTCGAGACTTACGTATTGGATCTGTACCATTTAGAATTGTAACGTGCTACATAAACCAAAGTAAACTGGGGAAAATGTTTTACGCAAACTGGTTTCCTCTGGGAGTTATTGCTATATCCTTCGAAATCCTTCGGTCCAGCTTAATACTGACTAAGGCAAATCCAATCGGCCCGATATGACTCAATCTCGGAGAGTCGTTTGCCAAAGGTAGTCGGGCCAATGCCGAAAAAATGACTGCCCTGAGGTGCGGGTCGATCGACAGTGGAATAAGAGCGGACCACGGAACCGTGAGATTGCAGGCGACCGATACGTCCAGCGGACGATTTTTCGGATAATTTGAATTTTTCAACTCATTCCTATTTCCAGCTGAAGTGGATCCGCACTTCCTTATTGGAAGGCTTCTCTATTTCATATCTGACGAGCTATGTAATTCGCCGGGGCCCAGAGCCACAATCTTTCTACCGTTCAAAGAAAAATGGTAAAAGTCTACTCGGCATTCTACTATGTATTCTACAGATAGGATTTTCAATAGATTAAATAGTTTTAAAGCATCATGGCGCATATCAGACAGACACGTTTTACGATCAGCAACTCTTGTCGAATTAATTAGATGTGGGGGACTAGTGCGGAGCCGAAGATAAATTAAATTACGGGAGCATTACCAGATGAGGCACTATTACTGCTCGATTTGAACAAAGTTCGTTCACGATCCTCGCTTTCCGGATGAGGAAAATTGCATGTCGGGAAAACTGGTAACAAAATTAGTGGCTGGCCTAAAACTCAGTAATCATTTCGTTTTGTTCGGCTTCGTGCTCCGTTTGCTCATGCTCCAGTTTCACTCGGCGCTGCTGTCGGGAGTCACTGACAAAGCTTGTTCCGCTCATTTACGGAATATCGTGAACTTCTAACGACTTGAATTGCCACTAGTTTATATCACACGGTAATTGAATGTATGCTGATATAGTTGCGGATGAACTCTAACAGTAATAGTTTGGTATTATTTTTACAATTATTTGCATGAGTAAACCTAAACGGCAATCTATATAAAATCTTGCTTTTGCTATTGCATGATTACTGGATCTTGTGACTCCATCGATATCAAAGAGTTCCAGCTATTTGATCAAAAGGGTTGAATAACATTGTATGGGTTGAAGAGAATTCTCTGGAGTAGAAGGAGCTTCGTAAGAACGGCGACTGCGTGGTTGCAAAGGCAAAGAGAACACGGGTATCGAAAATGGCTGGAACGGTATGTCGATCGTTGGTGGCGGTGGCGGCGGCGGCGGCGGCAGTGGCGGTGAGATCAGGAAGAGGAGTGTGGGTTCGCCGGAGGGAAGGTGGGAAATGAGACTCATCTGCATCCGCTAACGTTGTTCCCACCTTCCACCATCAAGGAGAAACTTTCCACCGAGCTGACACACTCTTGGTGAGTCGGCGGTCGGGCGGCCGATTTCAAAGCAGGTGAGGACGGGAAATGAACCCGGAGAGCCCCTTTTCAGGAAACTACGGAAACCACCCTCGATAATTGGCCGGCACTTGTCGAAAATTCTCGCGACTCGATAGCTCGCCTTCGAAACGTAGCCAATTCACTCTCTCAGCTCGATTCGTCAATGTCTTCCTGGCTTTCTTTACAAACCCTGCCGCGCAACCTTGTATGCTTTCTTCATACCCATTAGCCTTTCAAATAGATTGAGCTTTCAATTTAATTTACTTTAATTAACAATACTTGTTTTCATTATCAATGACAGTTTGATTAAACCACTTCTAAAGTTACAGTGTAAATAGTTGGGTGACATTAATTTGGAAGGTGTGCAACCTCTAAGAGCCGTGTTAAACAGAGTGTTTCATGTTCGCAAAGGACAATTAACTTCTAGCGTCTGTAGTAATGAGCAATAATGGGATGGTATAAAGGAGGTTTGTTATTAACAGCACGCCCTTTTACCTGGGATAAGAAGAGACTTGGGTAAGTCTTTAGCTGGCCCAAGGGTAGGAAAGACCAGCCCAGTAGCAAATACGGTATTTTATTTTCTTGTGTTTCTTTAATGAAGGAGCGATAGCGTAGCAGATGAGAGCGCTCTTTTCAAAGAGCTCGATTGTCGACTTAATGGCAATAAAGCATCGAGGGTCCTCCCCCGATAATACAGTGTTCTCGTTGCCGGCGCGATCTTGTTATTGATCAACAACTCGAAAACTCAAGACTAATCAGCGCTCGTGGCTAATGAAAAGTCGATAAAATACTCGGGCAACCCTCTTGCTCGTACTACCATCGCTTTGTCAATTTGTTGTTTCAATTACGCACGATCTTCGGTAAAAAATGAAGAGTGTACTACATAACAACCTAACAAGTATCTGTACTGTCCTGACGGAAACAAATAAATACAGAGGAAGTAAAGGGCTTTTACTTGTTTCACGCACTAACACCACGCGTATAGAGTCTCCTTGTGCGCAGTCCTTTGACGTCCTAGAGCTTTTCCTTAGTAGCATCAGAAAGTGGTAATTTTCCGCTGCGAACGCGTCTGCTAATTTTCTCATTCTCCGATGAACTTGTGTACCATCGGCACAAGCATGTTACAATATGTAATTTCATCAAAGCCTGCCAACAAGTTAGAGAACAGGGTGCACTTTGTACCAAGGCAACGGAGCATGTCGAGCTTTTAAGTATTAACGGTAGCATCGCAAAAAGAGCAAGCATCAAGAGTGATTGTAAGATCGTTGACGTGGAGTACGACAGCATAAGAAAGTCGATGTACGGATGACGGAAGCTGTTCACCGACGAGTAATCCCGCGGTCATTAATCATTATTTCACTTTGACACGTATCACTGCGCTACTCGGAGCGATACCTTAAAGGAGCAGTCAAGACGAGAGGAGCGCGGCCCAAAAGAGGGTTGAAGGTGGATCGGTCGACAGCGTGAGTAAAAGGAACGAGAGTACACAGAAAAGTACCTTGGTGTCCCCGTTCTCGCGCGAACCGCGTGGACCTTTTGGATTAATCGCCAGACGTGTCGGATACCTTCCTTTTTTAGCTAGCCCTCCTTTCTTCTTTCACGGGTCAGCTCCTTCTTCGTCGTCCTTGCGCGCCTCCCTTTTATAAATGGTATGGTTTTTAAAGCATCTGCCGCGAGGAGACGCTTAACAAATGTTCGAAGATCGTGGACTTTTTCAAAGAACGCCAGCCGTTCTTGAGAGTGTAATACCTTCTGTAACATTTTGTGTTTTTCGGTTCTCGCACACTCGAAGTATTCTTAAGCTTTCGAATATTAATAGCTTTCATAATGTTATATATGTTACTTAAGGATACAATAAATCTGGCAATATGTATAGTTTGTTTCCGGAGAGTACAAAATCAATCTGTATTAACTACCTCTCGCGTTGCCTTAGTTTGCATTCTACAATCGTGCGAAGGAGTGAAATAAAAACAGAATTGGGTCGCATCGTAAATCGATGATGCCTGGGTTTTCAAGAGTGGAGCGTAATTAACTGAGACTTAACTGAGCTTAGACTCCTTTTTACTACGGAAGTACAATGCGCTGACGGACCATTTAACGGTAATAAGTAACAATCCTCTACAACGTCTGTTCAAATCAACTTGCCTGTCTACTACGTCTAAAACAGATTGCAGTATATAATTGAATCTGTGTTTCATGGTGGTGGTGCAATTACGCTGCGCTGTAATTTCCTATTGTGTACAAGTATACACCTATTGGCAAGTCACGGTTGGAAAGTTGCAGAGAAAGTTTCCGGAATCCTTTTTCTAAGGCATTATATTACTTGAGATTGAAGTATCACGAGTTCTTGGCACTCGAGAAGTTGTGGCTTGTGTGGTGTGGCTCACTATGGACGAAAAACATTCGATGTATTGTATCCTCTAAGAGAATAGAATCTTTTTACTAACAACCTCTTCCATCCGTCAGCGCGTCGAGTGTTGTCGTACAATCGATGCCTTACCACCGGAAAAGATCCCTTCCAAGTACTTTGCTCCATTCAATAGGAGAAAGAATAAGACGTCTCGCACCGACACACAATCCGCCCGCATTCAGTTTGGCAAAAATAATCCCTTGGAAGTGACGCTATATTCTTTTTAACCATGAATCGCTGTCGCCTTCACCAAATCTTTTACGACGGGTTATATGAGACTTACAAAAGAAGGATATCACTTTTCATATATCTACACACATACTCATGTATATTCCTAGACTTTGTATCAAATGACAAATTCCACATATCGTCCTCTTTAAAATTGTAAACATTCTGTCAGCCTGTCTAATTTCGAGTTTGATGTCAACAATGATGCAAGAGATACTAAGAATTTGTTGACGTTCAAAGCGCAGTCAGAAACAGGTGCTTGTATCAAAGGCATTCGAGAACAAGGTAAACAGAGCGACCACAGACGAGTAAAGAAGGCGTGTGCGAGGTGCCGTTTAAAACTCTGCCGAATCCAGGCGAAGACCCTTTCCAGGATTCCCCGGGAGGCGGCAGTCCTCCGTTAGGAAACCTTGGAACGACTCTGAGCCACGGAGATTAAATGTTCTTCCGGCACTGTAATGGTGCACTTAGGTAGCTGAAGGGAGCTCTCTGGCATAGTGTTGCACTAGAAAGAGCGAATAGACCTCCTGCGCTGAAGGAGTCGACATTCGTATCTGAGCGTGATTCCAATGGGAGTCCCCATTTTATCTCGGTAAAAGCGCGTACCTCGCATGAAAAGCTGTTTTTCGGGGCAACTTTCGTCGCCGCTTCATTTCAGTCGAGTACCATAGTGACTGTCTCGTACAAAGGATTAGTACATCAAGTCTCACGTACTCTAGATTATAGTCAATTCAGTAAAAGGCTTCATTTATTCTCGCTCTCTCCGTGTAGCCTCTTTGATTTGGGGAAGCAAAGGGGCTTCAAAGGATCATGGATAAAGTGGCTAAGAATACACTACGCTACCAGGAATCTACTGTGATGGATAAACTTTGCTCGCCGATGTGTGTTTAAGAAGTTCGCCCCGCGGGATTCTCCGGCGTGGATCGCATTTAATTCGGAAAATCGCTTTTGAAACTACCTGCTAACTGGCAGCGCTCCTGGAATGGCGCCTTGTTTATCTTGTATCAGTAGGTAAGCGTAAACAACCAGTTGATCGGGACCCAACTTAAAAGCACTTTGTGATCAGCGAGTGCTTGACTTGCTCCCGTAGTAGCGGCGAAACCCCGAGGAGGATTCTATTTCCGTACACCGACGATGCTGTGAGACAACATCAGTAGCATGGGAAGGGAGCGAAAGGGGGGAATCTCGTTCGAGAATTATACTCGTAAAATGTAATTTTCTCTGGTTGACCGCGCTATCGTTCCATAAAGGGCAAAGCACCGTTACCGCCACTTCTGAATCTGTAGGAATTCGCAAGCTGGAAAAGAACTTTTGCGATTCTGTGTTTTGATCTCAACGAAAACTGAAAATGAAAGACAACGACGCTCGAGCTGGGGAGAGCTGTGCATGTATCTAGAGCCACTCCATTGTCTCGGGTTATACAAAACCACCTGAGCAGAATTCCCGGGCTTATATTACCTTTTACGCACACTGTATTCCATGCGAGCATCTGTTTATGACAGTGCGCCTCGAAAGAGCTTTCAAAAGGAAGCAGTATTCGATGCAAATAAAATGTGACATCGGAAGTGCGGCGACCCTCGCTTCCTCTTCTCAGTCAGTGATCGAGGAATGTTCGAAGAGAGTTTCTACCCCACTTTGAATTCAGAGAAATATCTTTTGCTTCTTTTTGAAGATCCAATTTCTCAAAAATGTGCCCAATCTTACTGTCCCATTAAAGTCGAGTACATCTGCTTAGCAATGTGCAGGGTGTAGCAGATAGAATGGAACCAGCTTTATACTTAATTCACAAGATTAACAGAGTAATCTTTAGAAGGCCTATTAGAGCTTTTTATAAATTTTTGTTCGCTTCAAAATTTTTCGAAAAAATGAATTTTGGCCTAGGGCTCTGGAATTTATATCACTTCTTCCTTGATGCAAGAAAACATTCCCCACCAAATTTCAGTCCCGGAAAATGTCGGGAAGACTTGAAAACATAAGAAAAACCACGAAACTGAAATTTTCAGGATCGGTTTTCCATATGTTTTCGGTGCAATTCCGGCATTTCTGCCACTGGTTTCATGTTTTTTTTTCGTTTTGATACACAAACAATCGAAATATCAAGCGTTCGCCCGGGTCCCAGAACCTTCGAAAAATCGAAAATTTGTGAAGGGGTACATATGCAAAAATTTGCGAAAAAATGAATTTTGGCCTAGGGCTCTGGAATTTATATCACTTCTTCCTTGATGCAAGAAAACATTCCCCACCAAATTTTAACCCCGGAAAAGATCGGGAAGATTGCAAAACGTGGAAGAAACCGTCAGAATCGGATGAAATTAATTATTCAGCCTTTGCGCTTGACATTACACGGCTACCAAAACTATCATGCGATGTCCGTATTACCGATAATTCGATGGTAAAAAACTGATTCCAAGCTATCTGTTATATCCTGTGCTTAATTGAATTTTTCATCTTAAATTCATAACATACTTCTTTCCCCAAGCAGGCAACTGCCGCCGCTATAAATGTTCGTGAAATTACGAGCGGTAGCAGGAAGCGGCGTATAATTTACGTCTCAGTTGGAAATTCCGCACCCCACTTATTACGTCCGGTAGCGGACTTATACCTTTCTGGGCCTCCTCTCTTTTCGATTGTGTTAGATTTCAGCTTAATGCATGCCTATAACCACGACTAGTTTACAAATCCAATTTCTTTCCATTCTCCACCTCTTCGGCGATTGCTATACATTGAAATTTATCTGCGTCTGTTTGTATCGTTAGAGCTGTGCATTCGGCAGAGGAATGCGCCGAGACTAAAAGCAAATAACGTCGCTAGAGGGACACGGTTCGGCCTCAGCACCGATTTACATAGAAGGTAGAGTCGAGCACTCTGCTGCATATTTTTCCATACGTAGCCGATCGCTAACGAGGTTGCAGTGCTGAAGGATTTAGCATGGGGGCAGATACTCGTCGGTTACGCGACCGTACCCTGCGATATCGTAGTACACCACTCCTATCGAAGCGCGTGGACGCGACGAAATTAAGCCTTTCCATGTCCAGGATAGCCTTTGCCGGTTTTCCCGAACGGATTTCCTTTTCTCCCTACGCACGATTCCCGCCGGCTATCACCGATCGAATATTCATACTCATCCCTATTCGTGACTTTTTCGCATTGCTTCTACCAAGGATAGTACCGCTCTACCCCCCACATTGCGAATTCATTTGTTCGCTGTCGTAAATATTGGATATCCATTATGAAATATTGGATGATATCGGATATTTGACGGGCGACCGATGTAAAGCTGGGAAAGCCAGGGCGAGTAGGAACTAGGCAGGTACTAGACATAGGATTCTCCGGCAGGTGGACGAGCGCTGCAGGGAAAACTGCTTCCGAGGGGAGGCTCCGGCTTCCTGTAACATCTTCGATAATTAATATTTCACTCAAGCTACAGCATACCGTGGGCGAACCGCCTACATAATCTCGCTCGGCAACCTCTGACCTATGCAACCCTGCCGCTTCCAATATTCCTCTGCCAAGCTCGACATCACGAGAAACTCCCATTCGTAAAAGCTTCGCGCCCTGTCATTCATAAGGGCGTTACCCTCGAGCAATCTCGACCTCGACTCTTTACATTCTCGAGAGATCGTTTCTATCAGTTCTTGGTGTGCTGTCACTTTATAAATTACTAGTGCTCTCTGACTTTCTCCCTTTCAAGTCCCAAGCATGTACTGTGTCGTAAAATAACGAGTGAGGTGGCGCGCAAAAAATTGGAAAAGTTGGTGGGAGCGCACGGCCGCGTTCGCAGGGGTTCCTCACTAAAGAGAGACTCAGGATACTGTTTCTTCTATGTTCTGCACTCGTACCATCGTTTCAATCCGCATCTATATATTCGACTGGAGTGGGGTGACGAGTTAGTCGCCGTCTCGCTCGTTTAATTTGTCGTTAGAGCAAACTGACCGGCCTGGCCTCTTGTACAGGCCAACAGCCGTCGGGTCGGGACGCTCGCTTTTCGCCAAGTTACATCGTTTACCAACACATTACGCGCAATCTGTACTGAGCAGTGCTCTCGTGGTACGCGTGTGCATGTGTGTGTGTATAGGTATAGTGCTATGGGTTCTCCGGGTTTTAGAGATGCTAGGGTATCGGGGGTGGTTGGTGCGCGAGGGGTCGCCGCTCCAGAGGGTGTACATAAAGGTACAATGCGTTTGAAACCCGCACGAGGAGGAGTCGTAGAGTCCGAGAGCAGGCGAAGAGAATGAAATGTAGTATAGTAGTAGCAGGGTGGGTCGGCGCATGATGCCCCATGGTGGTGGAACGTTTCGTACGCAACAATGCTTTGCGGTAACAATGCGCAAACAAATGATTCCGCTGTACCGAGCGTAATTACTGAAGGCACATGTTCCCTCTACTCATTTTCTCTCTCTCTCTCTCTCTCTCTTCCTCTGGGTTCTCCGCCCACTTCTTCCCTGTCCTCCCCGGCACGCGAACCAGTGCACGTGTACCCTGTATTCTTGGCTGATCCGCTCGTTTTCATTCCACTTGTCCATCTTTTCGACCAACCTTGCCGACCGCCCCTTTCAGAGCCGCTCGCTCACCCTGATTGCTAAATCAACGTGTTTCCGGAAGGACGATTGATTCCCTGAAGCTCCCGGACCTGGCTTTGATGATTGAACGCTGCTGAAAAGCACACGAAAAACGCCAACCAGTTTCCCCTACCCCTCAATCAAATATATGCAGAGGACTCGCAATTAATTCTCATTTTCGATGCTCATTTACGCGAGATTGTTCAATGGATTTTATAGTAAGGAATGACAGAGGGCTGCGCTTTTCACTCGGTCGCCTCTTTGTGCCGTAATCGTAACGAATTACGCGTCAAAGCTCTTCTGCCAAAGAGTCGAGCTTGAAAAATGAATAGAGGGCGCTCGCACGTGGTGACCTCGGGAAACATTTCAATATTTAAATGTGTGAGCGAGAACCGCTCGCCCGCTCGCCCGCGCGCGCGCGCGCGCGCGCTTGGCATTGGGAATTGCGCATCCCGATTTCTGTAATGCGGCAATAAATGTGCATTATGTCGGCGCGCGACACGGGCGCGTATCTCGCGCAAAGGTACTTCCGTTGTCGCCATGGAAATTTGTCGCCGTGGGATGCATACGAAAGACGGACACACTTCTGTGCTCGAACGCGCACAACTCGACACGAGCGATATTTCAAACTCCCTACCGAAAGGCGTTTTATCCCGACTAACACAGAATCAGAGGTCATTCCTCTATGAAGCACTTTCTATATACATATGTATATCATATGCATCTATATGTGTAGCACTTAGTTATTATTGCAAGTCGGATGTCGCCTCAAACTCGGTCAATCCCTTCTGAAACACGAATTTTAAACAATGCTGCCAACGTCAGTGACTTCCTAATAATAGAGCGATTTCTTTGAAATTTAACGCTATACTACATCTGCACTACTTCGATATTTATAACGAATGAATTTAAATGAACATGTGGTACACTTTTGGTGTCAAAAATAAAATTCCTGGCTTTTACTTATTGTCTGCCAAATTTGTACGGTACAGATCTCCAAACACGATCAACATAATAAAGAAAGAGCTAGAATTTCTGCTATTTGTGTGGGGTGCTAAGAAAAGCGTTGAAAAGCGAGTGGTGTTGCAGAGGTGTTAAAACACTTTTCAACAGCACTCCGGACCTGTCTGGAACAGGCAAGCCGGTGCTGCAGCGAGCATGTTGTTCACAGTGTCCCAACACGTCCCTAATCCTTTAGGCAAGACGCAACATCCACCGATTAATTCGCGCGGGAATCCTCGGTAAATTTACACCAAAGTAACACACATAAACAGGCACACATTTACGAGATACAACCATCTTTCGTAGTCGACGGCTTACAATTCGCAGAAGCCAACTGTACCAACTGGTTTGGGAGAAGGATTTTAGAGTATCAGGAAGTATAAGGGTTTGTGAAAGAGCTAGGGAAAGACGTAGGGTATGGAAGTATTAAGGGACGGTTTAATAACGCCGTGAGGCGGACGATACACGTGCACACAGGTGTTGCAAGTGGTGCGCGCGTATGTCTTCATGGCAAACTGGAGTATCCTTGTGGAGAAAGGGTTCGAGCTGCTACGGCTCAGCCGAGCATGGCTATGTACCTATACGTAAACGTAGTAAGTGCGACGTCTGACATCGGCGCAATATTGAGGCAATAATCTGGCAGCCGCTTCCCGCTTCCCTTCTTGGAAGGCGCCAGTGTACGCTTTGCTACATGAAGATATTAAACTTACGTGCTCGCCGCTGCTCTCTATCCCACGACTGCATATACTCGCCCTCGGACGTGCCTGCCGACTACTGGGCTACATTGGTCCACCTTATCCCCCGCCAGCAAAACACCAGAATGAACTCTATGGAGAATATCACTTGAGCCGTACGTTGACGTTGGACCTAGAATCAATCAATGTTACGGTCGAATGAAATAAGGAGCGATAACATTCTTTTCATACAATATTTGAACGAATACAAGTCGAATTCATGCTTCAAGCAAATACTGTGCGGGTGCGAATATAGCATTGGAGCACATGTTTTCCTTCGTTTATGGGACAGCTGGAGGAATGTATTTCTGTGATGTAGAAGCATTGGAGGTCGTCTGTATACTTGAGAATCTTATCCGAAACGTAAAGAAAACAAGCCTGGTGAAACTCCCAAGAGCAAGTGTACGGTTAATTCCGCTGAAAGCAGTGCCATGGAGGAGGGGAAAGAATAGGGGCGAATCGTGGATGTCAGAGCAAAGAAGAAGTACTATCGCAAGGGAAGGCAGAGGGTGGAGCGAGCCAGGCAAATATATGCATATTAAGAGCCGCGCTGATGTGCAGATCTTCGTAAGAAGATGATTCAGGAAGGGATGCAGCTGCAAGAGAGCGCGCAGTTTCAAACCTGTTACTCCTTTCTTTGTCGGCTCAATGATAGAGGCGGTACTAGCCGGGGGCCTGGAAAGCACTTGCTTTGGCACTAAGCACCTCTCACGCTACCAAGAATGATACAAAACATGGAAGGGTTCTGTCCTCGGCTCGTTCTCTACTTCTCCCTTTCTCCTACTACGGCTCTATAAGGAAACTTTATTCGCCACAGAATAAGATACCAATCGGCATGATATATTTAAATGAGATTCAAATCTCACATGGTATTCGCGCTTAGAACGTGAAGCCTCTCTCGAGACAGTTCTCAATGGACTGACGAGGTTTCCCTTGCGATTCAGATGCACCTACCATAAGTAAATGTACGCCGTCCTCTTTTTTCACGCTTGCTCCTACCTCGAATACGAATAACTGATACTAGGGGAGATTTGGAAATGATTCATTGAAAGAAAGTTAATCTAATTCAATTCTGCTATTATTAAAATCAGTTTGGTATATTTGGAACATTAAATCGGGTAGAAAGAAATGCCACGGCAATCCTGTGGTGGTAACGATCTTCCGTGGGATGTGCTTGAAAATTCATGGCATCGATATTCGGCGGTTTTGCATGCGGAGCCACCATGCCAGGCGCATTTGGCCGAGGGACGAAAACCGCGTGCAGGGGAAGTGGGTGGTGGGAACGGTAACCGACGTCGGCGAGTCCACGGTGGCTAGGAAAATCGGTGGTGCCGAAGGGACGATTTCCAAAAATTATTCTCGCCCGGAGTCGGCGGCCAGAGATCGTGGCCAAAAATTGACTGTGTGTGGTACGCGCTCGCACGAAACTGCCGTATGAAAGTGAATATGTGCGAGAGCGCACTCGAGCGGAGTATCTGTTATCGTATATATGTATGCATAGTCCACACCCACCGGGCAAGACATAACGTTCGTTGCCTTAGCTTGCGCGGTTTCGTAGCAAGCCAAGAGGGGGTTAGCAACTTTATTCCACCTTAAATTTTGTAGCTCACTTGGCTCTGGCATGCTATATGTATAGCGGTCTGCCGTGCCAACTACGCCCGAATTTCCCATCCAGTGAGGGGAGGCGACAATGCGCATGGAAATACATGGACCCGATGTCTTGGTAAACGCTTCATCCCAAGAGTCGTCTCGGTACCCAGTCTTTCCCAGATTTTCCTCTCCTCTACTATTTAGGAAAATTGCTTAATAATTTGTTATTCCCTATTTATTTTTGTACACATCGGAATAACCGATTATGCCACTATCTATTTACCTATCCATCACTTTCTAAAATCGTAATAAATATAATTTAGCACTGTTACGTTATAATGTGTGTTGGTGAATGTGCTTACCGTGCGTCAATAGCAGTATTCGCTTGGAGAATAGTATGAAACGTCACGCCCAGGGTTCATAATTGCCAGGCCGTCGCCGAGCGTGTAGGATTAGTTTAGTGCCGCGCCGCTGTATATTCATGGCGGTAGGATTAGTGCACTTATCACTTTAGATTACGGTGGACGGCGACGATATCAGATTACTCGTACGAAATTCTGACGACCCCGAATTGAGAGCGGTGCACGGAGGCTCGCATGACCCACATACTCGAAGGGTAGATTTCAGTGCTGTGTGAGTAATCGCTCAGCTCGAGGAATACATATATCGCAAGCGGCTATCCTGATTTCCGCTATGTCACCGGGATTACCCCATCCATTTTTATGGCGCTCCCGGTGCAATCCCGATTTTCATTTAAATCCCACCCCCCCCCCCCCCCCCCCCCACTTTTATATCCCACAAGCAGAGTTTACCTCGCCATTTGCCGCCGTGAAAATCCCGCCGATTCCTGGAAAAATAATCCATCCGGCTGTGAAGATGTGCATTTAATTAAGCTGAACGAATTAGTACGCACCAGGGGTAGTCGGTGCTTTTTAATCAGTCGGGCGTGCATCATCCGTTCTCCCGTTAATAAACTGATTAATACGAGGCGAAATATATGGTAACCTTAGCACTGGCAACATAATCTCGTGCAATTGGAAAGGTTTCCGGCAGTCTACACAACGGTAACATAAAATCATGTGCGATGGTCTCCCCAAAGGAACTGCTGTGCGGCATCTAATGAAAATTAAACATTGAAGAAAATCTTGCATCTAATAAATTTCACAGTACACCAACCGATAGCAACGGGTAGCTGGTGCGAAGTATATTTACGCGGACAGGTAACGCGCAGCAATACGTTCATATGTGTATGTAGCCGGCAGCTATCGGTGGCCATTATCGTTAGCGCACGGCCGCGGCGCTATGTTAGCGAGCAGCATAGCAGCAGACAGCGATTCGATTACTCATGGGAAATTCTAGCGACCCAGAAATCGTATCGAGTCGCGTGACCCGGATGCACATGTAAAGAAGGACTCCCTCAAACTCCCTCCCGCTAGGAATTCGTGAGTGATCACTGCGCCGAAAGAATATATGGGCCTGGTTACCGTGATTTCCCACGTGTCACTGCTCCTACCTTACTCCCAACCCTTGCGCCTTACACCCTCGCCGCCGTTGCAACGGCTGGAATTTCGAATTCGATTTTCCGATCAATTCCAGCCGCTTCCATTCCCGATTGTATCGCACTCCTATTTTCCCAACTTATGTATATGTACGTTGGACAGCTATTGTCGCGCGAAGAATTAAAAAGCAGGTCGGTGCTCACTAAGTAATATTTGCGTAAGATATTTCAAACATTTCGACAAATCTTTGAATATTCAAATTGTACATAATACTGACTAATTTCTAAAGGAAAAATTGGATTAACTGAAATCTGCGATACGAGTAAACTGTCTATGAAATGGTGTCTTTGCACCGTGGAAGATAGTGGAGCGTGCGACTGCTTCGGAGTCTGTGGTGCACTGGCATTGCATAGCGTTCGTTCCAGAGAATTCGGCTTAGAATTCCTACGGTTGCGCGTTGTCACAGGCGGCAAAGGAATCCTCGACAGGATCCAAGGAGCTTTAAGGCGCCCGATGGTAATCTGGTCACATATTACCAGAAGGCTACGAAGGAGGAAAGCGTACCCGAGGGCTAGACGGCGAAGATGAATCGGGAGCGCAGCCGGCAAAGGAGGAAGGACGAGGCGTGCTGAAGAGTTATGCTTCCACGGGCTAGCTACACATAATTCAAAATCTCATTAGACCCTCGCTACCAAAGTACTATTTTTTGCCCATTACTCTGAATACCGTGCACGTAAGGATCCGTGGCTGCTTTTATTTGCCGAAAGGGTTGCTTCCGGGCCCAGGCCGCATCTTTCTACGCCTTCTCTCTGAAGGAGGATTATTCTTTGCCCGCAGACGTTCACTTTATTATGTAACTCCGCTTCTGTAGAACCCTTTACTTTCTCGGGCATCACAGCTATTGTTACCGTAACTATACTTCTTCCTCGGTATTAGTACAACTACTGATGCATAAAGGATCTTTCGAATGAAATAACGGTAACGGGCGGAGAATTATTAACACTTATACGTTCCTTACTTTTTCAGCTTTCTGTTACTCTTTGTCTATCTATTTGGCATAGTAGAAAATTTAACACGATGGAACAATGAATGGTTAACATTGCGAAACCTTTTAAGTGCTTGTAAAGCATACTATAAGGGTTGATTAAAGTTGATAGATAGGAACTGGGATTTAATATTAATCCATTTCAATCGTCAGTTTGCGTAGTCATATTTTAAAGAGGAAGAGGCGGTTCTACGCTAATTGAATACCAGTCGCATCGTTTTTTTCGGAGCTCCTTCAGTCCCGGAATTCGTGAAGCAGATTTCGCAAGCGGCTGCGCTGGCATATAGAGAGGATGAGAGAGGGAGAACGGGGCCCAAGCGAACTCCCCCGAGTATTTGGAGCAGAAGTTCATAGAACTTTCGGGGCGCATTGTTGTGGCAGTCGCGACGTCGAACTTGGCAGCGACCCTCGGAAAAGGGTGCCAGAAAGGACACCGATCGAGGGCCAAAGAAAGAGGAGAGCTCGCGCGTGCAGCATCGGAGAATGAGGGACCGGCGCCGGTTTACATACTGTACGCGCAAGGTGCCTTCTCTCCTCACAAGCAAACTGCCGGTAACTTTCAAACTTTACCAACGGCAGCGGCCGAAAACAAAGCCTGTCAGCCTCTACCTTTACAAGATGCCGCATGTGAATTGAAAAGTCATTATCCATCGACAGGGCATATTATATTTACTCGTGCAAATTCATACAGTATCAGTGGATCTTTCTTCGCGAGCCAGGGTACATGCACGATACATGAGTGAGTGCACGTGGAAGTTTTCGCTCCTTTCCACCGAACAATCGCGAGCCGCTCGGAAACTCTCTGAATTAGGGAAAAAAATGTCAACTTATTCACAGAACACAGCGCGTTGCATAAGAATACAAGAGAGTTGCTGGCAGCATTTTAGCGAACATGCGGTAGATGAATGCATCGCGCGGCCACATGTGACCGAGTACGCAGCACAGGTCAGGCATCCTTCTCTACCGTGGCTCGAATCCAGCCTAGCTGTAGAGACATACACAGTCACACGCACATAGCTGGCTTTTGAGAGTCAGTCGCGTTCGGAGGCATCAAAAGCTGCCGAATACATATATGTATACTCATCCCGATTTCGAGCAGTGCTTCGTCAGTGGGACAATGGAGCTAGTGGCCCGACTCTCTCCCTCTCTCTTCGCTACAAAGCACACCACTCACATGACGAAACAATATCGGGCATTCCGAAACGAGCAGAGACACCTGCCCGATATTTCGCCCGGAGAGAAGTTTCCAGCGCAAGGACTCGGAAGCTGTGCGTGGGTTCTCCCTCCCGGAGAAAATAGTAGGAGGAAAGTGGGTGCTCGTTATACGCGTGGCTTAGCCGCTCCTCGGCCGCGAAGTGCGCTGATGCCGTGCCTCGTCTGCCACGATAGGAACAGGCAATACGCACATATGCGCCCTCGAGGGGCAAAGACGGAGGGTGGCGAAACCTCCTGGGCCCCAAAGAGGTTTGCTGGCTCGTACTAGGCTGCGGGGCCAAGTGGCGTCCCGACGACCAAGGACGGAGGGTGCCGAGGACGGGCTGCTGCAGGCGAAGCGTGAACGTGAAAGAAAGGAGACGGCCTCCCGACAGGGAAGAAAGGCTGGGCCACGCGGCCGAGGGTGACTTCAGCAGGATGCGTTCGATGGAATGAAAGGGGTGCGCGAGAGTGGTGAGTGTTCGCTCTGCAGAGAAAAGGAATGAATAGCGGCGGCGAGGCACGGCACACATTCATAGACACAGACGAGCGGGAGAGGGCGCGCGCGGGCGCGCGCGCCGACGGCAGAGTGTGCCGTTGCATTATCGCTTCGCTTTCTTTCGCGGCAGATAAGCCTCTCGCTAATTGCTCCACTATTTACGACGGCTTTCTTTTAGCTCGTTCTCTTGATCGCGTTCCTGCTAATTAATGACGCGGTGAACGAACTTTTTTTGTAGTTGCTCGGTTGAAATGCAACTCCAATTATCCCTACGCATTTATTCCGTGGAACTAGTCATTTCTGGCTAATTGGCTGTGAGAGATTGCAATAACTTGTTGTATCTGGGTCATAGTTATAATATGTTTGAAGGGAGTAAGGGGATGTTGAGTGGCAGGATACGCCAGCTCGACAGAATTCAGGAGATATTTCGATTTCGAGCTGCTCGAGCGAAACGCTGCTTCGGGTGTCAGACAGTCAAACTGACGAAGCTCACCTACGCGCACTGTTAAATATGTCGATATTCTATTCCGATCGGCTTGTTCGACTTTTGAACGTGCTCAATCTGTTATGTAACCACTTATCAGGAAGAGGTTTGGTAATATAACGCGCGTAATATTGGCTACTTTTATAAAAATAAGACAAACTCTGTATCAGAAGATAATATTAAAAAGCAATGTGTTCGTTGCCTCTCAATTAAAATTTATACTGGCGTTTAAGCACACAGTTACAATAAATTTATTTTGAAGGTAAACTCCAGCGTAATGACTGAAATATTTTTTTCATTCGTTATGTTCATATCTCGATTTCATCCGTGTAAAAATAAAACGTACATCCCTTTAATTAATCTGGTACACGTATAATAAGGATATAACACGGGTAGATATCGAATCGAGCGTAGCATCGTATTTTCCGTGCAAACGATCAAGTGGACAAAGCAAATGAGAGAAAATAGGGGTACATATTCGACGGACTTATTCGGATTTCAGGGGAATTGAGCTAACGAGTTTCGTGTATCATCCCTTTGCCAGTGATTACGTAGACAATAGCCATTTTTATCATTATGTTTGCTTGCTGCTTTCCGCCGACACGGATCGCTATTGACCGACGCGCACAAACGATGTTTGCCTCCGATAAAAATTACCTACATTACCGTTGGCTCGCGCTGAATCCAGTACCACCATCGGATTCAGTCATCCCATATGAATCTGCCTCACTCAATTACAGTGTATGATTAACACACAAGGTACTACCAGCTTTTTTTTCAATCGCAACACTGATATCGTATTACTTATATCGCTTCGTGTCGGTACTCTAATATTGTGTTAGCAAATAGGGTAATTTTGCACTTGCCATTCGTTGGGAAGAGCCATTGTTCAACGAAATACTCCTTTGACTCTAGCGGGTGGGGCTAGAAGTCGATGGTACTTTGATGCCGCTATTTATTTTACCAATATTCTCTATTTCTACGGAAATAAAAGCGATCGATGTCTCTACGATGCGCTCTCGGGAAACTCGATATTTCGAGGGGCCGTTGTGGTGGCGGTGGCAGCAGTGTACTCGGGGTTATTTGAACGAGCTCAAAGAGTGCGTCTGTCCAGTTCGAAGATGCTTGCAAAAATGCAAATATAGAGAGAGGGACGGGACCGGGCCGAGAGCAGCAGCAGCAGCGGTAGCAGCAGCAGCAGCGGAAGCGAACGATAAATAGAGGAGAAATGGGATGGGGAATGTGCACAGTACATACCAACGTCCCTCGGGGGCCAGCTACCCTTCCGGCGTTCCCTTTTATTCGCGTCCTGGCAGCGACACTTCATTCTATTTCTATTTTCTAGCCCGGTATTCGTTTAATTTTATTTTACCCCACATCGTCGCAGGCTTTTAACGTTTTTAAATCGCGCCACCTTCCATCCGCCCCGCCACAACGACCGGCTTCACTTGCCCGACCGCCATCTCTTGCGCACTTCCACCAACTCGTGACAATTCTCTTGTTCTTCCTTCCTCCGCTGGAGTCTCTTCATTTAACTGGCTTCTCTTTCTCTCGCTCTCGGATTATTTCCCTCTGTCCTTCGCCTAACAAGCCAGTTCTGGCAATCGATGAAAGAGTAATTAAAAGCTGCTTCCGGCCGGCCTTAATTGCACATAGTTTAGTCCCCCAGACAACTGATTATTTCGTCGAATAATATCATACTCCGGCAAATGGACCGCCAGCGGGGTTGCGCTAACGGCTGTTTTTTTAATTGATTTTCCACTGGTGCGCGCCGCCGCAAATCCATGGAAAACGGTGCGATCGTCATGATAATGGTGCTCGCGCGACCGCATTTCCCTCCCGACACCAACATATCCAGGGTATTTTCAATTTTCGACCAATTCACAATTCGAGTGCGCCGGAGGCGCAAACTGATGACAGGACCGCCAGCGGAAATTTCCGTGGGTTCGATAAAAATTTGCATGTTTTTCCCACGGTAATGCCCTGCCCGCGGCTAGCTTAATAACAGGGGCTGATAAATCTTTTCTACCGCAGTTATCCAGCCGTCTAATTAGTAAGAGGGAATTAACGTTGGGTGGAACGGTCCAACGAAATATTGTGGTTGATTCTCCCAAGGGATTTCAAGGAGGGCCGAGAGAGCTGAATGTCTTATTGCTCCCGGTCGAGTAGAGTAAACTCGTGAGCTCGTAAAACTCTATTGATCGCCGGGCGGGTTAAATGCAATTTTGCGGTCGCAACCTGAAGAGAGGAACGTCTTCGGCTATTTGTCGACTATCAGCGGCTCCGTTTAATTCAACGATCGGCAAAGTACTTTAACCTAGGAGCCGAGACCCCTGTCTTGGTGGATGCAATGGAAAAAAAAGGCAGCGGCCACGGTGCAGGTACTCGAAGCGGAAAGAGAAACTAACCCAATCGAGGGTGCAGTACTAGAAGAAAGAGAGCGAGGCAGAGAGTGAAAGAAGGGGCGAGGAACTAAACTCGTATGCCGTTAGAGCCCACAGCAGTTGCTGCATTTTACGGCTGCTCTCTACCTCGAGCACGGGGATACTTTATTGCACCTTCGCCCTACCTTCACCCGTAACCGAGCGATTTCCCTACCTTAGTTTTCCTTTTCCACAACTCTCTCCCACTCTCTCATTCCATCGGAGACTGGAGTGTATGTATGCACACGCACTCACTTGGCTTCACCATCCCCTAATCGTATTATGCTAATTTCCCTATCGTCCGTGGCATCTCTCGCTTAAGTAGAGCCGTAGTATATACTCACCAATTTTAATATGCCCTTTATTATTTCTTATGTCTCAGCAGTGAATGAGGAGCTTGCCGAGATCGATAAGATATTACTATCGTAAAATAGCGTAATTGGGTATATTAAGCCTGTCAGTGTGTAGCATCTGTTGCGCCAGTGTGGAGCATTCAACGCACGGTTGTACAACGATAGGGGACCCTGATGAACAGGCCGGTTAATTTTTGCAAAATTTACGCGTTAATTAATGCGTTCATAAATCACATTGTAATTAGAGGGTGCATAAATCTGGGCGCGGCCTCATGATGGGCCGTCGAGCTGCGTTAAAACATTATTACTGTCTAGTAAATTCGCAGCACGGCCTTTGAAATCGTGTCGATGGATCCGTCAATATTTTCGCCCGGCAGAAATTACGAATTCGATAATTGGATAATGGGAGCAGTCGACGCGACATTGGGATTCCATTCGATCGGCGACAAGTACAATATCGGCGATCGCGTGGTGTAATTGATTCATTCTCAGCCGTCGCGCCATAATAAATTTCATGCAAATCCGCATTAGCATAAATCGGAGAGATCCGACTGGGTCGACGCTGGAGGAGCAACCGAGTGTGTGCGTGTGTGTGTGTATGTGTTGATCGATGGTGGAGCCAAAGGAGTGCGAGGAACTCCTCGACTGCTGAGTAAAATGCAATTCTTCATCGATATTATTCAACGTAAATTGATCGCGACAGCTGCGCAGCCCAGATTCCCGTATCCGCCTTGACAATTTATGGACACAAAATCGCCCTTAAATCCCATTGACTGTCGTACCGATAAAACTATGCATCCCAATATCTCCGCGAGCACGGACAAGAGTGAAAAGGAACAGGGACGGACTGCGAGCGGCGAGGGGAAGCTTGGAGAGGGGACGAAATGTCGGGCAATGCCGTCGGGCTATGGTAGCGGGTGAAGGTGTGCGCCATGATGAAAGGAAGGTCGCTGCTTGATGGACGTGCAAAAAAGTGCTCGGTGATTTTTTCCAGGCCAGATTAAAAGTGGAAGCAGGGCCCGAAGGCGAGTGGAACTGGCGGTGGCGGTGCAGTTGGAAGTTGTGCGGAGGGGTGGTCGGACTAGCGGAAGGTGCTCTTGGCTCGAATCTGTGCCAGATACCGCTCGGCGGCGCGTGCTACCGCAGAAGGAAACGGGTGGACGAAGCTAAGGATGATAATAACAGGGCCGCCAGGGAAGCCAGAGAACAATAACCGTGAAAGCGCGCCGGGAACACGGCCAAAAGGCAAAAATGTCGGCCTCTCACTATACGAGGAAGTATACTCGCTCTCTTTCTCTCGCTCGCTCTCTACCCCTTTCTTTATTCCTATCTATATCTCTATCGGACTCGCCCTTTTTTTAAACTTCTGTTGCTTGCCGGCCTTCGTGGTTCGATGTACTATTTACCCCTGCTGAATCAAGAGACGACGCGCTGGAGAGGATGCGTCCTGAAAGCACGCAATCACAGCACATCCCCCCTCCCCTCCCCCCACTCGCTCTCTCTTGCTCTCTCGCGACTCGCTGAGCTCTTTCGAAGCCGATGATGACTGCTGTATTGTTATGTACTACTGCTGTGAAACTCTGGCCGCACTATCTCCTCATCCCCCTCTTTCTCTTTCTCTCTGTCTCTTTCTCACACATACACTGGCCGATTTTGAAAAGAAGGCACGAACAAGGTCTCCTTGAATAAAGATGATTCGAGGCCGTCTTGCGTACGCATGCCAGTGGAAACGGGAGAATGGCTTTCTTGAGAATGATGTTCCCTCTTTCTTTCCAAGAAGCTTTGTGACTTTTGCAAAGCACACCGAGATTTTTGCCGCATTTACCAAATAAGTTTTTACATTAAAAAGGCTGACAGCATTGTCACATTGTCAGTCTCAAGTGTGCTTTCTCGTTTGAACGTATTCATGAGAAGTATCACTTGTGTGTGCGTAGAAACTGGAAATCAAGTGATTCGAAGCGCGCAACAGTCCGTCGTGTCTGACTAAACTCGGTTACATACTACTTACTGCGGCACGTCAGTCGAGCTACCATTACGAACAGTGATAAGAGTGGCTGTATTGAGGACGCGCAGAAACAACTGATGCGGGCAAGCAAGTAACACGTGTCGATAAATTGTTTTCCAACGTTGCATGAAGGAACTTGGGGCTAAATGAAATTACCAGGCAACGAACACTAGAGTATCCTAGTTCTGCAGTATGTCTCTCACCAGTTTTAACGAAAGCGTGCTGGCACTTACTCGTGCTAAACCAACCGCAATTATGCATGCATGTCTCGGAGATTTATCAAAGAATCTAATACAGAATTCGATACTCGTGTTCGTACGGTCAGAAAGGAAGAGATACGGGCAAAGAGAGCCCTCTAGTTTCAGTGTAAAGGTGTGGAGATGCGACGAAAAATTCCATGCATTCTCAAATATTTCTTCGAGAGCTTTAACCGGCTGGCTACGTATGGCGCCGATATCTCGCGATCTTCAGATCCCGAATATCGTCATAAAGCTTTCTTTCATCCAATGTGCGCTATAAACTTTCTTGAAACCGGCGGAATGCCGGAGCCAACTGCACTGTTTTCGACAAATAGTGTGCTCGCCTCCCACTCTGTCACCGATGATAAAATCTGTATCCTTTATGAGAGTCAATTTCGCGACTGTCATTTCGTGGAAATGTCGGACTTTTATTTAACACCTTCTGTTGAACTTGCCCATAGAATTTATGGATGCGTTAATAAGTCAGACTGTTTATATTCCGGTGAACTATATTTGTCAATACGGTTGGAGTTCGAGATGCGTTGCAGTAAATTTTCGTATAATACTTTCAATCGCAATCAGTATTAGCAGTCACATAGAATAGTATATAAGTTCTAGAATGTCCTTTTCTCGCTGGCCATCTTTTCCTTCATTTGTGTGTAGCGCGCGTCTTGGGATAACGAGGCGTCCGGAGCAAGTAATAAATTGCCATTAGCCTCGCGTCGGGGATGACCTGTCGTTCGTTAGTGCAGGCTCTGAGAAATAATACTGTGCGAGCATGGAGTACCGCCGGCCAAATTACCTACGTCAATTGCGTAAGCAACAAGTGCTCATTACGCGCTTATTGCCCACGTAACGGAATGCGTTACAGGGATAGTAGGCGGTCGTTCCCGATTATTGTGCCATCCCCGAACAAGCCTTTGTCACTAGCTTTATTGGTTTTACAATTTATTGAGGTGTCGTGTCCAGCTAATTACAAACTTCAGTATTTTACTGGCGCCAGAGACTACTATGTTGGTTCTCCAACGCAGCCGGGCTTTAATGTGGAAGCCTTGGTTACAGTCCGATAAGCTATGATCCCACTCTGCATATGGTTCCCATTTTCAAACAGGTCTCCTATCGGAATCTGTCGGTGACGCACGCAACGCAACGCAACGCGTTCAATGCCAATACCTCCAAAATGAAATTGACGTTGGAGCTTTATAGCGACGCATTGTACCGACGCGCCACTCTGTTTGCATGGCCAGAACAAACAGAGCACTTTCGGCCAACCAGTATTATGTGTAAACAAGCCAGGTTTTGATTTAAATGCTCCGCACATCTGCTCGGCAAATCTCGACTTTTGACAAACTCTCACCAAATAGTGGCTGAAACATAGTGCGGGTATTGTGCTCTTAACGAGCTTAGCTTACCTCGGATCACTAAACGCTCTCACTCCTGAGTGACAGACGCGCCTCGGGAAAAAGATGAATCGTCTACCTTGATGTGATGCAGCCAACGTAAACATCCGATCTAACAAAAGGCGTCCCAGTTTTTCTCTCATTCGAGTGCAGTAAACTGTTCTTTGGTTGTTATCCGACACAACAAGGCATGAATGACAGGTTTCACTCGATGGATCCTTGTCGCAATGAACAGCAGAACAAGTGTACTATTATGGAGTTCGTTCTCATGTACGTCAGCGCATAACAATATGTCACTTCGTCGCATGATTAATACAACTCCTTGTGAATATTGATCTTTCACTTAAATATAGGGATTTAATTATTTACACAGCTATGTTATTGATTACTGATAGGTACACTACAATCCCCGAGTGCCACGCAAGTGCATTTTATTTCAAGACACTTTAGATTTCTTATACTTATTTCATATATTTGTTTCATATAGGTGCTATGTATCAATTTACATTACTATAAATTAATACTCTTAGAAAATACGTTTTGATAAGGTGGTAATATATTGAAATACATGTACATTATCCTAGTCTAATGTCCTTTAACACGTTGAGATGTCAGAAGCCAGCTGTTCCTCGAGAAAGACCAAGGATTGTCCGTGCTTGGCCGTCTCCGGTAACCCCAGCTGGCCACCTACACCCCGTCGAGTATTATTCATCCGGCTGGTTCCGGCCGTGAATATCTCTCATAAATATTCCGTCGTCCTGGCCCCAATGTAGCGGCCGTTCCCACTTTGTTCTCGAGGTTGGGCGAAACACGATGATCTTCGCGGCAATTTGTATTGTCAATTAATGGCACCGCCGGGTGGCTTGACGGCGGGGGAAGTAGGTGCTATTGCACTCAATGTGCCAGCGCAGCGCGAAGAATGAGGCTCGCGAAGGGCGAGTACCTCCACTCTAGGACGCGGTTTATGCGGTATTGATTGCCAGCCGATACGCTATCGACAAATCGCTCCAGCAACGTCGATAATACTCGCCCGGTAAAACCTATCCCAGGCCGGGATAATAAAGCCACTTGTTAATCGGCGCGTTTCATTTCCACCCCCTCGTTTTCAGTCTCTCGATTCGATGGGCCGCCACTCGAATAGACGAGAAGCAGCGACTTCCAAGGAAATTCCTGAAACAGAGAGGGCCGCTATTGCCGAGAGAACACGTAGGCACGTTCCCAGGGGAACGCTTAATTTATGATTAAATTCTAAGCTTCCTTAATTGTACGCTGTCTCACAAATTGAGCAAAGTGCTATCCCATTTTTATCATAATAATCAAAGGCGTTCTTCTTGGAGTATACGCCTTTTTAGTCCGCGTCCCTCTTTTTTTTACATTTACAGCTGCTACTTGGTGTCATTGGAATTCGCAGCTGCTGAGTTTCCCATTATCCTCGCGAGCTTTAACGCGTTACCTTAATTACCGTTGAACTGCACTTTCGTGCGCCAGTACTCCGCTATCTTTAGCACTTTTATTCTCATTCCGCGCTCGAACTTTGTACGTTTTCACTTCAACAGTCGTTCGAGAATGTCCATGTGGGATCATGACACTCCGCTTTTCTCGTGGCCGCATCGGACGCTTCCGCAATTGCGTCAGAGCCAGTAAAAATAGAAAGATAAACATAGGTGAGACTCCGCCTATCCCATAGCTCGTGCACACTCGAACCTTTTTCCTAGAGCTCCATTATCGTCATTACTATCGATCGCACGCTTCTTCGCAAAACACTTGCTTTCCAGCGGCTTCGTAACTGATACACGTCTCTCCAAGTGTTCCTGATTTGCTTGGAGCCCCAGTGGAACCCACGATAGGGCATCACCTTCTCGAGAGAAGAGTAGAACCGTCCTACTTTTCTAACTCTCCTTCCTGAGACGATTCCTTCGTTCTTTCTGCCAAGAAAAATTTTGATTGCCAGCTGCAACTCTTTTCATCCCACCTGTTATACTTTCGTCTTGTATACCAGTATTGGTATGAAGTTGTACTCCGGGAAAAGTATTAAACTTCCACTCGGATCGATTTAAATTCGAGATAAGGCGGATACTGTTATTTCGCAATACAATTCTAGCAATTTCTCCGTACTCGATGAGCCACACTGTAGTTTTCCTCCTGCTGCGTATGGATTGTAGCGCCTACATATAGATGAAACATATATATGCAACTGTTTTAGCTCGGAAGGAAGATTCGGTAGTTCGGCATTGCTGCAATATGCAACAACTCGAAGGTAGAGAGAGCGAGCTGATTCGTATGATCCGGGAAATGCCGATTCACTGCCTCGCATTCGCGTATTTGGGTACTTGAAATTTTCCCGCTAGCTTAAATCCGCCGAAGCGGGTACATATTTCTGTCCCGGATTTTCTTCCACCCATTCTGTATTTTCTCTGTACGCATGAAGAGAATTGGAAAGGTGGATGTGTGCCCACGTGCTTCCCGCTTGCTTCCAGCTCGGTGGATTGGTAGAAACTTTACGTCGCCTTTCTCATGGCCCTTGCGAAGGCATCCGCAAATATTTTTGCCCCTTTTACCGTAAATCGCGGCTCCGCCCAAGCACAAGCCGAGCCGGCTTTGTGTGTCACTAGTAACGGGAGACCGCCGTCTTTTCGACGCCGGTTAACTGTCAAAGAAACCCCGACTTACTCCATATGCATCATATGCAGTTCTGACCACCTTCTGGAAGGAAATTGGATAGCGAGTGAGTTTGAGTGGATAAAGTCCATCTTAAGTAAGTACAAGCATGGGATCCTTTACTTATGGTGAAGTCTGTATCTTCTTCGAAGAACGGAGAACTGGTATTAAGTCGACGGTGATAAAACTTGCAACTCGAGTTAAGTCAACCGAGCGCGTCTTGGGTTGAAAGCTTTATTTCTCGTACGTCCCTATGTTTGTTCGGCGGGCGTTGTTTTCGCTGGCATGGCGGAAGCAGGAACGTGTCGTACACTAAGTCTGTAGGAATACGTCGATCGGAAGTTTTCTTAAAGACCAGTTTACACCGCGGCGAAATCTAATTCAATCGAGTGACACGTTGAATGACAGCGGTCGCTGTCCCGGTAATATCGACTTCAATCCCGTCGACGAGAAAAGTTCGGGCGGAATTTACGAGTCTTCGGTGGGAGCCTGCTCGTCTACGCTGCTGTTTGCTCACTTCCTCAATTCCAGACTGTTTTTCATTTTCCTTGGAGCAATGTCGCGCTGGAATAAAAATCTGACTGGCTGCCGGTTAAAGCGATTCGTGCCTGGAAGTCGAAGATACGAGAGAGTGAATTCACCCTTCCTGGAATAGTCAGCGTTCGCACAGATATCGCGGCAAAGTTTCACAGGATGGACACCTCTCGGACATATCCGTTGCCTCTCCGACTTCCCTAGCTTGGTTCCCTAGCCGGCTCTTGCCCTCTGCCGAAGGAAAAGTTTCGGATCTGCGGCCAGGAGACTGCTGTCTGAATGCTTGCCGCAAAATGGCTTTTCGGCTTCGAGAGAAGGAACGCCCAACTTTCGTTAGTAACGAGATATTGTCGTAGGTCGCGTCGGAAAATAGTTCTTCCTCCCCCGACTGAATCGAGTTCTTTCGGATCCCCGTAATTCAACGTCTTTACCTCGTCCACTCGATCTTCCGGCGGGTTCGTGCTTAATGCTAAGAAACAGGTTGCTCGCGAAAATATTTCCCGTTCGCCTCATTGTGTGGGCGGAGGCATCGGTGCAGGCACAAATCCAACAAATTGCGCCGAAACAAACCCAAACGGAAACTGTAGAAACGCCAGATAGAGAGAGCGGAACCCTTCCTTCCGCGCTATTTCGCCCGTGAACAAGATTTTCTTTCCTTCAGCGGGGCGTTCGTGCAAAATAATGAGTTAGACCGTCCACTAAGGACCGTCCGATGTGGAAAAAAAAGGAATTGGAGTGCTTCCGGGTTAACTGGGAAGGGCAGTGACCGGTCATCGTTCGATGTTCCTTACAAACTGGATTCCGCCCAAGTGGCAAGGGCGAAGCGAAATTGCATTAGAAAATGAATGAAAGAAAATGCTATTTATTTTCGGCTCACTGGAGTGAAGAAAATCATTCACGAAAACTGGGAGAAATTCCATGGGAAACTTGAGGAGATGCGAAGTTGCAAAAAATTGTTGTGCCACAAACATGGCAAACTCAATTCCACGGCGTAGCTCGTTTGTCTCCCTACATTTCTTCAGGCTAGGTGATGTCCCTGTAGGGCACTACGGTGCTCGAATAAAATATGCGTTTTAATTTGCAATTTAATTGGCAAATCCCTCTGAAAGGCAGGAGGAGAAGAGGTACCAAGGGTCGTTCAGTTGGTCTCGCACTCCTCACGTTATCCTCGAGATGTTAGTAGACGTATCGAGACTCCCTCCGGTCATAATGACCATTCCAATAACTAATTCCCACTTTCACAAGTTCCTCTGATGTGCACGGTGAGCAAGCTTCACAGCCCGCGGCATTTCCTCTCAACTTTTCGGAGATCACGACTATTCGATTCGATTCAGAATGGCGCCTCTCGAGATACGCTCGGGAAGCTTGCCTTCTCCGTCTCCCACCACGTCCAATTACCATTGCTGATAGGGCGAATAATGTAAGAGGCTCTTATGGGGAGCAAAAATTAGAGCTTTCAATGTTTTATCACTTCGGACTTCCTCGCTCATCGATAACTCGAACCTTTCTCAATCATACTGGCGGAATACTTGTGAGGAATGTGCCCAAGTGGAGATCAATATCAGGGAACCACTTGCGCATTATTCATATCAATCATACTACATCATGAATGATAAAATCGATTGCCCTGCGATTTTCCGAGCGCCAATTTATATTAAACGTATCGATATTCTACGAATGCGTACAAATTTTCCCATGTTTTCCAGTCTCCCCAACATTTTCCGGGGCTGAAATTTGGTGGGGAATGTTTTCTTGCATCAAGGAAGAAGTGATATAAATTCCAGAGCCCCAGCTCAAAATTCATTTTTTCGCAAATTTTTGCATATGTACCCCTTCACAAATTTTCGATTTTTCGAAGGTTCTGGGACTTGGATGAACGCTTGATATTTCAATTGTTTAAGTATCAAAACGAAAAGAAAACATAAAACTAGTGGCAGAAATGTCGGAATTGTACCGAAAACACATGGAAAACCGATCCTGAATAATTAGCTTTCGTGGTTTTTTCCATGTTTTTCAAACTTCCCGACCTTTTCCGGGGCTGAAATTTGGTGCAGAATGTTTTCTTGTATCAAGGAAGAAGTGATATAAATTCCAGAGCCCTAGCTCAAAATTCATTTTTTCGCAAATTTCTGAAGAAGACAGGTACATATAAAAGCCCATCGGCAATATGCAAAGCGAAGTTAACAGTTCTTTCGGCCAACGGTTATCATTTGACTGAATTCAATCAATATCATCGCACGATGGAAAAATTGAATAACTCCTTCATAAATTTTGCTTCTTTACAGTGACAAAATATAGATTCCAGTTTGGATACGTCTCGGGTATGTCGGATACGTGTGTGGTGAGGGACATTTCAAAAAGTTTTACCCTCCGTCACGGTTACACTGCAGTTGTGCCAAGTGGCGCCATTTCAGTGACGCTTCTGAACTGTCTAGCAAGTTCCTTCTTATGCGACTCCCCAACGACATGTCAGGACGGACTCTTGTCGCAGAGTATCAGCGCGGTTCACCGCGGTGCACGCACGATAATTCTCTACGCTGGCAGTCAGACTGACAGTTTGGCCGGTGCATTGCGACACCATCGAAACGAATTCGTCGCTTCGCTTTTGGTTTACTGGCGACGAGCCTCAGTCTGGTATCACCGCCGCGATCACTGGTTTCGTCCAATTTACACCACATGTTCGCGACGGCCCAATCGTGTTCCCCAGAATTATGGCCGGATATCGAATAGATCACTAAATTTTCCCGACAGAACTATCGCTATAATAATGAAGCCACTGAATAAAGTGCTTTACCAGCAATCTGTAGCATCGAATTACAAGGACTTTCATAAAGTTCTGTCTCTCGCAATAGTGGTTGCTGAAAGCCAACCATTTATTCGAATGACAAAAAGAAAGCTACTCTTATTAGATCGAGTATCGATCGAGAATTAATTCGCAGTTGCAATTGTCACGAATAGCCGGGACGTAATGTACGCCCGGAAATGAAAGCGCACCTGGGTGACAGTGGGTGGGCGCGTTTCGTGCACAGGTATAACGCAACTGACATAACCGTAATGCGGTTTAATTGTAGTGCCACCTGCTAAACTTGACTGGACTATGGGGTATAGCCATAGGCTGACCATTAACTGCTCTGTCCACTAGTTCAACCAGCTGGCCATCTCGCAACCGCAGAAAGCGAAAGATATACGGGAGAATATTCGTATACATATACGTATGCGTCTCGATATTACAAAACCGCTGGTTCCCACCACACTCGAGAGCATTCCGCGCCAAGGATTTTGATGTTTAATATGTGCTTATTACTCACTTGAATTAAACGCCGGGAAAATTGCCTGGACAATTAACCCGTGCACTTCTCGTTCTCCTCTCGATACTTCATAGACCTCAATGGGAAATAAATCCATGAGATAATTGGAATTTTTACCGAATAGTTACCAAATACCTGCCATACTAATTCGTGAAATATTTGATAACTACTCCTGTTTAATTACAGGTTTGAAACGAGGCAGGTTTTATGATGCAGAAGATAGTATTTAATAAGGTCGCTTCTATGAGATAAAATGGGGCAGCGCCACCCTTTGATAATTCCTGTTCACCGAGTTACTAAATTGCAATAAAATTCTCGTTATGTGATAAAAAAAACGACTCGATATCCCATGAATGCACACAGAAAATGGTGAAAAGGCGTGTGCGAATGACGCGAAATTGGCAGGATATCTTTCACCAGAATGAGCACACGATGCTTTTAACTGATGTACTGTGATTTGCTCGCTCGTGGACGTAGATAAGCTATCGTTTCCATTAAATCATGCGAGAAATGTGCCCAATATTCTGGCTGATTTACGATTCATCTGTTCAAAGATATGTAATTCATTCGCTTCTGTCTCATTTGCGTAAATGTTCGCAAACAAAAAGGAATGTCAAACGAGATTTAAGTAAATAAAAACTGGAAAAGATTTCAGAACATATCACAACAGTAATTGAGCCAGCGGAAACGCACGATGGTGTTAATATCGTCGGTCAATTTTAGCTGGTACAATGCAAACGGGATCGAAGGTAAACGCAGCGGGACGAGACGCCGTCGAAAATGCAGCCGGCGAAACGGATGGCGTGGACAATTGCGCTCAAAGTGCGTTGCATCGTCGACGGCCTGATGTAAAGCTTCGTTCCATGACGTTGAAACCAGACAGCGTGACACTGGTCACCATTTTTAGCGTACCCTTCGCCTAGTGACAATTTCAGCAACGAGCAATAGCACAACCCGCCACAACATAACGAGCAATTCACCGCAACAAAGTAACGCATGGCTGTGCGGAGAAAGCATCGCATAACTTTCACGCGCAAAGATAAGACTTACAAGAGAGCAGGAGAAGCACAGATTTTTAATGTTAATCGTACTTGCGGAGGCTGCCGACCGCATTGTCCAGGACTATGAGCAGCGGCAGCTGCACGTTTGCGGCGGGCAAATAAATAGGGCAATTAGCAAGCCAGCCCGATTTACTTTAATGGTCCTTGGAGTAATTATCATCGCGGCTTAAGGCACAGCAGTGCGCGGCGGCTCTTCCGGTTTGCCGAGCATTGAGACATCGGTTTTTGTCGCGAAGTGCAGCATTGCTAGGAACGGCAACCGCGTTTCTCTTGGTCTTGAACCCTCTCGAACGTGGAATCTGCTTCTCGACTGGTTGCAGTTCGTCCTAACTGTCCGTTTTGCCGCTGCCGCCGTCGAAGAGGAAGAGAATCTGGCGCGACGCTGCTCTCAGCTATTCCACTCGGCGATGCAAGGAAAACCGGCTGCATTGTTAGGGCTACTGTCATCCGCAAGCGCTAACGCGACGGGAAAACGTTAAAGGTCGAATGTACCTGCGGGGATAAAACCGACGGCCTCGTTATTTATTCACCGCGGACCATCCCCGATGCTACTGCCGCTGCTACTGCTACTGTTATTGCTACGGCTACTGCTGCTTCTGCCATTCGCCCTGCTGGGCCACGTCGACCTTCTGCACTCTCGGATTATATATGTATATCTCGCCTGTTCCTGCGTATTTCCTCTTTTAAATATTTCATGCGCGACCGACAGCCAAGCGCGCCAACCCTACTATTACTATATCTAGTAGTGTATGTATAAGCCCGAGTCTCACGGAAAGTAATTAATCCGAGATGCTTGTACGCTGAACGACCGCTTACACCGGTATACCTAGCTGCACAAAGCGAAAGGCAACGCGGAAAAGTATTAATACGTTCTATGTACTATCTACATATTACGACGGTCTGATCAAATAAGTTTCATATATCGATCTTACTGCCCTTTCCAATGTGCAAATTGCACACACGTCGACTTCTAGTAAATCATGACATATAATGAAAATCCAATCCTAACTGACAATGGATGTAGGCGAACGTGAACGCAGTTATGAGTACATGCTTCCGTTAAAACGAAATGTCATGAACAGGGAAAGAAGGAGATTAGTGGACTGGTGTCGTTTACATCAGAGTGACAGACGCTTCCGTCGACCTTAACGCGTCTTTCCCTCCAGGAAAAAGGCCTTTTGGCCGCGACCATGAATCATTCTCTTTTACAGCGTGGCGCACCGATTTCGTAGTAATTAGCGTTGACTGGGAAGCGAGCGCGTGTCTCGCTCGTTCAACCCTTCGAATAACGAACGGTTGCTGATACGTGCGCGGTATGTGAGTTCACGCTGTCACGTACTCGTGAACGTATGCACATGCATACATGCACGAGGCCACCGAGCCCTCAGTTTCCATGCTCCACACCCACCCTCTGTCTTTTTCAAATCACGCGGACTTCGGTACCGGCCAAATAGAGAAATGTGTGTGCGATACCACGTATGCATACAAGTATGCAACCCACCCAGATAAAAGGGGGCCCGTTTGATTAATGTACAGCCTCGCGGGGTTTCTTTGTGACATAGGTGGCACATTGTCGAGCGAAGAGCAGAAACCCAGAACAGTCCGGGATGCTGAGCACCAGGCTGAACGAGCGAATTCGCCAAGGCTGGTTTTCACTGTTGAAAAATTTGTGTATGGTATTTCCATATTATTATTTGAGGAAATATGAAATTTCGTAGTAATGATTGACTGTTCAGGCATTGCCGTAAATCATGCAGATTTATTTTGCAGACCAATTCCACAATGTTGCTTTAATCCGATACACAATATTTTGTCCGCGAAAAATAGCGTGCATTTATGTTGAATAGATAACGCTGCGCAATACTAATAAAGTAGATATTGCAGCTTGTTGCATAGAGGTTGCGCTTGTGGTAAAGGCGTGCTTTCCAAAATTCATGGCTACTATGTAACGCATAATTTTTATCAGCTTTATCCGAAGCACGCCTGTGCAGGCCGACGATGCGGCCAGGAAATTCGTTCGGAAGCTGCTCAGGAATTTGCGCGTCCAAAACAGTGAAACTTACGAGTCCCAGTGGTTTAATCTGGCTGCAGTGCAAATTAAAATTTACGCCGACTGCTTCCGAGGGACGAGGCAATGGCTATTCTGACTATAGGAGTTTAGGCTGTGGTGTTCGGGCTTTCTAATTAAATTTTTAACGTGAGAATACCAACTATTGGGAAGACCTCACCGTGAACTTGGATTTTAAATCGCTCGCATTTAAAAATCAATGGGGCATACATGCGAATCCGATTTAGCTGACTGTGTCGTTTCTGCCGTGCTTCGCGCAAACATTCAGAGGAGAGCCTGAATTTATACGTAGCTACTAGCTACGAAGCAAATGTTTGCCATAATAAATATTTAACACGAACGAACAGTGAATGTCGAATGTGTGTATGTGTGGTTCGCGCGTGTTCGCACACGATCGCTCGCGTGACTCCACGAATTTAGCTTCGACGGGCAGCCGCTAACCAAAAAATATCGGCAAGCATTCATTGTGAGTTGCTCCGGTCGAGCGGCTGGCACAAAAGCCCATTCGTAGAAAATGAATTGCCCGTTTGCCGGCGAATTATTTTCCCGGCTATCGTCATGAGAACAGCACCACCGATTACAATGGTTATTTGCTAAATGTACCGTATTCCTTTGATAACCGATTCTGAGAAGAATGAACGAGACAGTTATATTTGTTAATATGGTTGAAGGGTGGTCTCGCGATATCTTGCTTTTCAAGTGGTATTAAAGCCACGGGGACCTAGTGACATTAATATTTGGGTGGATCCTTAACATGCCAAGGAGTATAAGAGAGAGCAAGGCAGATTTATGCAGCCGTCCTACTTCTCATCTGGCTCACATTCAAGAGCAAAACTAGCTCCGAAAGGCCCGCGGCCATTAGGCGAATATTCAGGAATACTTGAAGTACGGCTGTCTTTCTCTCTCTCTCTCTTTCGCTGTGAGTGGGCTGCTATAAACTAATCCCAGGAAAGGGATGGGGACAGTCCAACTCCGCCAAGAGGAAGCCTTAATAAAAGAAGGCAACAGTAATTTCCCATTGTCGAGGCTGTCCACCTTCAATTTGTTTCTGCAGAAATCCTCTTTTCCCTCCCAGCTACCGCACCTCGGTCTGCATTATTTCTCGTCTCGCTCTCGAGTAATGTATAATTAGTGCTGCGTTTACCCCCAAACCTACGGCACGTTTTGGCCCTTGGATTAACTCGCTCATGATTTATTATTCCATTTAGGGATTTATGCTTGTGAGAAATCTTGTATGCTGGTTTTTATTCCGAAACGGGCTATCCCACGCGTCTTGATAGCGGCATTGTCAGTGTGTCACCGTGTTGATTAAAAAAAATATTTGCGCCAGACGTAGTAGTTTTAATTCAGTGCGTTGCACGAATATTCTTTGAAACTAACATCATTTCCAGCTTCAATTTCATCTTTTTGACAAAAAATGTGAATTCGACGAGCTCCAAATATAGACTGGTCTTTTGAAAGTAATATCAAGGGAAATAGATCGCGTCACTGGAACTCGTGCGACTGCAACTTGGGGTGGATGATTCAGGTGGTTGTGGCAATACCAATATACACCACCTCGGGCATCGGACTTGCTTCAACATTTTGCTACGTTATTTTATTTAACGTACGTCCAACTCAGTGGCGATTGAATTATTCAAATTCCGTTTCTTGCTCTTCCCTGTCTAGCGTTCCGTCCCTACTCTTCATTCGGGTCCCCTCTCGAACGAGACTCAGTCCCCACAATCCACCCCTGTCTATCCTCATACCATCTCGTACACTCGAGAGATTTTTCTCTTGGCGATTCCGTTGCTCTCTGTTGAGCTTTGCCCTCGGGTTGAGCTTTCGAATTTTGTACTTTAGCTTCGCCTTTCCATGCCGTGCAAGCAAAGATCTTTTGAGTAGCAGGTAGCGTACCTTCTTCTTCCTTACGATTTTTCTCCAATCTATTTCCAAAGAGACTGCGGAAGCTGGGATTAAGAGCTGGTCAGCTGATTTATTTTCTCGGCTGACCAAAGAAATGGAAGGCCATCATAATGTATAATATACGAAATTATGATTTATCTATTATAAATTCACATGTATTGTTAATTATATCAAAAGATGTGTAAGAGTTGGATAAAATATGTGACGACGATCATAGTATCTCACGCGTAGCACATAATCCTAAGTCACCGATGCGAAGTTCACATATCGCGCGCAATTGGGAATTTACACTGCGAGAGTCTTTACGAGCCTGCGGGGTATCTCGTTGGGTCACGTAAAATGTGCTCTCTCGAGACGAGGTACGAATGTCCTTCGTATTTCGAAAATATTGGAAAATATGGGCACCGTGGCCTTGCGTTTCTCTCTCACTGCGAGCAGCATGCACAGTTCGAAATATAGGGTATTAGTATCACACAGCAGAGATGTATGTGCATGATTCAGGCTGTATTTTCATTGTACAACATGAAGATTACTATTTCTTATTTTCAGTCGCGTTACACTTTTATCCGGACTGCGCGCTGGTGGTATACGTGTTATGCAAGCGCAAAAGCTGGAAGGATAACAGGTTGCTTAAGTTCCCTGTGTTCTAGTTGCGAGTCTGTTTTTCCACAATGACCAAGCACAGAGTAATCAGAATTCCTGGTGACACTCTGAGTACTTTTCCTCTGTCCTAGCATAGCTTTGTATAATCCAAAAAACTGTAATATACTATGATTCTCCACGTCTAGTATTTCCCCGGTTTCTCATTGTATTAATTCAAGTCGTGAGTTGTTAGGAAACCTAGAAAACTTACATAATTGGAAAAAAATGTACGTTTCTAACTATAACAACGTATTTACGTGTAACTTTATAAACACCCTTATCGTATATTACGTACAAAATGGTAATATCACTGATTCGCTAGGTAGCATCCCAGAATAAAACTAGGATTGCGAAGTACATCAACCGAGAGAATAATCAGTAAGTTAACTCGATGCTACCAATTTGGTGAGTAGCAAACATGCTGCCAAGCGGGTTAGGGCTACTGCAATATGGCGAAAACAGTCGGAGGTACGCGGGCCGGTTAACGGTGAGTGGCACTAAAATCCGGGGCTCGCACAGATAACGCTTCTCCGCGCCCAGTTTTCCGGTGGCCTGAAAGCTGGCTGAAAGGGAAACCGAAACAAAATACGAGGGCAGAACGGTCCACTCAGAAAATAGAAGAACAGAGAGAAAGTTGACGCAGTAGGGTGAGTGGAGTACGGTTGTTCCGAGGGCAGACAGTTGTCCGTGTGTAAAAATCGTACATTTCCCCCGGACACGGAAACCGAATCGTTAGTCATAACGAATCCGACCGTTCGAATTCGGAAGCCCTCGTCGCGAATGTACAAGCTCCGATTTCGCTACGTGTCCACCAAGTGCGTGTGTCGATCCGGATACGAATTGGCACGTACAAGCGTCGGATTAACTCTACAAGCGTTTTCTACTCTGTTGGCAGTTCTCGACCGCTGCCGGTTTCATGTCCTGGCTTTGTTTCCATAGTACTTAATCTTGCGAGCTTCCAATGCACTATTTAACATCTATCATAAAATTTGTCTGATTTATCCTAATTTAAAGCTACATATTTGTTGATTAGACGTATTATTTTAAGAATTTTAATACACCAGTCGTTGCTTGTTATTCACGAGATTTAGTTGCAAAGTAAGATTGACCTGCGAATAATACCGACACTGGAATATAATTTCGTTTGAGGACGAGCTAGGCTTTATCGTAAATTCGCAAGTGAAAGCCGCTATCTGAGAGAACTCGGTTGTTTTGAGCAAGTGACGAAGTCAGGTAGCTTTCAGTAGTCCTGAAATCCAAGTGGCAAGCTCGCCTTAGTAGACACCGCGCGTATCCGTTTCGTGGCTCGCGCGACTGAGGCAACAATGACTAGGCGAAATTTGCGATTCAAATGTAGCTGAGAAGACCGAGGTAAGACTTCTGTCACTCGGCACCCACTCGCGAGACTCTCCCGGAGAAAGACACTGCCTCTGAACTCACTTGCCATTCTCAACGCTCCACTCATCGTCTGTACGACATCGTACCCCATTCCCTTAAAAGTGCTGCTTCCCTCACTCTCACTCTTCCTTCTCGCCAATCATCCGCAGAGCCGTTGCACCCTGCCATCTTATGCATACAAATATTCGAAAATACGTAGTCCAACTTTGGAGGAGATACTTTTCCTTGAGAGCGGAAATGTTCCTTCAACACTGCGCCCTTGTCTAAACCACTTTGCCATTCTCGCTTGAGTTCCCCTTCCGATAACTCACAATAAGCATTTCAACCTTACATATTTTGCAGTTAGATCTTAAAATACTTTTCACTAATTACAAGAAGTAAGATAAAAGAATTTTCTGGAAAAAGCATATTCCGAGTCGTAGGGTGCCCTTTTGGCGAATGAGACAGGAGACCGGAATATTCTGAGGAAGCTTAGCTATTCACTTTGAAATGGTCATGTACATATGACCATTCACAGAGGGCGTTCAGGACATACAACAAAGAACAGGTGAGAGAGAGAGAAAGCGACTCCCAGCTGCATAGGAGCAACGTCAGCGTGCAAACGTCAGCGATGTTACGCTTACGTTATGTGTTACATAGCAAATGGGAAGCAAGGACCGGAATCGCCGTCAGCGTGGACTAGCAGCTAGCTCTCTCATTCCCACCAATGTCTCCATCCCAGCTAACAGGGTCCATCTGAGCCTTTCTCTGACGGCTTTTGAGGCTATGTGTTTCCATTCCCATTGCTTTGCGGTCGGCGTTGATTCAGTCAGTCTAACTTCAACTTGGCTTTGATGCAAGCTCGGACAATGCGCACTGTCTAGCTGCAAATGTCCTGGGAACCCCGTGACAACTACGTCTCCCACAAATCTTGCATATGTTTCCCATAGGGAGAAGCCGAAAGGACTTGGCGTGCTTGCGTCAGAGGTAAGGCAAAGTCACGCTTGCTTCGTGGGGCGCCGTAAATGCCCAGAACTCCTCGCGCAAACGCAACGTGATATTGAGAGGTGAAAACTGAGAAGAAACATAGAAAGTCCGTGAGAAACTGCTCCAGCCGCACTATGGAAATATTTTCGTCGCACCAGATGCACTTTTTGCGAGGCAAATTCATACCGGAGAGATAAACGTGTTATCTCCTCGTTGAGTCGGAAGTTAGAATGAAATCCGATTAAGAAAGAACGACTTCGAATAATTTTGCTCTTCCAGTAAAACCAAAACACTGTGTGGCTAGGCTTTTGTGTCAGTAATTACAAGAATTTATTGAACCTAAATGATTATTTACCCTAATTATACATAAGAATAAACGGATCTCGTCTTTTTATGGCGACGAATTAATACAAACGGGTAATGAAGCGATGCTTATTGAACGTCAAGCTTATACTCATATTAAGCAGTGTTGTGCCTGACATAAAACGAGTGTCTCGTGATTCTGTTGGGTTTTTCCGGTGTGTGAATTTATACCGCTTTTAACTCTGGAATAGGAGCATTCGAATAACAGGGCAGTCGGTGCTATAGTAGTAGTGGAAGCAATGGTGCCAGTTAGTAGAGTGTAGCTGCCCCATAATAACAATTAAACGAAAGTTAAATGGGAAATCTCGAATGCGGGATAACTGCTGCAGGAGCCAGGTGGATCGAGAGAGTCGAACAGCTCGCGGAACTAGTTTCAATCCTGTCACGTAGTTTGCCCATGGTTCGGCTCCTTTTTGCGCCTCATTCGGCTCATGAGAATAACGCGAAATTAATTCCCGTTTCCACTGATTCCACAGCGAATCGCAGGCGACCACTCATCGAAAGTGGTGTGCGAAAAGTTTTGTGCTTTTCATTGGCTCGTCCGTAGGCGTAACTGATAAATTGGCTCATGCATCTCGAATGTACGTATGATCATACGAATGCTTCGTACGAATTCCCCGCTAAAACTGGAACAGAGCTTTGGAGTGCTTCGTACAACTATGTTATTTAATGCTGCCGGTACTATTCTAATAATACAGTTCTTCAACCTGTTGCAAGGTTTCATCTGATTTCAGAGCGGTTGGCATTGAGTCAATTTCTCGGGATATCGTAACTCTTCCAAAGTGAATAGCCTCTCTGTTTTCATTATCCCCTTTGTGCCCGCGCTCATATTCTACACGTGTGCGCGAACGGTTATGCGCCGGAGAATGAGCTTAATGTGACAATTAAGCTTAGTTGGCGAGTATATCAAAGCCAAAAATTAAACACATTGCTCCATGCAGACGGGGAAATGGAAGAAACCCGACCCCACAGTCCTGACATTCTTTCCTCGGGCGCTAATTAAAGAAACGGAAAGAAAAATAATGAAACACCGCTTGGGGCCATTTTCCCTTATTAATGGCCACTTCGTTCACGTCAGTAATATCGTTCTTTTACCCGCGGCGTTTGCCTGCATATTACCAGGGTTTCATGAAATCGTACAACTAACTACCCGCGTGACCAAGTTTTTAAATTCCCTTCCCATCTTCTTTCTCTTACGTGCTTTTTCTTACACCCCACTCGTTCTTTTCTTATGTCCTCAGTTCGGCGGAAGTCGCATATTTTAACCAGATGCAAGCGACAGCGTACAACAACCCGAGAGAGTGACGGCCTGAAATAACTAATTTAGCTCCTCACTTCATCCGATAAACTTTCTCCTCGAGACTAAAATTGTTGCTTGAAGAATGCTGTTGCGTTGCGAATTTTTCTAAGAGCAATATTATCTCTGCATTTCGCGAAACATAATACAGGAGCTTTTGCAACATGGAGTTGTATCTCTTCGCTAAACTTTCCGGCAGCATCTTTCCCTCGACTTTCTTAGAACTCGCAAAACTGTTTCAAGAAACTTGCTTCTTGTAATGAGTAAAACTTGCTGTTACCCGGCTGAGTAAACAGTCACTCATTCGAAGACCGATTGTTACTAAAGCTGAAAGAAATTGTTAAATGGAGGCTGAAGCATTTATGGCAATTATGCGTTCGATATCGAGTGATAGCGGAAACTGCATCCTGACATAACCAGATTTTCCCTTTATCGCGCGTGAATGAAATTCACACAGTACCAAAACTAGTCATCACGAAATACAATAGTAAGCTGCCTCGTTTAAGAATGGCATAATAATACAGCAGACACCACGCTTGAAATGCGAGATGCGCGTTGGAAGCCACCATTCGAATACTTTTCGGCCAGCGAGAAACGGCCTGTGCCATCACTAGGCAGAGAACCTTTGTTGGGGGAAAAAGAGGCAGACACGGGCGCGCCGCTGCCAGAAAGAAAGCGGCTATCACGTTTTCCCCGGTGGAAATCTGTTCTCAAAATTCGTGCGGCGTGCGCCGCGCGCTTTTGAGCCCGGTTTGCATGGCATGAAGCGCGTGGTTACACAACGCGCAAAAACTAAAAACTAAACTCGACCTCGCCATGTTGCGCATCCTCACACTCTCGCACTCGTGCTGCGAATACGTTTGTACGTGTTTTTTATCTCCGTGGATATCTCGAACAAAACAAATAGCGCCCCGACTCCAAAGGTAGCTGGCTCACCGTTGCCGCCGCAATTACGACATTTAATTACGAGTCTGTGGTTCGCGCGCGTACCTGCAAAAAGCGACAAAATATCTCGTCGCCCGTGAGCCGCCATTGAAAACAATTACAAACTTCGTGATGACAATGAAAGCATAATTTAAACATATAACCAGAGTTCAGAGCAAGCGGCAGTTTCGTCAGAAATATTTTCTGTTCTATGTGGAAATGCGTGAGCGGTCAGAAAGAATGTTGTAATCTCCTAGACTGTTATTATTTCTATTAGAAGTCGTAGAGTCCACCTAAAGAAGCGTAAAACATACGTGGCTATTGTTGCGAACGTTAATGAATTCTTCCGCAATAACGTTCGACCAGTATGCCAGTTACGAGTTTTCACAGACATCTGCGTAACCAGTGCGCACCGCATAGCAAGCATTTCTGCTATGGAAATTGGCCGGGGAATAACGGTTTGTTGGGTCACGAATTCGATGGCATTATTATTCCAAAGCGCGTAATCCGGACGTCCGGATAACCGCTGACGAATATTTGACACAGCCGGCAACTGCTTCGATTCGATTGCATTTAAAGTACCTAATTCAATCATAGCCAAGCGCCAGGGGAGGAGAGAGGTAGGACGTGAAACGAACTGGACCGGTGCAAGGTGCAAAAACGCTAAAAAAATTATTTATTGATGTCGCGAGTCACGAAGCTGCGCGAATAGTTTCGAAAGTACGATGGGTCAACTGGATGGAAAGCACACCCATAAAATTCAATATTTTGCAGATAGTACTCTACGGAGATGGATGGATGACAAAAGTCCATCGTAAAATTTTTGTATCCATACTTTGCAGTTTGCCGTTTCATATCCCGCGCATAAGACGCGGATGATTATTTATACATATATGTGTAGTACTTATGGAATTCGTTGGGGAAATTATTCCGTGGCATTGGCGATTGCTGTGGGAATTAGCGGCGATTGCGTGTATTAAGGGATTTTATTGTGATTTTATAGACAGCATCGACTGTCCATTATCATAAATCCTTTAATGGGATCGATAAATAGGAATTAATATTTCCGCCTTCTCGCCAGCAGTGAAATTGAAGTTTCTCCGAACACGCGCGCCCGCGCCACAAATGAACAATAAATATCTAAATCCTTTGCCAAGCGTAAATCAAAACGCGCGGATAATTGCCGGCATTATACATTCATGGCCAATCTGAACGGCAGAACTTGCCGCATAATCATAATGAATTGCGCAGACGAGCGGTAAAGTGTGTATTGCAACGCGATTGCAGCAGCACAAAAATTCATTCGTCATTCGGCATTCAGCAATGTACTATAAAATAAAGAACGATAAACGATAACAATTCAGCGATTCACGCTCGAGCGATTAAATAACTCAAACGCACTTTCAGCGAAATTGATTTAAAACCGTGGCGATTCATCGTTTTGCACTTTATTATCGAACTGTTGTATTACGAAAGGTGGAAGTGAAGAGAAATATTTTTTTTCTTGCCCGTCACACGAACATATTCTTCTTTCGCTTCTGGGAAAAATGTGTGCTCTTAACCACTCCTACTTATTGAATTTCCGACATGTGAAAACTTTTCCAATATTCCACCAACTACCAACAATTTAGTACCCCACTGTGTGCGCAACCTGAACTTATATACCTACTGGAAATCGCAAACAACAAATATCCGTTGCGAATTTGCAATTATCGATTAACCGTCCAGGTAATTAGGCACAAAATATACATAATATATTGACTCGGAAGTTAAATTTCGAGGCTCCTATCTGTTTAGCGCGACAGAGTCGTCGCTTGCTTTTCAGAGAGGGAAGCTGACGTATTTTTCCGGGAGAAAAAAGAAATAAAGTAATTAGAAGCTCGCCTTATTTGAACCGGGAACTGCGAGAAAATGAATCTAGCGGCAATAAAAAGTGGGGCCGGGCCAAGAGCGAAATGAGATGAGCATATTACGTTGATGGTCGCCGGCCGTAATTAATAGTCGGAACTCCCCCGACACCTTACATTGCGAAGCGTCCGCGAAAATCGTTTATTTATAACTCAGAAGTTCTACGTCAAAATTTCTTTCCCGTAACAGGAAAGATATCTTCTTATTTCTTCCAGAAGTTAACTTGTAAAGATGGTACCACGCTTTTTGCAAACAAAACAGGCATTTCGTTAATATTAACGGCAAGTATAATCATTTGACCTCTTCGTTATTTGCACGCACCCAGATTCAAAGGATGATATATAACTTCGAGAAAGTATAACTGGCACAGCACGGTCTCGTCATTGGTGCTCTAAATAAGCCAAGTTTATCGTAGAAATTTTTTGCGAAATTGACGTGTACTACTCGGAAATTTTACTGTTATTTGATATGTCCAATTGGGAAAAACAAGCCACGCCGATATAATTATTCGAAAACGAAGCCCCTAATATCTGCATTTCAATGGGCCATACAATAGTGTTCCCGTTGGAACACACCGGCACGCCATTCAATCGTACATTCACACGCGACCCCTTGTTATGTCACAATTGATCCCTTTGCCACACTCAGTCAATAACGAACACCAGTGACGATTGACGCGATAAGCAAACTGTGTTAATAACGCGTACAGCGAGCGTTGCTAACTAGCCGCGCCAGTCCGACACGGCTGACTGTACACTGATCTATACTACTGCGGCTACGAAAAGTATTTCGTTACTATGCAATGATACCGCCGGTTGCAGGCCACTTGCGGTTAATGATAATTTCGGACCACTTTGCTCATACAAATTCGTGCTCAAGTGTACACGCATCAGTAAAAGTTGTAGTTCTCATTTGTTCGAAGCTCTTGAATAATTTTAACACTGTAATTAGCAGTAATAAAATATTGTTGTTGGAAAAGGGGATAACGAACCATTCTGAATTTCATTCTTGTCTCGAAACGTTTAACGTTCGATAGATTTGTCGCGCTAAATTCTCGGCAGTCGGGAAAACGAATCAACGGTTGCAGTAACGGCGATGGCGTCGGTAACGGACATTGACATGGAACTGTGCGTCGCGGCCCTAATTTAATTGGCCAATTACGATACTCCGCGTGTGTCCGGGCTTGATACTCGTTGCGGTGCGGCTGGTAACGGCGCGCGAGTACGCATGTCGGCTGGTGTGTACGCGGTCTAACAGTGGCTCGGCCTATGATTTATACGAGAGACCAGCGGCAAACCGCAGACGGAAGGGAAGCGGAGAGAGCCGGGAAATGAGGATAATAAGGGCTCGAAAGGAAGCGTAACGCGAGCACACTAAAGCCCAATGATCCACATTTAGCAATAACACTAGATCCTCTCGGGAATTACCGCCGCCGGTATAAACGACAAACCGCTGAGACTGAATAACCAGTCGCTATCGATATACTACACACTAGACAGCACAATCCTAGCTGTTTCACCGACCTCTTTCTCCTACCACTCACTGTTGCGTCATACTCCTACCTTAAATTATATCGACGTTCTGTTGCGGTTTAATTAAATTACACCGGCGGGTTTGTCATTTTGCGGACGGCAAAATTACCGGACACACCACTGCAAATCCTGCCCGGCTGCTCGGCAATGTTCGCTATTCTGAACATAAGTAAATATACACCGAACATAATATAGCTTTAATTAATGTTATCATTACCCAATGTGCTGCCTATCTCCATCTGCAGTTGTTTCATCGCGTAAGCAACCTATCGTGTTTGTATGACCTTATATAAGCCGCCGCAAGCCCTTTAACTCTTCATACGGTATTCTTTCAGACTCCAGCTTCTAAAGTTCACTCCTAGCGAAAATTCGAGGAACCCTACGATTCATAAGAACTATTGCTTTCACTTCAAGCAATTTTATACCTTCTTTCTTTACTGAAGTACTCACGCAACTTTCCCAAAGTTTTAAACATACAAACTTAAATTGAGTAGTATTAATGAACATAATTCCAGCTCGCGTACATCTTGACGCGACGGTGCGAAGGGACTGTGAAAGGGCAAGAAAGAGGAGAAAAGGGGATCTCGAAATTTTCGTAAGGTCAAGTGGCGCGTATCTCGGTGGGCCGTTATTCAAGGGTGAATTTCCTGGCTGAAATTATAATTTTCCTTCTCGTAAAGAGCGGTCCCCGTGACGCTAATGCCGCTGTGCATTAGTCGAGAAAAATAGCCGCTGCTGGTTCGTAGACGTTGCGCGAACCTGGCACCACCGGCGGTGGGGTTAATCGCCGGAAAAATGGCGACAATGATACGCGGCTAGCGAATTAACAGTCAACGCTTTAAGACATTGCTTTGTTGATTTAAGTTTAATTGAACTATAAACAGGTCGTTATTGGCTGTTAGCGTACTTATAATTCAAGCAAATTTATTTTATTATATTTGAAAATAACAAGAAATATATATGACTTAACCCAATAAAGTTAAAGTACATTGAGTGTGGTTTCTCAAATACTCCTATGTATGTGTAACTGATAAAGTCTATACGGTGAGGAAAGTTGCTTGGTCACTTTTGCCAGGGATTGTACTGGCTGGATCGGCTTTCCCATGCAGCGCGGCGGGAAGAAAGGCAACAACGGAAGAGTTAAGCCAATTTGGCTGCCAAACAAGTACGTGCTTCATGTACAGAAATCATCCACTCGAGAGGTTCGAGTCTCTTTTGTAGGATCACTTGGAGATAGAGCCCGGTCCTGTGCTTCTTTTTCTAACCTCTTTCGAAACCCCTATGCTGTACTTATTCATTGTCGTGCGATTGGTAAACTACTTCAACTACTTTGCAGATACAAGTGAACCATTGATATGTCAATGTTGGTCGGATACTGATCGCACGTCAAAAGTCGAAACGTAACCTTGTCCAGAGACAATAAAACGATTCCAGGGATTATTTTCTCCGTTCTTCTTATGTCGACTTGATCGAAAATCCTCACTGTTCCGTTACTTTGACGAGAGAAATATGACTGAGCGGGATAGCGTGGCGACCATTAATCGACTGTACCGGTTGTACGTGCAAAGGCATCGAACTCACGATGTGCTCTTTTTCTTACTTGAAAAATCGAGAGTCAGTCCATCAAGGTTGTGTCATGGAAAAGGATGATGAAGAACGTGGCGTGCTGCTTCAGGGTACATGGTTCTCGCAAAGGCTGATTTCACTCTTGGTTATCGACGGCAGCGCGCTTATTGTTTGCGCGCTCGTTATTAGAATCCCCCTCCGGATGAGCCAATATTGTTATCGAAATTTATCTTCCGCTCGACGATTCAAGGCACATCCACAGGCAGGCCGCTTTGCTTCCTGTTAATTTATCGCCGCAGATGAGTTTCCCAATACTATCGGCGCCCTTGTGTCTCGAAGAATTTCTTACAAATTTGTAGACTATCGCAACTATAACAAGACAGTATTAAAATCTCGCGCAGCGTGTGTGTGACTGGTTAAATATGGCTTAAGCGCTGTAAGTAAACATAAATTTCTTGCCGTTCATCTCCTCACACATTGACTTCCTATTTATTCCTTGCTGATGCTTACGACGCGCGAGAGATATCGAACCTATCCGATAAAAAGTTGTATCGCCGAAGCACATCAGAAATCTATCAGCATCGTCGAAGCCCGATAACTTTTTGCACAGGGTTAGTTGCTATTTCCGATCACATTTGAGTCATCACGCAAAATATGTTTCTTATAAAAGGATATAACATATTTCTGGCAATGTGCGCTTCTAGATTGTCGGATATCGCAGGAATCATGTTCGCTCGTTTCGAAGACATCATGGTTTACGGTCATTGCGGCGAAAATGGCTGGTGCAGCCCCATTGGCCCGATAGTGTAATGTATTCAAGCCCTCATAATTGGGAATAAAGATTTAACGAGCCGCTCGAAAAAGCGTGGCGCCACCGTCGGCTCGCGCTTAATTGCACGCGCTCGGCATTAAACGCCCCTATTTACAGCTGTACCCGGAACAAACAGTTTAATTATATCGCCCGCCACGTCAGCGGAAGAGCACTTGCCGGCGTGCTTCACGGGCGCGTAAAGTATTCGCAGGGCCCCATTTACTCAGGCGGCGCGCGCGCGCGCGCGGAAAAATAATGTTGGCGAAATAGCCGTCGGCTTAATACCGTCCAGGCTAATAAGGACGCGCTTTATCGCGAGTTCACCACAGAGGGTGAGAAAAGGGCAACGAGGGTTTGGTAGAAAGTCGAACGTGGAATTGTGGTGTACACGCCGAACGCAGAGCAAATCTCATTGATCTCCAGGGCGGTCTATCTCTCTTTTCGGGAACGTAATCCCCTTAGAATGCTGAGTGAGCTATGAATTTCAAAATAAAGTTCCGCCAGCAGCGGAATAGTTTCGAATGCCCGAATGCCGCTTAATCGATTTGTCCTCTGTACTACGGGAGTTCTTTAACCACTTTACACGAGAGCGAGAGAAGGAGAGGGAGAACGAGGGAGAGAGATTATACGCGATGTGAATTTCGAGTCGAGAGGAAGTTCGCCTATACCGCGAGGAAAGTGTTCCAGATAGGAAGCACAGCAGGAAATACGCGCTGTTCGAAGTTTGACGTGAAAATTGTCGCCCCGGAATGGCGGGATTCCGGACTGCTCTCCGGACTCTTACTCTCGGGGCGTGGTGTGAGTGCCGGTCCGGATAAAGCTACCGACATTCCGGAAACGACGCTATAATCGACAGAACGATTTCTGGAGCAGCTCCTTTTGCTGGATGCCTTCACCCTCGACCCGCGGCAGCCACGCTGTCGCAGCAATCAAAGTGTACGCTTTTGCGCAATCGCAAGGACACAGCCACCGGATAAGGTACAACTGAATGGCGAAATCAGAGGAGTGGTGCGCCTCCCAAATCTAGTTTTATTAAATTAAATCGGTACAGCGCGCACTATAAATAAATAGAGCAATTTATTCCGAGCGCCGGCTCGCGGTGAACGGCAGAGTTATGCAGTTCCGCCAGGCAATATATTTCTTATTGCAAGCGCACAACTTCGCCGGAAGTTTTTACTCGGCGAAGATTTATGTCCAATTGCAGCAGAGCTACTCGGATAGAGTACGAAGGCCCGCGTAGTCCGCTTTAATCCGCGCATTTGGCGAAACTAGTTGAAAGACTTAATATTTAGGGAACTTTGAGCCACTCCCGCCCTACTCCTATTTTCCGTGCGGTTGAACTGTTCCGACTAATCCCGGCCGGAAAACTCAACTGCATAAAGCCCTACATATTTTCCAAATATCCACTGAAAGCCTTAGAAGTTTGAAGGAGCGGAACCACGGGGTCCAAGTAGTAATGTCCTTGTCAGGTTGCGACCCGAATGTGACATACTTAGCAAAGCGAATTCAAGTACGTACTTGAAAAAAAAGTGTAGATTTCTTGGGAACCTTCAGCACTGAGTCGGGGAATCGGAAACGATTGCAAATAGCACAGCTATAGAAAGTCGGATTTATCTTTGAAAAGAAAAGAGTAATACTTTGGCAGGTCTACAGACTGAAGGCAGAGCCATGCTATGCAAACCTCTTGAACAGTCTTCACCAGCAAAAGATAGGAACGATTATACTCGGATTACTGCGGATAATGGGTGGCAGATGGGGGAAACGTACGAGGATTCTCGGCAAATCACCTTAGGCAGGTTGAAAGTTTCTAGATTGAAGATTTGAGTCTCGGACGAGAAGGAGTGAACCTTGTAGAAGAGAGAAAGCTGGGAGAGCAAGGGGCTGCCAGTTACGGCAAAGTCGAATGCAGCCGGGCTACAAGAGAGACACGAAATGCACTTGGTAAATCATAAAAAGGGAGGGAAGACGATCGTAGGGACACACGGAGAAATCTATAGGGAAGAAGAAGGATAATTTCTGATTGTAGAGCGGCGCGGAGGTAAAGGAAAGAGAGAATGGCCATTGCCGGGGTGGAAGTACTTTCCAATAGTTCTCCATCGTGCGAGACGAGCAGGCTCACTCACTGGTTCGTTCTTCAAGTAAAATATAAGGTCGATCCTGAGCTGCTAGTTAGAGCACAAGTCAAACAGCCGGGCATAAAGTGCTGCGGTGGTTCCCGAGCTTTTGCGTGCGCACTGGAATTGCGAGGGAGCCTGGAGGGGGCAAGACAGAGAGAGAGAGAAAGAGAGATGGAGCGAGGATAGAGAGTCTCGCGAGCGGAAGGGTAGCGATGCGAGAAAGGACCAGATACAAGACCATATTCCGACAAGGAAGCTCGACTACAGATGAGGTCTATTTGCAACAAGGTGAAACGCTCCGGCCAACGCAATGAGCACCCCAGTCCACTCGAATGGATTTCATTTCCTCGAGCGGCCTTTTGTCGTGTTATTCCTCGAACGCGTAACTACTTCCTCGAGCCAAAGGCATCCGAGCCCTCAGGTAACAGTGGTCGCCCTACGGAATCCCTATTTCTCCATGCTCGCAATCCACCTAAGTAATTAACTGCCCAGTGAGCTGCGTGCCGTTTAGCTGTGTGAAGTTAGTCAAGCATGGACCAGAGCAGAATACAGTACGATTGCTAAGGGTTCTACAATGCGCGACTGCTTCATCGAAATTTAAACAAGAGAGCCAACTGTCTCGACCATCAGTGCACGCGCTCTCTGGCATATCATCCTTTTTGGACAATACAAGTTTCTGACATCGAATTTGACGTTTGCGACGAACACTGTGCTAGTGATAGCTTGTTTTACGCCTTGCTGACCGATAAACAAAGGCTTTGCATATAGAAAGATATCAAGATGTCAAAAGTATACAATATTAGGCTTAAATAAAAAAAGCAAATGGAGGAAAGCAAACGCATACACATAAAATTTTACAGGCAGTTCTTTGAAGCATATCCTGCAGGTGTCCACCTGCAAACACACTTACATAAATAGAATGACAGAATTGATGAGCGCACATTTCACGGAGAACGAACAGGGTGATTGGCTCGGGAATACTACGAGGATGTTTGTAAAGCGTGTGTGAAATCGTAAGGTACACACTTGCCTGAGAGATTGCTTGCGAGAACGAGGAAAAAATGGCCTAAAACCTTCTACTATGACGTGTATATGTGCTGTAGCGGTTTTACGACCCCCTCGCTCCTATTTACCGTTATTGCCGTCATAAATGATAGAGAAAGGGTACACCTGGCAGGCACAATGAAGCTGCTGGGCGATGCGGCGACCTATCTTAATGCATTCTTACAGGTGACACATTCTGCGAATCTACCAGGCGCTTATGTGTAAAGTATCTCTCAAAACAAGTTATCTAGTTTTGCAATAAAAATAGTCCTCCAGTAATGTACTAGCAAACAAAAATATTGCAAATTCAAGAAACAAGTAAAACAAGAAAATCCACGTATGCACATGGGATTGCCATATGTAGCATTATTGTATATCATAGAGCAAAGGAAAGACGAGTTCGCGTTGAACTTTCGCCGCCGGACGCGGCTACCTCAAAGAACGGTTCGCAGAGCGAACAATGCAAGGCGCATTCATAGAATTTTCAGACGCTTTGTGCGTGGGACAGCTCGCTATCAAAGTCTAGCACCCTTATGCCAACACGTGCAACTCGCGGCTTGAATGAGCAGCAGTGAGTGAATAGGACCCAAGCGCGTTTAAGCAAGCCCGCTCCCAAAAGATGACGAGGGGTTGTTCGCGTACACACAATATCCCGCGTTCCACGATGACGTCACCTATAATCGTTATTAAGCTCATGGGAGAGGCCTTTGAAAATTCCGCACGAACGAATCGACGCCCAACAACTGACACTGAGTGGTCCAACAATGACCCAATTAAGCCTTCGAGCAGAAGTGCGAAGCTTTGTGCGGGCAAATATAAATGTATGCGAGGAGATTAGGTATGGATTAGCCAGACAATAAATCAACTGCGCACATTAGGTGGCCTGCTGGCAATTGGTAGACGATAAAATTAGGTACTCCAGGGAAACAATGACGAGAGAAAAAACTCGTTAAGTATTGGAACAGGCCTGAAGATATAGGCGAATTTATTGGCTCAAGTATGCACAGTGGCACAGCTGAGCGAACACTTTGCTAGCAATAAGTACACCAGCGCTCATGGCGTAGTCCCGAGGAGAAAATAAAATTAAAGAGCAATCTTTAGAGAGACCGTCGGGGCTCGGTAGGGGTCCCAATCAAATTTCAGGGTCGATAATGATGTTACTTGATCACGGAATTGCTAGCAATCAGAGAAGTTTAACGAAGTTAACGAACCTATTAGATCACCCGGCTGGCTCCCCTTGGAATCGTTCTTTGTGCGCCCTCCATGTACAAGCAACCAGATCTACCATCTATATAAGCAGTGCTGGGTCTCACCGAGAGCGAAAATTTCGGCTACAGTTCAGTGTATACTCGAGGGAGGGTCGGAATTTCCCATAGTTTCTAGCAGAGTTCGACTGCGAAACTGAGGATGCGCAACTACACTCGCAGTTGAAACAGGCTTCTTTTTAAAAGAAAGCACTGCAGCGTTTATTGCAAAATTATTTTGAGTCACGAAAATATCGTCGACCAAACGAGTTAATGTACGCTTGGGTACCGGCTGGTACGATGACAACGATGTTGAGCGCATAATTATCGGTCGTACAAACTGCTGGATATAGATCAGGCCGCATGTTCGTGCAACGCGCGCCTAATGAAAGGGTGCCCGGCGAGGTTTGCCAAGGAAGTCGTCGATCACCATAAAATCTTCCATAATACCGGTTAACGACAGCAATCGGTTCCGGGAATTATCAGTAAGACTACCCTGCACTAGCATTCAATCTTACAATCGGCCCTCGGAGATGGGGAGAAGCAATCTGCTCGCAAATCGTGCAATTTCAAAAGGGTGCGGGACAAATAAATGGTTATAACTTATCATAATAATATAAGGAATATAAAAGCAGTTATTAATTTACGAAAAACGACAATGACAAAAGTACGAAATAAAAGCTGAAGTATATAAGTTCCAAAAATATGTATACGTATATATTGTGAAAGTTCAACGTCAAACTGACACCGCTTAAGTTTATCGTAACTTTTCCTGCGGTAGTTCAATAAAACCAGCGAGCGTGACGCGTCGCGGACAATGCTATGGGAGCTGCGGTAGCGTGAAATTTGCAAAACTCGCGAAAAACCAATAAACTGCATGTATCGCCGAGCGAAAGAGGCTTCGATCGACTCGCTTGCTCTCCTGCTCGTCTCTATTTCATACCGCCGAAAATATTGTATTTTTCCTGGAGTGGTATGTCCCGCATTGTTTTTCGCTGGGGTTCATAAACAACTTTTAGCCCGGCGGATGGATATGTTCATCGAAGTTGCCGGCGCATATTCCAGGGACAACTCTCCATATATTATCCCGCGTACCTCTCCTATTGTACGGAAATGCTCGCAGCATCCTGCCGCTCTCGTCTCTTTGCTTCTGTTCCAGCCATCCGCTGCAACTCGACACTTTGTCCCCCCTACCCTCTGTAATGCTACCCTCTTCCCACCTGGTTTGCGTGATTTATTGAGATTAATTAAGCGCGCTTCAATATTAGTTTTCGATACGAGCCTGTAAATCAGGGCCACCCTCTCTGCGACAGCCAGACCTTTTGTGATGAGCATGCAACTTTTCGAAAAGAGGACATCCACTTTTGCAGGCTTGCAATATTATATCGAATAATATACTTTCTTTTATCACGGTTCTTTGCATAGTGCACCTACAGCGCGTAGTAAATATGAATGAAGTTCATAGTGGAACAGAGTGTTTTAAACTGACAGAATCGTCCGTGGAATATGATGAAAGAAAGAGGTGGCAGACAGGGCATTCAGCCGTGGGTATTATCCCGCAGGCTCCAATCAAAATTCGATCTAAAATCGTAGCATTCACCGCCGTAGACGGAGGAGTGAAAGGGCTCCGATACCGCTTTGTCAAGAATACCACTCGCCCCTTCATGCGCCTCTCTAACAGGCCTTAATATCCCCGCTTTTAAGGGCGCTTCGAGATCGAGCACCTTGAGCGAGTAGCATAGGCATTTGCGTTTCTTCGATTTACGAATACGCAGTGCTCGACGAGAGGATTCAATTAAATTGGATAAAGTTAGTATTGAAAGCCAATTACTAGAGTCCAATATTCTGGCGATGTCCTCCGGAAAATGCTTCAACTTTGCAGACCAAGGGAGAATGGCTCGGAACGAGAAGGGTCGGGGTAGACCTATAAAACCTTGTTTTGAATTGCGGATTCCCCGAGGCATTAGCAATTCCCCCATTCTCCTCGAGGCGATGTGCCGCGTTGGTCGGTGACACGCGGTTATTTTTGTTGCGTCACGTTCCTGCGCCACAGTAAACGAAGGAAGGTCCTGGCCGATAAGCCCGGGGAAGAAAAGCTCCGGGACAATTATTCTGCGTAACAAAGAAATTAAGTGACGTGCGGAACAATGCGACACGAGGGAGGGGATACGGCAGCGCCAGCAATATCTGGAATCTCGAGTGGCCACTTATTAATAACGAGGCCGACTGCTTGCGGCCTCGAAAGGTGTTGCGCCGAAAGTACACGCGCGGCTTACCTTAAACGTGCCGGTCTTGATAAGCGCCGAATTAGTGGGCGCCACGTTGGAGCCCCGGCAATTAGTCAGGGGCTACGGAACGTGCCAAAAAGCCCAGTAAACTCGTGCTTCTCGGCGCAGCAATTTCGGCCGCGACTTCGCGCGTAAATCAGTGGTCTCGCTGTTAGCCAGCTAGCCTTAGTTTTAGCGAGACACCCGGTACGTATACACGCGGGCCGTGGCAGGAGCGGCCCGCCACGGCTTTACCGTGCGGTGACTCACTTGCGGATTAATATCCCTATCTTCCGCTCACCAGCGCGCTCGTAAACCCCTTCGAACGCACCGTGTCGCGCAATTCTTGCCTACGCTCTCTTCTGCACGCCATAGTCGACTAACGCACGATTCATATTGAAAGTACACGCCAGTTTTCATTACACATAGTGGAACGCATGCCAATACAAAGGAGGGAGAATTTTTGGTGAACGTGATATGAGCGCACCTGTAATATGAATTATGACTTCATATTGGTTATTACGACGAATCCCTTTTATGCATGCGACCAATATTTTTCTCGCTCTCGTCGCATCACTCTGTTGAATTGCGAACAATTCGTTCTGATACTCTTGGCTCCGCAGCCTGTGATCATCCTTTAACTCTTTCCATCCTGGAACGACTGCTGTATACATGTACTATCTCGTGTCTCTTCCTATTGTGCGCCGAAAGTCCAATGTAAGCTCCACTGGCAACGGCGTCAGCGATGTTTCGCGTTTACCCACAACTTACGGCGTACGTGCCTTTTTCCGGAGTGAAGGCGTACCTTTGGAAAATAGACTGCACCGAAATGGTGTTTCGGTGACATGGAATATCGTAGAGGGACTAACGATGAATATTCAAGAATTTTGTTGTCAAGTCAGAAAACGAAAAGTGTTATCGATTGTAACGGGAGTGTCGAGTAGTTTGGTGAAGCTGTGAACCATTTAACACCGGCGATGCAGCGTCAGAAATATTGGAGTAGCTGGTAAACTTGAGGCGGAAAATGTCCTTGAAGCTCGTGTGTATGGTAGTATATAGCACACACTTCCGAATTCAAGGATCAGCAGCGTTACCGCGGATTCCGGAAGTCCCCGGCTTCAATACACCGGAGTTTCGATGGTGGAGCATTTCCGATGCTTGTCTAAACCACTAGTCGCGGTTAAGTGGTTTAGGACATTGTGATCGGCAGCTCGTGGTGGTCAACCCGAAAGCTCGTCTGCGAGAAGACGCAACCTCCTGGCTGCTCTATAAGTTTGGCCATTAATTCTACGGTTATACAGGTCAACTTCCTGTACGGATCGCATCCAGGATATTTCGAAAGTCACGCGTGCCGAAACGCGGCAATGCGTTTACAGGACTAAGCGACACCAAACAGTCATTAAAACTGAAGTTGCCAGTGGTTTTGACATTGACATTTACATTTACATATTCATCTTCTACATCTCCCAAATGCCCTCAACTTATTATTGCATACAAATATCCCGATAGTTAACAGTACTTGTAAATACGTCGGTGGTTAGGCTTGTTTGTTACCCAACTGCTTCTGTTCTGGTATGCGCGATACGGCCAGTCCTTTACGAGCAAAAGTGCTACTTTCGATCGATCCATGCCGTAAAAGGGGATCGCTTAATTCCTCGCGGAAAAGGGAACAAGAGGCTCTCGCTCGTTGGCCAGAAGTGGCATAGCTATCCATGATGTCGAGATGACACGGTCTTCCGAGAAGAGGACATCAAAGAGCCAAGCATCTTAGGGAGTACTGGTGTCCAAGCTGACAGAAATCGAAGACTTCTTCGCCGGGAGGGTGATGGCCAGGCTGAGGGGGAGTGAGATAGAAAGGCCCGGGCAGCAGTAAGTGAAGCGAGCGATTGTGCCAACGGGGAAACGAAGGGTTGAGCCCTACGAAAGAGCAGTGTGAGTAAGGGAGAGGCCGCGTGCTAGATGGCACCCCTTGAGCTATTGATCAACGACGAGCCACCGACAACACGCCCTCTTAATTAAACCCTCTGGGAATCCGAGACACCGGCATCTACCTTACTCTGCCCTTCTTACCTCCTTGTACCTACCCATCGCTCTCTTACTGCTGTGAAGCAGTAGTGCGGGGCGGGCAACCTTTACGGATATCCTGCGCCTCTCTCGCAAAGAAGACGTCCGGCCACTCTAACTTTTGAGAGCGCTTCCTCTTGGCTAACACTAATACTACTCTGCTACTGGTAGCGTGCCAAGCTTGATTTGATGCTGACGATGATGCTGTTAATAATATTCCCTGTATTAATAATATCTTTTTACTACGTTGCTTTCACGGGTATAAGCACCCTTGCCGAATTTCCTGCCTGCTGACTTCAACTGGTCGCGCGCGGCGTTATTGCTTTTTTCATCGAAGAGATATATTGCATAGTCTGTCTCGTTATTAGATCAGAAAGTTAAACACGAGAGAAACGTTTAAAGGATGAAGAGTAAATTCAAGCTCTCGCTGATACGTGAATTTGAGTTAAGGGCAAATTAGCCGGGGCTTGGAGCACGCCGTTCTCCTCTATCGCAAACTGAATTTAATATTAACGAGAGCAACCTTCACCGAATTAAAGCTACCCGCGCTGCATCTCGCTGCTCTTAATTATTCGAGTTTAACATCTTCGACTCGCGCTCCCGAATTCTATTTCTCCGACGTAGCTCTGGTGGAAGATCCTTGCGAAGCCGTCGGTACAAGTTTTCATTGAGTTTATGCTAGTACGTGGGTTCGGCTAATGCGAAAGAGATTGCAGATTTTCGAGGGCACTGCGTTTAAGAAAGTTCGAGCGTGATCAAGAGTACTTGTAGAATCGAACGGCAAACTATAAGCAACTGGCTGCTCGATGTTCAATACTAATTGCAATCCCCCAATTAGGCGTCTGCTTGCTATGATTATAGCAAGTGAGAATTATTCTAGGAGATTTTGCAAGAAGGTGTATTGAGGGAGTACAAGCATTCAGGAAACTCTCGCTCTGCGTATATCCACGAAATCGTTGCTGCTTCAACGATATGGCCAATGAGTCGGTCGCGCGCAGGTTAATTAACGCGTGAATCATCCGCGTTACTCTCTATTTGCGAAGACAGGGAGCCAGCTATTAGCGTTCGCTAGTATCTTGTGAGAATAGAACAGGAAGAGGAGGAGAAGGAAAGAGGAAGAAGGGAAACGCGAAGAGTATGTTTGAAGCCGTGAGGATGGGTGCGCGAGAGGTAAGGCAAGTTGCTCGTTCAAAGGGGGTGTGAGATTCGAGAAGAAGGAGAGAGACTCCGAGGGAGAGAAAAGGAGAGAAGGAGGACGCGCCGCTGTTTCGACGGATGGTTAGGGTGGCGCGGGTACTTGTACAGCTCGTTCCTCGAGTAATTAGCGACTCGGTGGTACGGGGGAGAGGGGAACGGTTTATTAGCGCGGAAAGCGCTGAACACCGCTCGGGTAAATATTCTCGCGCACTCATCCAAGAGGGAAAGAGCGAGTCGTCGACGTCGACGGCGCTTGCACGGCTGTGGAGACGGGAGCGCGCGTTTCCGTGAAGGTATCCAAGCCTCCATACCAAGTAATAGTGGATGCATCCTCTTCCCATCCACCCTCCCGGATTCCAGCGAGCAAGGCTATGGCGCTACCGATGCGCATTACCGTAAGCAAAGGGCAATTATGGATGCAGATGCTCGAGGAGCCAGCCATCCTCTCGCGCCCGAGCACATTTACCGCCGCGGGGGAGCACCTGTTCCCTGCAAACTGACGTCTTCCGGGATTGGGGAAAGAAGAGATTCTCTCGTCAAGCGGAGCCACACAGCTTTTATGATCACACCGCTGTCATTGTAAGCGACTCACCTTACAAGACCCGTTAATACGATACCAATTTAGCCGGCGTTCAAATAAACCGATAACTACTACTTTGCATAAATGGCACGTATAACGAGAGGTTACAAAATAGGTATTTAATCTTTGAAATACCGGAGTGTACAAACTTTTTCAAAGATTTGCAATTCAGACGTATTATTTTTTCACGCGAACCGCAGATGCAGACGCTCCCCTATCATTACTAAACAATCCAATAAACTTTAATCCATTCCATACTTGCAGAGTGTCACTCACCTTTTCACCCCATGGCGTTGCGACTGCGCCATCCCAGGCAGCCGGAAAAGCTCAGGTCATCCGATCTGTAACAGAAGCGAGTGATGCTAAATTCTCTCTCTCTCTCTCTCTCTCTTCTTCTCTCTTTTCTCGTTGTTTCTTTTTTTTAGTGTGCACTAAGTGTGTCATGCACAGTGTGTAGTCACAGGGAGGTACCGAGCGATGCAAATTCGAGTGCACGCGCCCGCCAGGGCGGAATCCATTTCGAGCTGTCAGTGAAAAGACAAACGAACGAGAGGATGCATTAGAAGCTCGTACATCTCGGTAGCCCGGGAGCGAGTGGAACGACGAAAGGGTAAATTTCATAAAATTCCTCTCTTCCACGGGGAGAGGCGGCGGTCATGCTAGATGCGAGAGAGAGAGAGAGAGAGAGAGAGAGAGAGAGAGAGAGAGAGAGAGAGAGAGAGAGAGAGAGAGAGAGAGAGAGAGAGAGAGAGAGAGAGAGAGAGAGAGAGAGAGAGCGAGAGAAAAGGTGGGTGGGTGGTGTGCGGTACCGGCGACCTCGGATGAATTTTACATGAATCCGTTTTCCCGGTGGCCCGCGAGGGACGAAGTTAATAGCAGCAAAAAGAACTTTGTCGCTCGACCGGCTCGTTAAAAGAAAAGCGCGGTGCAGGTCCTGCGATACTCTTGCTCCCCTGTCTGGAATCGAGCTTCGGCCTGCTCCTCTTCAGCGCGCGCTCTCCATTTCCGAGTCCCTCATTGCCTCATCCTCCATCGACTTTATTCCACTCTCTCAAATCCAAGCGAGGGGCGAGAGAGAGAGGGAGAGAGAAAGAAAGGTGAGGTTGAAGGTGAGGGTGAGCCGAACCCTTGCGCGCCTCGAGACCACCCTGCGACAGGCACGTTCAGTCCTGTCACGAAGGGAGCAAATAAAAGGACTCCCAAGTTTCCGGCAGGTAGAACTTCGTCCACTGATGGCCGGGCTACCTTCGAGCGGCTTTCACGTAACCCTTCTTCCGCCGTGGCTGCCATCGTCGTCGCTTTCAACCCCTTCAGTACTCTGGCCTGGCTCGTCCTCTGCCGCCCGCACTTGCTCAAGGCTGCTGAATTCTTACTGGCGAGCCAGCCGGAAAGTGGTATAAAGCAACTGGACGGCGACGACCGGACGATTCCACTCGTATCGGCTCTCGCCAAAGAATCCAGATATTGATCTAACCCACTCTTTCACTCCCTCCCTTCCTCTCTATCTCTATCTCTATCTCTATCTCTATCTTCCTGTCGCTATCATTTCTCTTCGACTATGTGCCCCTCTTCCACCCGGTTCTTTGCGGCTTGTATATTGGATTTGCTGCGCTGGGCTAACATCTGCTAGTAGACGCGGTTCCAGCTGAAATTTTGTTTGCCATGGAAAGCCGTGCCCCGTCGACCTGAACGTCAGGTGACCATACTTAGATTTTAATTAATTTTAGCCTGAACGCAAGTCAGAGCTATTCTAGAGGGAAAAATAGGGATGACGGGGGCGACAGGCCGGCATGGGGTAGGACAGTTTTCCAATTGCGAATTTGAAAGCTTAACACCGAAACTTCGCGTGGTTCTTCGTCCCTGGAAACTTGGTGGAAAAGTAGTCTCATGAATTCGGCTGGTTCAATTCCAAGCCGTGGGGGATGGGTGCGGGGATTGAACCTCGGGCACACAGGGGTGGCTCTTAATATTGCAGGCCCTCGAAAACGGTTTCCGTGGAGTATTGAACAACTGCGCGACCTTTCCCAGACATCCATGCACACTCAGGCAATTTGTGTCTATTTTATTATGCTTTACAGTCCCCGAATTCCCATGGCAATTTAAATCTTTCTGTCCTCTGATAGCATATGTATATATTCCAGGGCGGTGGATGGTGCCACTTTCGAATCACCACTGCGCGGATTACGTTAGTCGCCATTTCAGCTCTGTAAGCTCTTAATTAAAATGAAACGGGAGCCGAAATTGCTAATTATACAATGTCCCCGCGAAAAGTAATCAGACGCACGTATAACTGCGTCGTTGAAACGGTGCCGCTAAAATGTTTGAAAACGCTGACTCTGTTTGAATGGAAAAGCCGATCACCAGATTATTTTGGGAAGCTGAAATAACGTTTTTCTGAATCTGAAATTGTACGGAATGTCGTACAATTACCGAGGCGCTCCCGCTATATACCTGTTTGCGACGATAGCACACTAATTGCATGGTAATCGGAAAAGCTGTTTTCGCGCGGGTCGGCCATACGTCAGGATTAATTGTCCTTAAGAAACGTGCCTCTATTTTTCTTCGACTCTCCCGCCCTCTCTTACTGTCTCATTGTGGCGTCGCTGGCAAAAATAACTACCGGAAGAAGGTTGTTGTGTGCGGTGGTCTCGAGGGCTATTTGGTCGACGTTGCTTCGTGTGTAAGCTCGACATTGCAGTGGCTACGGCGGCGGCGGCGGCGGCGGCGGCGGTTTAATGACCGAAACGATGGAAAATAACAAACGCGAAAAAAGGACTCATGGAGACGGCGAAGTCTAGGGGAAGAGCGAGAAGGAAAAGTGGTCTTGAGGGTGGCGAAGCTACAGTCGTATGTAACGGGTGGCGGGAAACGAGAGTTACTTATCCGCGTGCGGCCGAGTAACCGGGGCGAACTAATCCGGAGAAACGAGCGCACGGCTCGATACCTCGATATTTAGAGTTATTGTCGAATCGCGGCAAGTTCCGTTTCCCCGAAGCTCGACGGCTCTATGTAATCGATGTAGCACCAGCCGCTTTATTGCCACGAACCATTAAGCATCGTTTCGGTTCCTCTGTACATATCGCGTGGCGGTAACGATGAAACAGGGAACACCTCGAAACCCTAATATAGCGCGCCACCTCATAATTACTGCAGTCCCACTCGGTCCGCTAAACTCACACCGGCACACGCGAAACGCCACTTTCGTCGAGACGTCTCTCCTGACTCTTAGCCGGCCCTAACTAACATGCGAGAGTTAGGACCAACTAGCCGCAACCGAAGTCAGGAGAGTTAGTACCGACTAACATGTGCTGGACTCAGGAGAGTTAGTTAGTGGCGACTGGCATGTGCTAGCAGAGCACGTGAAGAGAGGCGATTTTCCCCCTTGTGGAATATGCGAGCTCGATTTAAGCTTCATGAGATCATAAATTACTACGAACCAGAGAACAAATCAGACAAGATCAATGTAGCACTGCCGCAGGAACAACGGAAGTACATACTCTAAGCTGAATATATCGATCTAATCCTGAAACCAATACCAAGTGGATTTCCACTTTCATGAAAATTGTCGATCGACCCGGATAAAAGCAGTCGATGAGAGGAAATTCGGAAAAAATATCTCCCTACTCGAGATCCCAAGGAAAATCTCGCTCTGCTTTTTCTATTTCCGGCGAACACCCCTCACGGCACTGGAGGGAACTACGGCGGACACTTCGTCGGAGGTGTCCGAGGAGCTTGGAAATGGGGTTGCCCACTTGACGCGAGCAATGTAATTTATTTTACTTAGTCCACGGTTCCTATCGCTGGGCCGATCTTATTTAAGCGGCTGGCGTTCCAGTAGAAAGCCGTCTGAAGGAGTCATTAAAGCACTGGCGTTCACCCTAACATACGAACTTCAATGAAATAGCGCTACTATCCTGTGCATTATTAGTTTGAGGTTTTTTCAATAAAGTAATTGTCTCCGTTGAAGGCTGTTGTGTGCACGGCTAACAGCAACCACACTGTGTGATTGGCCTCTGACCACGACTGTTCAATGATGACCATTAATTACAGTACCACTAGTTGCCAGTACCTCCTAGTAATAGGTTCCTGATTATTCGATGGTAGCGTTGGTCTACTCTAGTCAGATAATGATCGGTCTGTGACCCGCTCCATCTATTACGAGTGAAGCCACGTACATCCCTTATCCATCGCCTATACCCCTTCAAGACAACGTAGGCATATCTCTCTAATACTCTGCGTGGAAAGTGGTCGTTCTAACACCGAACATGATACATAAAGTTTCCAAGTGATAGTTGGGAATACTAACAAAAGTCCTGAAATTTCCGAATTCAACTACTATAAAATCGAAGATGCATTATTCAATATTTTATTATGCATACTGACAAGTAGCTACCTAGAACATCAGTTGAGTAAATTATACAGAATGACAGAATACTCTCTTTAATAGTAGGCTTTGAGGTAGGACTCGGTGATAGTGCGTGTGAACGCGTAACTGATCGTGTTGCCACTTCATGCGTACTAGGTTATTCAAGCCCGAAGTCTAATGCGATGATGATATGTTGCCTAGAGTTATTGTTCATGAAACAACTGTGCATGCAGTTATCCTTCGATTGCATGATACTTCGATCATTCACGGATGGTCTGTGCACCCGGAAGCCCATGTCAGACTACGATCATCCCTCTGCCACTGTCGGCGCTTACCACCGCGTGTGCACACACATATATGCAATGTGCCCTTAAACCGCAGGGTGATTTATGATTTTCAGCATGGTAAACTCGTTAATCACATCGTCTTGCAACTCGACCATTCATTCTCGCAATTATCTTTCGCGCAGCGTATCGTCACTATCCTAAAACTTAAATAGAGAATTGGTCAGATCTTTAGAGGTTCTGGCAAGGGATGCGAGAGAGAGATAAAGAGAGAAAAAGAGAGAGCGGTGAGAGTGTGAGTGAAAGCCCCGTTTAATAGGTCAGATAAAGACATTCAGAGGTGGAGGGTGAATTCATGGTTCGCGTGACTAACTTGCTTCCCCATGAATTACATCTCGCGACGTATAGAAACGCTTCACATTAACGAATGTTCTTTTTATGGAAGCGTGGAATGGCTTGGCTGGCATTGCCACACCATCCAACCTCACCCAACTGTAACATAATGTCGAAGCTCTTGGACAGTCACGACAAAACATGGACGTTAAACCAGCCTGTAGGTCAAGTCGAGAGAAAATACGTTCAAAAGTGACTTTGTCGAGAGAGAAAAATGTTTAAAATACACCTTTAAAAAGATATGAGCTATGAATGTAAAATTACACTTTCAATGCTAACGTATTTTTATGCCATGAGTAGGCAGATGATAAATAATAAATGTTGAAGCAGAGTACAGGGAAACAGCGAAGTCGGTCAAACAGGGTGTATGACGCACGAGAAAGGATGGTTCCGATGACGTCAATTTTATTTCGCGTGGACACACGGCCGCGTTTGTCTTCCTTTGATCAATCGGAAGCGCTTCACCAAGCTCAGACACTCGAAAAAGCACACGGTCGCAGAGGAGGCGGGCGTTGAAATCGGTGCTAGTTCGGTGGGCCGTGAGCGGGCAAGTATTAGAGAGCGAACAAGAGAAAATTCCTATTTACCAGCAAACAGCCAATAGTAAAGACCAATATTAGCGTGCGGTAAATATCATTGCCGCTCACACAGCCGGTGCCCATGAAAAGTCTTGATCTATTTGGTTACACGTAGCATGTAACTAGGGACCGTGCCAAGCTGGATTTTCTCATTTATCAAGCGAAGAATGTCGGAAATTACAAATATCGAAAACGGAATTGTATTGTATCTTTCTCACCATTAGCCTCTCTCACTCTCGAAAACACGAAAAAACGAACTCGTATATTCTGCCGAATACTACAATAATCAATGCGCGATCGGGCATGCGGGTTTCACCGGTCGCCATATAGGAAGTTAATCGAAAAATGATGAACGAGCCGCTCGACCGAATCCTTTACAGGGGAGTGACATCGCCAGCGATGATAAGCGGCTGAAGCGATGCCCTATAACTCACAAGCCAGAGTCAGCGAAACAAAAAATATTGAATCATGCACAACACATCCCTCGCAAAACCTACGAGCGGGCGCGCGCGCGCGCGCGCGCGCCTATGTGATGTATGCGACGCCCAGAATTTATCATCGTGTTTAAGCACTGTAGTTTCGCGCGAGGGCTGCATGAATGTATGTTGCTGCGATAAACTGGGCAGATGGATTCATCGCGCATTGACACGAAAAGCGACCTGACTTAAGGCGACGTAAGCGAGGTGCGAGGCCCTGCCAGATTGCGCCTGCCTAGATAGGCGCTCCACCAAATCACCTACCACACTAAACCCACGTATACATCATCTCCCGTGCCATTAACCCCGAAAAATCGCTCAGTCCCATAACTCCGCATTCCGTAACAACCTCGGCGTCAAATGTTCCGCTTTCAACGGTCGCTCGGGAGTCGTGCGGATCCGTCTTGAAGCGAAATGAGCGCGCGTATATGTAGGGGGTGGGTCGAGGCCTGCTTTATGACGGGGTTAGTCATGCAAGGGAGATTATCGGTGGAGCGAGCGAGGTTAAGGTATAGAGAGAGAGTGAGGAAGAGAAGTAGTAGCAATAGCTCAGCGAGGCGTTCGACACACGATACGAGCACGAAAAGGGCGATGCAGGAGGAGGGAAGGCCGATAGCATTCGAGGGAGTCCGCGGCGAGATAACGTAATGTCGGTAATGGCTCGTAGGATCGTAGCTAACAACCCGTAAGAAACGACCCCCTTCGATCCGAAACAGCCGGCCCTCTCTAGAGAGGGCGAGGGTGCCTAGCACTAGCAGGCAGAAGCGGATGCTGCCGCCCGCAAGCGCCAGCAGGCAGGTCTCCATCCGAGAGACGCGGCGATTTGGCTGCTCGTTCCAATTGATTCGGGACTCGAGACACGTCGCCTGCGTCATAAATAATGCGGCCATCCTCCCGGTTAACGACTTTACGTGGCAGAGAAACCCTGCCGCTAGTCGCTCCATTTTTCAGGCGAGCTACTTTGCTCGCTCGTGCAGTCCGCTAAACGGCCGCAAATCACGCAATCGTCATTTCATCGCGAAGCAAACTGCACGGAGACACATTCCATCGAGTACCCCCTGATTTGTCCGAGTTTTTCTAGTAAGGGCTTTGAACTCTTGACACCAAAGTTTACAAACTAAATCCTGAATAACGCGATTAGTTTTCAATCGCCTTAAATCTTCAATGACTTCAGGATTTTGAACACAGACTTTAATATTGATTGACTATCAGTTATTCAGCACATCTGAAATATCTCTATGTATATCAGGGATCGATCATGAAACCCTCCTAATTACTATCTGATACGTACCGCATTTGATCTACATGTGAAGCTATTCGACCCTATTATACATATTCATAACCGGGGCAAGCACGCAATCCACGCAAAGGAATGTAAGTTTTATTTTCTTCTAAGAATACTTGCAAATCTGCAAGCTAATTCCCTCAGGCCTTCCGTGACATAGTTTCGTAGTGGCTTTGAATCCTGGGGCAACCTAAATATACTGTCACCTACATATCATAAATGATGTAGTGGTTTTATTTTCTCCTCTTTTGTATGCGTCACTTTCTATGTCTGTATTTCAAATGTTGGATAAGGTTCTGATGGATTATAATAAAATAAATCATTCAGCTCCATCATTGAGTAAGGGGATATTAATATAGGATTATTTAAAATGAAATGGGGCGAGTGAATTCACAATCACTCACGGCATAACGCGTTGCGATTCAGGGTATCGTTCCTTCTATGTACTCAGGGCTACTGGGGATTACTTCTGATTATGCAGGCAGCCTTTGATCGACAGGTTGTATCAATCCTGCGGTTCCACAGAGATAGCACTTAGCATTACAAATTGGATCACTCAGGCATTAGGCATAATTCGCGTCACTGTCCGACTGACCGATTTCCCCACATACATACATACATATATGTATATAGATGGATATGCATATACTATATATGTATGTTCATAGCATTGCTCAGATACTGGTGTTTGCAGCAACACAAATGTTCGCGCCCTTCTCATTTTGAGTCATTAGAATCGATGGTAACCAGTATCTTTGTGCCACGCACTCATTAATAATAAAGTTCCAAGGAAGATTGATAAACATATATGTTGAATTGAAAAGCGATGGGAAAAGTGGTGTGGTATTAGGAGTTCATCTTTGCTAGCATCTTCATTTGCTGGTGACACATTCTGCTTTAGGTTTAGAACGTGGCAGCCACTGATAGAGTCGCAAAAACTTGGCCGCTCGAAACTGTAAGAGGCATATAACTGTTCCTGTCGAATCAGTGATCCTCGTATATCGAGTTATGGGACTGGAGGGAAGATGCTGATGCCACCGTAAAATGTGACTACGACTCCCCGACGCCCTGCGGTGTTCGGTCACCGGGGCACCAAACGTCTCGTAATACCAAGATTCCGTCGGCCGCTTCGACTTCGTCGGAACGATCAATCTCAATTTACTCGCGCAACGCGATACACGGATTCAGATATTGCCGTGTATTTCTATCGCAAGCGTCCGACAAGATTTCACCGTGGAATTTTGTACAATGTTCAGAGTTTCCTGTGAAAATGTATACGTGCTTTATTTTTACACCTATTTTAACACATCTAATAAACAGACGTGAACTTAGTATTAAATTGATCGCTTTTATAATTACAATGTTCTATATTATTTATCACTATAGCTGAGTCAAATAGCTTCTTCTTATTGGTGGGAACTCGGAATGTGCATGTATAGATATTTACATCGTTACATTAGTAACATGGAATTGCGTAAAAGTTTAATTAAAAGTACTCGGCGAACTGGACGTGACCCATATAGTCACGAGTGCTCAAAGTGAGAGCAGTTGACATCGCGAAATATCACACGTCCCCGATCAACGTGTAAACGCACGCGTGTGGATTCCTTGAAAAAAGAACAAAGATTATGCTGGAAAATGCGAGCGGAGCACGTGATAAATCTGAGTCGAATGTGACGTCAAGTTATTTTATGCGTGAGCGTATTTACCCAGGGCAGATTACCGCCCCCGGCTATCGCAGTTCCCGCGGAAGAAACACTCTCTGACAGTGATAGATCGCTACAAAAGAAGAGTCACCAATCACATTATCGCGAAACCATACTTGCCGAACGATATTCGGAAGAGTTTAAAAGCTGATCGTCCTATTGGAACGCTTCTATATCTGCCTCAACTCCTTTGAATTGTGGTGGTGCAAGAATTCGGCTCTCAATCTAGCCTGGTTTTATCGAGTGCCCTTAAAAAGAGAACGCTTCCAAGTTCGTTTCAGGATACAGCCTTTATAGGCACGAAGACGAGCATCAATGGGTAGAATTTCAACCCTTCGCAAGCCACTTTCGGGAGGCGAAATGTAGTGGGAGGTAAACCACCCCCAACAAAAAAGGGCTAGATGGTCTCCATTGTACTTTTAAACGCCAGTGACTCCGCATCCCCCAGCTCGCTCGTCCTTCTTATAGTCCACCCCGACACGACGCCACCCCCGATATTTAACCCCCTCCTTGAAATCCGCCCAAGCAGTTCTGCGTGATTATTCAAAGATGACAAACGACTGGTCCCGTCCTACCACGGGGAGCAAGCGGCTCAAATACACTGCCACCCTCTCACCTGCATCTAGCAAGACATTTCCTTCGCCGACGTTCCCTGCTACTGAACGTTACCCTAAATCCTACAGCTACCTTATTTTTGTCGCTCGAAGATAAATCGTCGAGGAATATGTTCGCGCAATAGAAAGAATGGGGAATAAGGAAAAGAAGGAAGAACGCGACGACGGTGGAAAGTAGGGAAAACTCTGTATTGTTACGATTACAGGGGACAGAAGGTATCACCGATTACCAAGACCCTTTTCACCACTACCAGTGCGACCCTCCGATCAACTAAATATACGATGAACAGTATCATAATTTGTCCCGATTTACTTTTGCTCGTGTACGCTAGGTAGAAGCCCTGGTGAAAATTTAGTGGCAATAAAGTACCAAAGAAGTGGCGCACGCCTGGGAAACTAACTCTGGCTCTTGAGCGTTCTGTACCGTGGGCTGGCAAAATCGAAGGGTCGTACCAGATAGGCCGTATACATACGTATCGATAAGCGAATATGAGCCGGGATAATGCATGCTCTACGTGCCCGCAATTTTCGTACCGGCTACTGGGCACACGGAAGCTAGAGCTCGAGTTCAGGTAGATTAGTAGATCTTCCGGCTGCGATAGGAATGGTTGCGCACCTACTTAATTGCGGCGTTTGATCGCCACATTAGTTCGACGCTCGCCTCGCTTTATGATGCTTGCGAGCTGGCTCCGATCGTCGATATCGTAAATTAGTATCGCCGGATGCAGAGCGATCGAACACTATCGCTATACGCATTCCTAAGCTCTTGTAATTGCAGCGCTATCTTGCGGCCAAAGTGCGCCCAGACTTGCGAAAGTTTGCTCGCCAGGCCCATTTAGTTGGCTCGTGCGACGAGGCATTTCGTAAAACGGGAGGAAAAACTGTAGGCAATTGGATGGAGGTGGTGGTCTTGGTGCTGAGCGTGTGCGCTTACGTGCACAGTTCGTAATGTACGATGTACGAGGTACATTAAGATCCACCGTTTAGATACCGCAATGTGTTCCACTATAGTTATAAGTATTAATACCCTCGTGCAACGTATTGGGTATTAAAGGGATGCTTACTGCATGTGCGGTTAAATTGAGCGTGTGTGTGCGCGGCCACGCGCATGACAAGTACTATTATTTATTCCAATTTGCAAAGTTTTAGTTGAAGCTCCTTATGCTCGGAAGAATCCTCCTGTGAAATTGCAGAGCCGCGAACAACGTGGTGAACCAACACCATTTGCGCGCGGTTAATTACACAACCAACACAGAGGCATGTGATTGGAAAAAGAGAGTATTGGAACGGTGATCAATCTGCGTTACGCAATTTTTTATTCTCTTACCTAAAAGTAAAGTATTATACTTTTCGAATTTTCATGATTAATATGCAAGAATTATTCTTATAATTATTCGATGCATTTCAAAACACGGCATTGGAAATACCGCAAACGAATTCCGGCGATGACAGGAGCGGCAGGAAAAATAGCGGAGATGTTTTTGCAACATTTTTCTTGCCGGCTCGGTATTGACTTTACTTCAGTCGGTGGAAACAGGGCCAAAATAAAAGATGAAGTACTGCCTGTACTAGACGATGAAGTGAGCGCGAGTGTGCCCGCTCGGTGGAGGTAGTGTGTGTGCTCGAATAAATATGAAATTCACCGTCGACCATTCATTTCGCGTTCGTGAAACTGTAACTAGTTTTTTGCAAGCGCGCGTGTCCGCGCGGCTGTTTCGAGGCCGGTTCTGCTATACGCGGAATGTCGTCATATCTCGAACAGGCTGGCATGCGAGGCAAAGCGAGAGCAAGTCGAAGCAGCGACAGGAAAAAGAAAGAGAAAGGAAGAGAGAAACCGAAGGCAAAACAGGGACGCTGCGCTCGCTTTTTACAAGAAAGCGTTCTGAGGTGGGCGTGCCGTGAGGGAGACGGCGCGACGAAGTGACAAATTACTCGAGTTTATCCGCAACCGCCACCCCCCCGCGCTGCTTTGAAGGCTGTCTGAAGGGCTGCATTCCGCCCCCCGGAATCAAGAGAGCGTTGCTTGCCCTCCAAGGCATGGGATTCCTTTCGTCCATCCATCATAAACCAGCGGCGACAATGCTTACAACGTCCTTCCGCCACGTCGTCGAGGATCCCAGTAAAGCTCGGGATCATTTTGTCCTCGCCATCCAAAAGTTTATGACGCATTCACGCAGCCTGCTTCCGGCTCCCTTAGACATCCACGTCGATCACTTCCCCTCGGAAAAAGGACTGTCGGCGATTGTCTCCATTTGATTCATCTGGCACGGTTACGGCGCTCTCCAAACAACGATTAAAGCCACCCCCTTCAATCCCTGAGATTTATTAGAAAGTACCCATGAAGTGATTTTATAGAACGACCGTTTCCCGAAACTGGCTTTCGATGCCTGAGAATGTCCGATCATTTCTCATTCGTATTGACAATCACTACAGGTTTTTAGTAGCCCGGGAATCATCCGAGAATGCATGTGAAGTCTGATTGTTTGCCGCGAGCTTTGAAGGATCGATTGCTGACGATATCACTCTGTCTACGACTCAGTTCAAGTTTAATACCGTTCAGTTGAAGGAGAGCCGAAGTTTTCTAAAGTTCCGACACGTCACGCGCAGTGGTTTACAGTGATCTACGGTCAAGGCGAAACTTTATTACGATCGTGCGACACGATGATTTTAAGAGCAGACACAGCATCCGCTCGGAAGTACCACTCTCAGGCTTAACTATAACACGACTTTCCTTGATTCTTATTTCCGCTGTCCAACCATTTCTATTAGTGGAAGTTGAAATTGTGATAAGATTTTGATAAATTTGGAAAATTGTAACTCCTTAAGGGTTTTCTTCCCAATAACGTCTGTTCGATTAATTACAGAGTATCGAAGTAATTGAGGCCGAACTATCCGGACAAAGTCGTGTGCACGGGCCATCGGGGCTAGCGGATACTAAAAGAGCCAAAGAGATGGTTAGAGTGGGGGCAGCGAGCTCTATTGTCTGTGACCCCTGTAGCACCTGCCCCCGGGCTGGCCATTCATTTCTAACGAGTTGGCAACGTTATCGGTTAGAGCGGACACTGGAACGGCGTGTCCACTGAGACGTTAACACCGATACCCACCCCTTCTCTTTCCCTCTCTCTCGCTCTCTCTCTCGTGGCCGTAGAATCTCTGACCCTTGTATGCAGGTGGTACATATACGTGGATACAGTTGCACACGGGTATCATTTCTACACTAGTCCAGCTTTACCAGTCTCATCTGTGTGTGTCGGATGTCGGAAAAGCGGGTTTGTGTGAGTTATATATAATACAGCAGATATAACGTGCGGTAAGCGAAGCGCGGCTCAGTTGCCGGTCCAGTCGACCGACTGGCCGGTACACACTCGAGCGATTTTCAAGTTGTTCGCAATAGGACACCCCGCTGCTCCGAACTGCATCGGTTAACCCGGAAAACCACCCGCGGCTATGACGCCACAGCTGACCGTCGTCTCCAGCACCCCACTAGCACCTTCCCCGTATTCACTCCCTATCACCTCCTAGTTTCCCTCTCCAACCTCTCATACTCCCGCACAGGAGTAATCGGTTGCCGCCGGTGGCGCACCGAGTATTTTCAAGTGTGATAACTGGAAAATAAGTGCGTGGAATTCGGTGGGTTCGTTAGAGCTATCGGAGCAAACCACGCGGTTGCATGGTTGAGTAATAGTCTGAGGTCATTTGTTCGATGGTGGCCAACACGGTTTCGAATGTTTCGATAGATAAGCGGCGATGGCCGCTCAGAGCTAAGGGTTGAATGTTAGGGCCGAATATATGTATTAGTGAAGAAGTGAACTCGAGGACAGCGAGCTCTTATTTATTGGATGCGATAACTGCCTCTGCTGTCGGTGTGAATATACGCTTCTCGTGAATCTATTTTACGTGGCAAAGATGTTTCGGTTCTTCCTTTCTCTCGTTTTTTGCGAGACGAGAGGCGAGCAGGCCGAACCGTATACCGCCGCAAAGGTATTATCGCCTATTTCCGAAGTTTCTCTGGCTTTCCAGCTTTATTACACGAAAAACGCTGAAGGGATGGGTAAACCAAGTAGATAAGTTGAAAGTCTATTTTATGAGGTGCGCCATATTGCGGATTTTCCCTCGCGCGGCACCCTTTCGCTACCACAGCCATCGTCGCGATCGTTTCCCCCGACGACTCCCGTGGAAGCTACCCCTCACGTGCCTCGGATTTCGTGAAGCCAAGCCCCGAGAACCTCAGGCGCAATAGAAAGTTACGACTGCGAATTCGATACAGCATTTTTCTTACTTCGAGACTGCCGCTCGTTTGAGCTGGCACTTTTTGAGCAGGTGGCATTTCTCCGTGGGCATTTAATATTCAGTGTGTGAGAACTCGAGTGAAACCGATCCAATCAAACTGACGAAATGAATCATATTCGAAAAGTTGCGTTTAATTCGCGAAATGAAGCTGACGAAACTTTTATTGAAGGCAGAGTCGATTTATATAATACATCACCGGGTGGAAGTCTGTAAACCACAACCGGCATTAAATCAATCTGGCACGACCGAATTTCCTCGGATGCGAACATTCATCTATGATGGATTCCTTCGAGTAGTTAAAGATAGTCGATAATCATTTCTCAATCAAATTTCAGCTAAATTAATCTGAATCATAAATCTGTAATATGTTATATAACCTACGTCCAGAATACATAGGTAATGCTCGTAAAGAGTGCAGTCTTAATCCGAAGAAAGTAAGACATGCAGATTTAAAGCTCAGCTAGGTTGAAGAGCGGGTTACAAACGCGAGGGCATAAGGTGAGGGCTACACCTCTACTAGGACTGGTCTTCCATCCCTCTTTACGTCAGGCTGCACTCTTTCCTGTCGGTGTAGCTGGTAGAAGCTGGCCCGGCGCCAGGCAAGAGCAATATTGTAGCAGCAGGCAAGCCCGGAGAATCTCGTGACTTCGCTGCACCGGCATTCAACCTGGCCGTGGTAGTTCGTAGTATAACACACATAGACTAGGTGTAATGCGCAACACAGAGAGGGAGAGCGAGGGAGAGAGAGAGAAAGAGCCACGCACATACGTGGAAGAGGATACACGATAGGGGGTGGCAGCATACTGTCTTACTTACTAAGCACTAGCGCAGCGACCACCGACCGACACTGCCGGCGCCCTCCGGCAGCCTGATTTATAACCGGCAGCCTAATATACTGTTTTAAGGGCGACGTTGTCGGAGAGGAATCTCGATGGATGTCGGGAAGCATCGTCCGAGGAGCCACTTCCGCTTTCCTGGCCGGACTTATGAAGATGCCCCGGCCGGAAGTCGTTATCGAGCATCAGCCGCATTAATGCACGCATGCCAAGCACATCTAAGTCGAAACATGCTCGTAAAGATGATCTACGTCGGTGGTTCGCGACTAAAAGCGCCACCGACCTTTGCCTTTCCACACAGAGGCAGATTCTCGCAGCTTGCGAGTTTTACTTTCCAAACTGATAAATAACTATTACTTCGTGGGGAGAAGCATCAAGACAAGTGTTCGGATTGCTCGCTTAGCAGGGTGCAATCTTGCAGAGACAAATGGATGATGCATCTCGTGATACTTCTTGAAAGGAGATTCTGGATAACGGTATATGGGGGAGGCTTCGTAAATTTCAAATTTTCCCAACTTAAATCTTTGTGTTCGACAGTCTGGAATCGATATTTTACCTGAAGCAGGCAATGCCTGTCGATACAAGGACCCTTTAGAGCTCCGCGAGAAATGCATTTGGAAGGGCCATTTTCTAAAAGAGAGTGCGCAATTCTATCTGTTTACGCGGCATCCGTATGTCGAATGAGGGGTTTCCACGGTACATGTAAAGGAGGGCATTTTCTAGATTCCTTCCAGGTATTACGCCGAATCGATATTCGTGCCATACTAAAACCGAATCGAAAGTGTTCGTGCTGAGGATACGAATGTCCTTCAAACCATGCTATTGAAACACTGCTTCTTATGCATATACATAAGGGATGCGCTTTGTTCTTTATCGGGGTAAAATCGAAAGAATAATAGCTACAGATTGAAACGTCCATTTGGATAATATTGAAGGATAATCGCTGCGACAATAAATAAAGATATTAAGGGCAGTTGTATATATTGTAAAAGGACTATTTCAATCTTACGAAAGCTATTACAGTGTACGTCCTTAGATTATTGATTCTTGTCAGGTTGAAATAGCTGCCAGCCCTCACAAGTATTTGCCTACGCTCTCAAATTCTTTCGTCCTTTTATAGTCCTTTCTGTACACGAACGTAACTTTGTGTTAACGTTCGTAAAAGAAGATTCACTGCCCTGTCATTCGGCTTTAATGAAAGTAGGGCTGCTTCTATTCACAAGTATCTGTAGTATTAAAGATTGTAGTACTAAAGGCGTAGAAAACTGTACTATCAAAGAGATAGGTTGAACCTGGCATTACACTCTAATACAATCTCGCTTTGGTACTTGAGATTGGCGAATCTTAATAGAAGAAGAGAAGTGAATCTATTGAAAGAGAAGAGTCAATCCTCCAAGTCGAATACAATCCTGTCCCTTCAGGAGTTTTACAAGTTAGACTTCTGTGGTATCTGGCCGCTTTCAATCCTATAAATCGATCGTCAGTAGGAGGGCGACCGAGAGAAACATTGTTTCGTGAACTATGTATTCACAATCAACGAGAAAAAGAGTGTGTATACTTTTCTGATACTCTTTTCCTCGCAAATATATCCAAACGATGAATCGACGCGGCGGTGGAATTAAGGCAGATGTGGCGGTTCCATTAAGCAATGTGGTTTTAGTCTAACATAATTTCCATGTTGACGCTGCCAGCCTTCTGCGTTTTTGGCAATCGTGCTGATCCCCACACACCGGCCACTACTTGTCCAGGATAATATGATTTATCTCATCGAATGGACCCCGCGCAGCCCGGAGCGCTCTGGACGATAAATATCGACAAGCTCTCGATTGAATAAATCATCGGGACTCGGCAGCAGGAAGTGGAACACTCGTCCGCTCCAGAAGCTCGCACGCAAATGGTAGAACTGAAAATCGAAAAGGGGAAATAGTCCTGTCACTCATCCATTGTACACAATTTTTCAGACTTCAAGTCGAACGAAGTATTGCCGAGCGCGTTCGGTGACGCGGAGAGTTAATATCACTTCAATACGCCGAAACTTTGCCAGAATTAGATAGTATATGTACATTGTCTTCTGTATGTGCACGCGTGTATATCTTGCAGTAGCTACTAGCTGAACAATACCGGTCACTCACGTACAACAAATCCACTTTCCTATTTCCATTTTGGGTGGGTAATCAGAGTGGCTAACAGAATTGGAAAGTGGAGAGGCGAGACAATCAACATGTACCCTTTGCAGACTAGTAATAATCCTTCGTAATCAATTTTGTTCCCTGCTTTCTGGAATTTCGGATAGCAAAGCGACCGCGTATCCCCTTTTGACATTCAACAAAATTAAGGACAGGAAGGATTGCCAATTATACTCAGAATCAACTCCAAACTTGTAAGTGTATTATAGGATATGCCCTGCTTGGTGGATTTCTGACAGCACTTTTATGACTCTTGTACTTGCCAAAACAATTTTCAACTTATTACTCTGAACTCTTACACAATGAAAGTTGGTAAATGGTAAAATTTATCGACGTACCGATTTGTATTGGAAGTTAACAAAAAAGATTGCAAATTGTTTTTCGTAGAATGAAATCGTTCGGTTATAGTAGGAGCGACACACTCTGGTTCGCGGTTTCAACGATTGATGAGCTGGCGCAATCGGTTCCATGAAGCTGACATTCATTACGAAGGATTGTCTCTTTGTGACAATTGTTATCCATCAACATGGTTGGCAACCTTCTAAACCTCCATGGGCTAAAATAAACAAAGTTTGATTGAACGGCGGACGTTAATTAATTCATATGTCCTTCACCCGATATCATAATCAAGAAACAAATTCCCTTAAAAAATTTGCAAAAAAATTAAGTTTGAGCTGGGGCTCTGGAATTTATATCACTTCTTCCTTGATGCAAGAAAACATTCCCCACGAAATTTCAGCCCCGGAAAATGTCGGGAAGTATGGAGAACGTGGGAAAAACCACAAAAGTTAATTATTCGGGATTGGCTTTCCATGTGTTTTCGGTACAATTCCGGCATTTCTGCCACTGGTTTCGTGTTTTCTATCCGTTTTGATACTCAAAAAATCGAAATATCAAGCGTTCGTCAAAGTCCCAGAACTTTCGAAAAATCGAAAATTTGTGAAGGGGTACATATGGAAAAATTTGCGAAAAAATGAATTTTGAGCTAGGGCTCTGAAATTTATATCACTTCTTCCTTGATGCAAAAAAACATTCCCCATCGAATTTCAGCCCCGGAAAATGTCGGGAAATATGAAAAACATGGGAAAAACCATGAAACTGAAATTTTCATGATCGGTTTTCCATATGTTTTTGGTACAATTCCGGCATTTCTGCCACTGGTTTCATGTTTTCTTTTCGTTTTGATACACAAACAATTGAAATATCAAGCGTTCGTCCAAGTCCCAGAACCTTCGAAAAATCGAAAATTTGTGAAGGGGTACATATGCAAAAATTTGCGAAAAAATGAATTTTGAGCTAGGGCTCTGGAATTTATATGACTTCTTCCTTGATGCAAGAAAACATTCCCCACCAAATTTCAGCCCCTGGAAAGGTCAGGAACATTGCAAAACGTGGAAGAAACCGTCAGAATCAGATGAAATTAATTATTCAGGATGGCCTTTCGTTGTGTTTTCGGCACAATTCCGGCATTTCTGCTACTGATTTAAAGTTTTCTATCTGTTTGGATACTCAAATAATCGATTTATCAAGCGTTCGCCAAAGTCCGAAAACCTTTGAAGAATCCAAACGAAATATCGCTATCAGACTGTGGACCAATAATAAATGCAAAGCGCTATATTAAAAAATGTATTAAAATTCTGCACTTTCAATACCGTCAGTGCAATAGTAGATACTACCAGCATTACCCTTTTAATAGAATAGCTGGAAAACTGCCCTATTTACTTGCCTTCTCCATCTGTGCCATTTTGTACTTCCGTCTAATTAAATAATTTTTCATCGTGGGCTCTTGGGTCGAAAAATGACTTGGCAAAGTTTACCGATAGTTACGAGCATCCCCCCGGCGTAATTCTATTTCCAACTGGAGCTTTTAGATTTTTAGAACGCGAGCTGCTCTGGCCACCTGGACTTTCAGATTTCGTTAAAAAGAGGAATTTATAATATAACGGATGAAAGGGGGAGAGAAGCAGAAATTTATCATAGAAGTACATAAATAAGACGTCACCAGTGAGGGAGGCATGGCATAAAAGGAGACGCAACGTCACGCAACGTACTTCTTGATTCAATTATAACAAAACGTGAAATAATTCCATTAAAATAATAAAAGTGTGCCTTTGAGATACACATACTGTCATTCAATAAAATTATTTGCTACTTGAAATAATATCCTAACAGCAAACCGTATCCATGATACGTGGTGCCATCTCACGACTGAAAGTAAGCTTCACTGACAATAACAGATGAAATATGTTGGCCGGCATAATACTGATGCTGTTAGTAATAAAAGTAGTCCTTCTACAGTAATGCAAATTCGTTTCTATGCAAGGAACGAACACACTGTCACACTGTTATCACGTTAATGGTAACATTGATACGCATTTAAAATTAACGATACTCGTTAGTCGTTCTGCAATGAAATCGTGCTATACCCATTATGCACGTAAGTTTACAGGTGGAAAGGTTTACTGTAAAATGTATTCGCCTTGGTGCCTTACGACAGCCATGAGGTTTCAAAACTCGAGACTCAGGCACCAGCAATCTTATAACCATTAGTTGTGCAATAATTGTTAACATTATTCTACGTAATGGTAACCATTAAAACTTACTAACGAGAAAGCAACAAGCGTATTTGCGTGTACGTAACATTTAAGACATTGTGCCGAGAAATAAATAAGTTTACGCTACCTTCATTGGCAAATTAATAGGAAGGATTAGACTAAATTCTCTTACCTGTCGCAAGTGAATTGTCGTCTGCTCGGCGGTTCCGGTGAGAGGGAAAAAAATATGACTGCTCGAGCTGTCACAGGGGAAACGTGCACTTGCGTACGCGTGACACCGAACACACGTCTGACGTCACAGTACACGGCACTTTACGAGCGGAAATTTATGACAAAGTAGACGGGCACATGACGCGCGAACGATTTCTCGGCACGATAAAACCGCGAACGTCGAAAGGGCTTTCGGAACCTTGGTGTCGCGTGCGCCATGGCGATTTGCCGAACAGCTGTTCACAGCGGGGGTGGCGCGTTGCGAGGGCTCGACCGAGTAGACACTGCCATCTACTGGTGTTAGATGAACAACCCCCTACTTCCGAACGTCCGTCGAGGACAATGTGGAAACCTATTATACCGCTTTCATATGGAAGGCGAAGCAGTAATAAGAGCAGAGACAGCAATAAACCAATTAAAAATCTGCATTTCCAGTACCGCAGTCGCGATGACGCGCTACCAACTTGTTTTCTTTAATCATTAAAAGTTCAAGTCATTTATTACCGCTTTCAGCCTGTTGTCTTTAAATTCCAATGGCACTTTAGAGCACTTAGCTAATACCTTTCGGGTTGTAGTATTATATTGTAATAACAAACCGTGTTATTGTTGGAAAAGTATTTCAATATTAAATACGAAGACAATACATGATGTCGACCACCCGACATAAAAGCCCCACTAGTTAATTGAACGTGTAAACCTATTGTTTTACTGCCATATTAATTATACTTTCAAGCAGACTGTTGTAATTCTGCGACTAAAATATTAACTGTAAATATGTCTTTCTTTCACAAAATAAGCCGTACAATAGAATGTGGAAATCTATTATACCGTTTCCATACAGCTTATAGTTATTTCCCGATTAAATTATTTAAAGCAAATGTACTTTCAGTATGAGGAAACAAGCCCTAACGAGTTTATACTAGGTTACTTTCGCAGTTTGCGGTATTAATATTTTATTCGTCGAGCGAATTAAATAAGGAAACTTCCTTGTACTTTATCTCATCCCTCTATTTGCTCGCTCTCTTTGAGATGTCGAGATTCAAGAGCTTTTCCTTGGTAATCCTTAGCAGGCCAGTGCAGTACTCCATTTCAGCGGCGAAGGCCAATACGCTGTCAAATCTATCCTTGCGTGTCATCACGTATGTTCGGTGTAATTAGAATTGCATATGTATAAAGCCATCTGAGTTATTCCATGAGAGATAGACGTTAGCCCATAATATAAAAGTTAGCATATCATTCTGTTAAAGTACTTTGAAATTCACTATCTGATACGAATTAGTGCAACATTCATACAATATCGTTACATTACGTGCGTGTATGTGAAATTCATACGAAGAACGTGTTTAATAATAGTGCGATGCAGTTTAAAAGTATCACTTACGATTTTTTACTCTTATATTTCAAATGTATTCAGCGTGACTATGAAAGTCCTAACACTAACTGCAGTCAAGAAATAGATAACATTATAGGATGGCCATTAAAGTCCACCACATGCGATTCTATGAGCGGCATAGATTTCAGCTGAGTTCATATGACACATAAGAAAACCTATTTTTCTGCCTCCTTGACAGAAGATCGCAGATGATAAGGCGTGCATTCGGCGCATCTTATTCAAATGCGCGTTCAGCGATCCGTTTTCTATGCATCGCAATGCACCATAGCTGCATTCCTTTCTGCGAGAGGGACGAGATCGCCGCGCGACATTACAATTAGATTTACTGCGCACGAGCTCGTATCAATATCGATCGAAGAACTTTGTATTCCCCACGATCTTCGCCGATTCCTTGTCGATGAATCTACCTGTTGTTCGGGCACTCGCGCGCGTTTCCTCTTTGACAGGCGAGTACCGTGACCGAGTATCCCACTATGCATCTACTTGCACAGTAGTATAAGTCTAGATAGTGCCAGACATTTCAACAACAAAACCTCTAACTTTTAGGTTCATATGTTTTATTCACAGCTTTCAGTATGAATGAAATCAATGGTGTACCAATTTATATACAATGTTAAGAAGATTCCCTTGTTATAATATGTGTTATCCATACGAAAATCGAGCGCTGTTTATTGAATTTGTATAAATCAAATGGGTGTAATTGATCAAATAGAATTCCCATCGGATGTTGTTCCCCTGTCATGTCAATAACTATAGCTCTTTAGGAATACTAACTTGTTTCAATCGAGCAAATATAGATATTTCGATCGGAGAGATTAAAGTGATAAGAGAAGAGACTATGCGTCAGTAGATCAAAGCTAAAATAACATCAAATGGCACACATATTTACGGTACTGAAGTGGTACAGTCCCATTCATATGTACTATGCTTGTTGGCCCGTGGGTGCCGTATACGTGCATACACATGGATTAACATATATGTGTAACTGTGAATGCGCGACCTTGTGTGCGCAACAGGCGTCAGGATCGAGTGAAGTGTATAATGGGTGCACGATTGAGTGTACAAGCGGTGCTGCTAGAAGAACTCACCGGTTTATGTCAGGAACGTACCTAGAGCCCTGAGACCCTTCTAACTCTATTACATGCGTGAATACATACATCTACATCACACGTGTATCAATCATTCGACCCACTGAAAGAATAATTTGAATTCACGAGAGCTATTATTCAAACACCATATATTGAGTTAGAAAACGTGCGCGCGCATATGCAAGAAAGTGATGATCCTATAATCGAATTGAAATTTTCTAAAAGCGTAGAGTCCGTGGGAGATGAACTTGGCCTAGAAAATTGGCAAGGCTGGACCTAAAATCGGGCACAAAGGATTTATTGTTAGTGGAGGTTGAGGCCCCAACCAATACAGAATCCGGAGAGGCATAGTAGTGTGGCAGGTACAGTCAGCACTGGCATGCAATCGGTGCGAGCTCTTATAAAGACAACCCACGCGATAGCTCGAGCCGCATACCACGACAGCGCGTCGTAGCCGCAGCCGCAGTCGAGCGCCGATCCACGTAATTAATTTCAATTCGTTGCACGCGCAAAACCTGACGCGCTCCAACTGGTTGCCGCGCGATTTTTCGTGAAAGTGACGTATCGGCAAAGCTATCAGTAGCCATGCGATAACACGATGAGATTCGCAGGAAAGCCCCTGGCGGTCGGGATTGTTCTCGAGTTTCGACTGTGAGATCACTGGAGAGGAAAGTCAGTGACTAGGAAATCGGCGGGAGTGCGTGTTTACCGTGGTCAAGTGGCCGTGGAGATGGTTGGCCGAGCTGACTAAACGTGCGCAAAGGCTACGCCAAGATTCAACTGGGACGCGCCCAGTGTCCCAGCAACTCTCTAAACCGGCCTGCAGCCGACGTTCCCCAGTCAGGAAGTAACGATCTCCTTCGGCCGCTACGCAGCTGCCCGGCCCGACCTAACCGGTCGTGATTATGGTGGGTATACTCTTCCCGGCAACATTCTGCTCTCGCGCCACCAAAGAACCGTCTTTGAGATTGGGACGCGACACCACTAGGCCGACCAGTAACCAGTCGCTTTTTCCACGCTGGAGAAAGTTGACAGATCGCACGGACTCGATACAGTGACACTTCCGGTCGGTTTCATGCTATCGGGAACGAAGGAACATTTGCTTCCAATGTCGCCGAGCTGACAGCTGATAATCACCTGTTGTTCACGATAAAGACTTGCTGGCGGTCATTAGAACAGCGGCCGCAAGCGCGCTTGGAATTCAGCTGTTCCAGAATCCCTTTGAATTTCGCCGAGCGTTCCCGTTACGCCTCAAGAGCGACAACCCGCGGCTCCAATCTCCGCTTCTGTTATTGTTTCCGCTGCATGAAACGATGAGACTGACATAATAGCGTCTCGGCCACTAATCGTGACTGGGGCTACCAGCCGGTTAATAATTAATGCGATATGGACTAACGGTTCACGAGAGTGCATGCCGGCTCCCCATCGATCGAACACCAACTTGAACTAGCCAGTGCGAGAAACACTGCGAAACGTTCGCGTAAATGTCTGCAGCAGGTGCATATTTCAGCCAAAAATATACCGCGTCATCCACGGAAGTTTAGCTGCATATTCGCCAGTGTGTATATATGATGACCACAGTGAAAGAGCGAATGAGAGAGACAGAGACTTCTCTGTCGGTCGTGTATATTAATAGTTCATCCACGAGGCAATGTCTACTATACTATAATATAAAATATGTCCCTTCCTGCTTACAGCGGCTATTATCCACGATCTATCGAAGGCAACTAAACCTTATCTGAATGAGAACTGGTAATCAATAAGCTGCCAATTGAACCACAAGAAGGACTGCAAAAAAGAATCGGCTGGAAAAATGGCCCTGGCAAGGATTAAGAGCTTCATTGACACCAGCTTGAAGACGGTGTCCACCCCTCTAGATCGTACAGTGAATCTGGAACCGGAAGTGGGCATTAGAATCGTTCACTCGCTTAACGACAAGGCACTCCATGTGACGATATTGGGTGCGAGGCACTTGCCGCAGAATTTCGGCTTCACCCGAGTGAACAGTTACGTCGTAAAGGTAACGAGTGATAATCTCTCTTCCTGTCTCTCTCTCGCTGCCGGTAATCTTCCGACGTGTATTATCTGTAATTACGTAATATTACGGAGCAATCGACTTGTCTGCGCGGCGTGTTTGACGTTTAGCTCTCACATGGCAATAAACAATGGTAGCTCCGTCTACGGCACACAATCGCTTTTCGCCTATTGTGTTTGACGCATCACGTATGATTCAGAATAAGTGAAGGACAGTTTAATTCGAGGGAATTAAAAAGAGTAATGGAAAGCCTGTTTGGTAACTGAGAGTTGATAATTCATTCTTGGTATACAGGGTATAAACTTTTGATTGTGCAATTTATTTATGAACTAATCAATACATAAGGTCCATTTCATTTTCCCTGACTAGTCATCATACTTTGCCGACTATCCAATCTCTATGTACATGTATATCAAGACTTAAATTAATGATACGTAAAGTAACCAGAGTAGATTGAAGAATGAGTGAACTTTCGAGTTGCGGTATACTGAAAGGTTTTCGCAATTGGGAAGGGGTGAAGCAAGTGGTAACGCTTTCTTTGCAGGTGAAGCTAATCCCGGGTAAGGAGAAGTTCGAGACAACTTCACGAAACGAGTCCTGGCCGCAGTGGAACGAGGAGTTCACTTTTCCTCTGCGCAAAGAGACCAAGCAAAAGTTCGGAAAGACGAAGGTCGTGGAGGAGGAGATTAGCGGTTCGAAGCTCATCGTTGCGACTCTGTACGCGATCCTCGAGGACAAGCCATTAATAGCGACGGAGAAGAAAGAGAGCGAGAAGGAGAAGGGTGCCACGGGGGCCAAAGAGTCTGGGAAGAAAGGCGTAAAGAAAAGCGACGGGCAAGGCGGCTCCTCTGACAGCCAGGAACCGCCCAAGAACAAACTTCTCAGTCAATTCTTTGGCAAGGGATCCGACAAGCTTGCCGAATCCAGTACAACCGAGAGGAAGGCATACGACAAAAGACGCACTGTTGGCGCGACCACCATCCCTCTGGACCCCAGAAATTTCAGCGCAAAACCACCGAAACCAAGGCACGCGAGTGACGTGTCCACTGGAGATTTGTGGAGACCACTGAAACCGATCTCAAGTGGCATTTCGGGTGCAGACGACAAAGTACGTTTCTGCGTAATATATGTTCCTACCATTGCCACCTTTTAGATACACTCACGCGGCAAATATGCTATTTTCTATTAATTATGCATGAGACGACTGTATCACGTAACCATGAGGCAATAATCGCTATCACCGTGATACTTATATGGTGCCCGATTGCACGTGATTACAGAAGGAGAGCAAGAAGGGTCAACTGGAGGTGTCTCTCTGTCAAGAGAAGAGCGATAAGAAGGACGAAAGCGGTGGGAGTTTGGTTCTCTCTCTGAATCGACTGAGATGTTCGTTACCGATGATGCAGGAGCATGAGAGCCTTAAGGGTCAGATGTACATAAAGTTGTCTGTAGTTGACAATGGTAGGGTCACTCACTTTTGGAAGAGTGATCGCTTTACACCAACAGTCTCGAAGAAGTTCGCGCCAGACATGGCCCGAGTTGCAGCAGAGAATCCGTACGAAGGTGCACTCAAAGATGTCAGTTTTGTCATTAAATTTGTGTCGAAGAACAAAATGGGTAAGGAGACTACTTAAACAAACGGGCAATATTTATTGTGATAATTGATAATAGGTACTCATAGAATTTTAAATGTTTTAGGCAAGAAAACTACTGTAGGACACTTCGTTATTGGACCTGACGTAGGTGGCTCTTACGGCGAGCAGTGGAAGCAGGCACTTGCTAAACCAGGCCAACAGATAACAAAGTGGCAGGCATTCGAATGAAAGAGACTGTATAATTGTACCGTAACTCTTTGAAGTTCTTGCATTACTTTTTTGGATATGAGATTGCTAGATAGTAGGGTTTGACGATGTTTTGGTCTCGAAGAGACAGTATACCAAAGACTAAGGTCGCGATTCGAATTACTCGCGGACCCAGGCAGATTTTATAGCGAATGAATTTCGAAACTCTCTTTTGGATTCTTGTGTCCAGAGCAAATTATGCAACGACCACTTGCTCACGTGTTTTATACGATTTTCTGTACATAAAATATAATTTTCGACCTGTCCCGTCCTTGATTCTGAGGCAGAGAAGTTCAGTACTTCTGGCGTGGATCTACTGACGACCATAACCGTCCAAATATTAAAGACTTTTTCTAGAATGGGACTAAAAGCCATACACGGAATACGACATATCATTGTTTTAAGTTTTATCTAAACATTTATTACAACGATGTTGCTTTTTCACATTCTCCAGAAAGGCATTAAAAAATTCTAGTGCCTTTTGCGAGCTGTTAGTGAATCAGCGAAAGTGGAACTGCTTAAGTATACGCTTAAACTGATACGCACCAATAGTTGCTCTATAATTTAATATCAGTATATAAGTTTTCTTGTAACAACGATACTTTTTATATAACTCGATTATTAAGTATAGACACCAGATGACGCACCATATGATATTATAATACTTACTGGCGGGTAAGGTGAGAAGGCTGAAAAAGTACAATAACATCTACGCAAATAAACGTTGAATTAACATTTTATTATATTCATACATAGTGTTTTCTCTGTTCTTATCATACAGAAAAGATATCTGCAATGATTGAAATTCTCTATTACGGAAATAGTATGTCGTCGTTGTACTTTCGAAAGGCGATTATTATCGCCCGTATAATAATATCATCGAATCTCATGAAACATCATCGACACTCAATATATTTCCCAAGAACAGATGTGCTTAGAGCTTTTCGAAGTGGCAGTCGAGAGCGATCATAGAATATACATATAAAAATATAAAAGGCGGCGACGTTCTCGTACCTTAAACTACGCTCACGATCTAATGGACGGTATTAATTAACAGTCTTATCCCTAGCTAGGTCGATCTCCGTGTTAACAGAGTGCACTGGTATGCTCGGCGTTCTTGTTTGTACTAAAGAAAACTAAGATGGAGAAGTAAGTATAATACGAATATGTGGTTGTTGTTGTGGAGAAAAATATATATATTTCTTTAAAAAATGGTTGTAAAATCAGTAAAATAAGAATGCCCTCAGTAGAGGCACAACTTCATGTCGTGTTCGAGTCGCGCTAATGCGGAATCGTGCTTTTCAAGTATCCTAATGAGACTCAGTGCGCTAATAAGGCACAGGAGAAGGACTCTTTGATATAATTGTCATTGTAAAAAGACTTTAAAAAGAGTGGTCATGCAATTTCATTGGTCTGTGTCAACAGCTAAAACTCTGTTAACTCTTCTGACACTTTGATCATATAAATCAATAAAAATCGTCATTAGTAAGTACGAGCAGATCTTTATACTGTAAAAAGATATCTGTGTGTCCCTTTGTATAGAACTGTATACTGTTCAAGTGAGTCAATCAGATCTTGGTAGAAGTAATCTTTGGCTAAATTGCTTATGTAAGGAGAAGTACATATCGCAGTGAAACCACTGCTGCCATTATTGAGACGAATACACTTGCAGCATTATACGGTGCGGAATTGCAACCATCCTTACTGTTGCAAGTACAATATTCCATGAAAATATTATAAGTTCCAGTTCTCATGAGACAAAACCTTTCGTCACCAGCGATGCCTGGCTCACCCATGTACGCACAACTACGGAAATATCTCCAGACTCCATTGACTGTAAACAAGAGAAACAAGTCTTGGCTATTGAATTGACCTTCGTGGGTCGCCTCTATTTGATCCGTTTAATAGCACGCATGCAGGCAGGATGATCTAGATTTTCTTGAGACACTGGTACCGCTTTACAGGAACAGTGCTGGAAATTCTAAGCCAGAAGAGACCTTCACTAACCTTTCTGTCGAATTTTTCGACACATGGTGGGCCTTACACCTGGCAAGTGCTCCAAATCAGGTTCTTGCTTACAATCTGTAATAGGCACCGTGGTATTGTCAAATGGATCGGCACATTTTGGATCGGAATCCGACCTGCACACCCAACATTTAATGGAGAAACCTGCGGATAGACATAGAAAACACCGCTACGATTAATCTACCTGTTCCCTACACTTCTTTTATTTATGTATCCTGTATTTTCTTAGTATTAAATCCAAGAATGGCAAACATTCAAACAATGTATTGCGTATTGTTTCCTCAATACAACATAAATATGAAAAGAATCGTAAAACTATATTCCCTGAGGATGCCAAACATTGCGAAAGGTTATTTGAAGGTTAAGGTTCGGGGTTTTAAATCCTGATAATTCCGGACAAAACCCACCTTGCTGAACACAACAGAGAAGGAAGAGACCTGCTAAAAGAGCAGGTATACTGATTTCGCGCACCATTCTGACGAGCAACGAGGATAAACTTTCAAAACTGAAAATAGCTCGCGCGAAACGACACGTAATTGCACGGACTGCCGACGCCTACGAATGACCGCGCCACTGTATATACGGTATATACCAGACACCATGAGGTCAGGGGTGACACAGCGCCGTACTTATAAACGCGCCGCGCTGAGTTCTCAAATTTACAAAAAATTATCATTCGGAGAACCCTTCAATCTCGGACACTCCTCTTAAACTATCATTGTAAAAACCATGATCCCGTCCTTTCAGTAATAAAATATTCGATTCGACTACGGTGTGATTTAAATATTTTGTAGTAGCATGTAACCCCTCGTGTGAGTTTAGATAGGAAAAGACGGGATATTGAATTTGATGAAAGTATTTAGGAAGTGAATGATTGTGATGGCGTTTTAAGTGGTGAATGGTTCTGACAGGGGCTGAAGAGTGTACGTCACTGAAGATATCGTACACACTCGGACCCACTCGGATCACGTGAGTTTATTCCGAATGGGGACCGCGCCCGATATGCGGGATAATATTTGATGATATGCGCTTGCAATTTGATATCCGCCTTGTGTGTACATGTGCTCAGCATGTATACACGGCATGTAATCCCGCGTATGCTCGCCTTGTAGTGACTTGTAAAGATAAGGCACAATTGAAGCCCTCGTTGAAACCTATTACAATAATAACTCCCCTGATTCCTTGGGTTTCCATAGTGCTTGGAGTACGAGGGATCTTGGAGTAACATTATCACTGATATGATGTGAACACGATGTTCCCTGGCTTATCTATTTCGAGAAATAGGCATGTACCTGCCTCGCCCAATTTACATTCTTCTCCGATAAGATGCTGCCATAAATACAACTCACGAATAAATAATAGACATTAATGTCTCTGGAGTCACGGTTATTATACCGAGGACAGTCAGTTTGACATGTTCCGGTAATGAAATAGTGTCAGTGTCTCTCTAGAGTGTGAATCTTAGAATGAGAATATCACCTAAAACCAGATGCAGAGACCTTAAGTCTCGATGACAGCTACAAGGTTCGGACTGTCAGGCCAGGGATTCATACAAGATTGAACAATATATATGAAAATGACTTTTTCAAAACTATAGGCAGCGACCGTCTTAAATTTGACAGAACAGGGGGCTTACATAGGGTATGGTCGGGTCCCTGGCATTAGTTTGGTAGAGGGGCGACTGGACCCCACGTATCTGGCTGTACCCTGCAGGAGGATCGGCTCGCTTTTGCGGGTGGTCCGCCGCTGGAAAGAGAGCCTTGGCCTGGGTCCCCGGGAAACATTTGAATGCTATAAATAAATATAAATAAATTGATTTGCCGGCATTAGCATAAGTAGCTGGGAGAGCAGCGGTCTCCGCCGTCTTCTGCGTGCGTCTCTTTGGTGTCCGCTTCTTCCTCTGTCTCTGCTTGGACCTCTCTCTCTCTTACTTGGTTGAGAGCCAGCGGACGTTGATTTATACCCGATGTCCCATCGGTTCCTGCAGCATTCACCGTCTTGGCTGGCCCTTTAACTTAAAAGGACACAGGACTACGATCGAAACGCGCGCTCGACTCTCGTCGCCGTCCTCGTCGTCTCCTGCTTCCACGCGTGGGAATTAATTCCCGGCGAACGAGATCTTCTTCATTCGATCAGCGAGCTCGCTCTGTATGCGAGCATGTGCGTGTGTTGTATTACCTACGAGTGTGCGTGTATTGAGAAATTAAAGCAGCACTCGCTCTTGGTTGACGATAGAAAGATAACGCAGCTTAACTTGGTATATTTTGAGTGTAAACTCTGGCAGAGGTATGCATACCTCTGTGCTCGCATATTTTCGTGAAGACTTTGATATGTAGATCACTTCCCACGGTCTTCTCGCGTTGCCCGCACCGCAAGCGGACTTGGTCAAAGAAGGAGGATAATTCAGTAACAGTACGAGAGCGCCGCCGGTCCCTTTACACATCAAATAAGGCTTAAGTAATTTTGATGAAGATTTTTAACAGTTTCATCAGATCAACGGACACGCCTCCGATATATCATAAAATTGAACTCTATCGGCAGCTCGAATCAGTGCTATTTAAGATTGGAAAGCGGTCGCCGTCCCTGCTGCAAAATCACCGGTCAGTTAAGGAGCGCATTTCGTTCTTTTTCCTCCGAAAAATGGGTAATTTTGTGCAATCTTCTGCGAGCGTTGGGCGTGGCTGGACCGCAGAGATATTCCGGTAGGGATCAGTGAGAGTTGTGTGTCATTAACCGAATCTTTCGAACGACCCTGCCCTATCTTTTCGGGCTTCGGCAGCTCGAGGTCGAACGACTAAATTTTCGAACTGTGAGCCGATCATCCAAAATTTCGTTGAACCATTTGGACCGGCTCCATAAGTAATGATAGTAGTTCAATAATAGACCTCTGTTAAGTGAGACCGCTTTCCCGAAAGATTTCTTTTGGTGTATCTTTAAGCCGACAGTCATATCTTGGAAAAGCAATATCGGTAGTATTAGTTTGAGGCTGCCTCGCGTTTGTATTCTTCTCACGTACCTTTTATTGTCAATTCATGAGTCTTGTGGGTGTAACGAAGTGGCCTATTTCCATTTAACTACGTATCCAATAATGTCATAATGCTAACTTGCAGTGCCCGAGTACTTGAGGCCTACTGGTGCGCTAAGTGGTACTTGATATAAGTAATAACAAATCACGAGTCGGCATCTTTATTTTGATAAGCGATAACATTTGCCCACATGATTCTCTGGTGCATAATCTCGTTGTCCAGGGTACTTGCACGAGGGTATCTACGATTAGAGAGTACCCCACCATGAGGACTGCACCAGAATCACCCTCCACTTCCGCTTGACTTGGCTGCCACTCCTCTCAGCCTCCGTTGATACTTCCTCGCGCGTGTATCTCGTCAGTCTGCTTGGAGCCACTTGCGTGTGCTTGAGGGGCTCCCGCATAAGAGCCTTCCTTGGCTCCTCCTGCGGATTCGAGGATCCTTCGACAGTCGATCTTTCAGTATATAATATTTTTCATAGTGGACGATTCGAATCCTGTGATTCTTGAAATGATGAAACGCTTCTTCGAAATGGAACTCATCACATGGTAAATCAAATGTGCGCTCAAAAGCTAGGTGAACCCAAGACTTTATTGAATGTTAGAAGCAGTGCGTAGTACCATTTCGGTTTAGTACGGAAGTATCAAGTGAACGGAGAAGACCGGAAGTCATTCTGATTTAGAGAAGTGTTCCTGCACAATCTCACTCGCAAGATAGAAAAAAGGTATGGTGGGATTGCCGGCGTTGCGGCGCACCATATTAAAAAAAGAGGCAGAAGCAATTCTGGAAGGTGTATTTTACGTCGAGGGGAACCAGGAAACTTAAAGTCGAAGACAGATGGTGGTGGTAGCAGGGAGGCCTAAAAATATCAGGCGGTGCCGTGCTTGCTGTTCCATCGCTTCACCGACCGCCTTCTCCCGTCAGGCAATTCTACTGGAGAACGACTCGACTACCGAGTGGAGGTTCTTTGGAACCCTTTTTTAACGAACTCCTGAGAGTTGCATCCAGAACCAAGAGAAGCTTGGCGATCGATTTCTTCACAGAAGCGAGTTCATTGCCATTCAACCCGAGGCAATGTGAGGGAACACCCTTCCGTCGTCTTGTCTTCTTGCTGCCATTGTGTCTACCACGTGAGGATCACTGTGAATCGTGCTCGCTTGCGCACTGTGTCTGTGAAATGTAAGTAAAACCTACGGGGAAAGCAGAGCTGGTAGGAAGAGACCTATCGTCGAATTGCAGCGTTGTCGTCTTGGGTGTCTGCGAGCGACGACCTTGATAAATCGCCGCACTTCCACGCCAAAAGTTGGTGCTATTTATTCGTCTGGAACTCCGGCTCGCAGGGAGGACGCGCGCCATCCTCCATGGGGTACAATTTCGTTTGGCGTATACATACGTTATTTAAAGAACCTGAACTATACGGGAGAAGAGATCCAGCCGCACTTTCTCTCACGTTTACTCTCTCTTTCTTTCCCTCTCCGTCGTACAATGGGGGATGCGATTTAAAGGATTGCGCAGCCTTGGCGCGCACTCGTTGGGATTTCAATTCCTACGAGATGAACGAACCGCGGTCGTTAGTTATAGGTGGTATCCGCTTTCGCGGCGTTACATAAAGATTCGTAATGTAATGTATATCCTCGAGTGAGCGCGAGCTACTTTACGCGAACACTTGCGATATCCCGCTGTCTGTCTTTTCGCCCATACATTTGCCACCTCTTTCTCTCCCACCCGCTGCCCTCTGTGACTCTCGCTGCAATACGATCTCCTGTCCTACCTTTTGCTCCAAATACTTCCCTCCATTTCACTCTCTTTCATTGACAGGAAATTTCAATCTTCCATGAAAGTCGACACACCAGATCGTTCGCTGCAATTCGATCTCCTCTTCTACATTTTGCTCCAAATACTTCCCTCCTTTTCACTCTCTTTCATTGACAGGAAATTTCAATCTTCCATGAAAGTGGACACACCAGATCGTTCGGAGTCCAATCAAGCATAGTTACAAATTTCGATTGCGCCTACGATCACGGTACTTTGGAAGGCAGGCATCACCGGAAAGCGTGTATGTAACTGTACGTCTGTTGGAAGAGGAGGAAGCGTCGAGGGAAAAGGGAAGGAGAAAGGAGGGAGGAGAGGCCCGGATACTTCCAGGCGGTGTTTTACGGCTGGCTCGTTTGAAATTCTTCGCGTGGAGTCGCGCGCGGCCTGTATTTATAGAGTCGCGCTCGTAGGGCCGCACTGGCCGGCCGCGCGGCAGTGCAGGGACTCCCGGCTCCCTCACGATTAACTAGGCATCGGGCTGTGCTGCGTGCGGCTGTTCGTTCTCTCGAGGGTGGAGAGACGGCGTGACGACGCTGGAGAACGCAGAGACGGCCAGCCGGCGAAGCTGACGGGAAAGGCAACGAAGAGGAGAGAAGGTCTGAGTCGGAGTCGGGGATCGGAGTTGGAGTTGGAGTTGGAGGGCCGTGGATCGACGAGACTACACGGGGCAACAGGCACGCGGCACATCGCGAGAATCATGAGGGGATGCATCTGCGAAAAGAGCACCGCTCTGCCTCGTCGTCGGGCACGTCCTCGACGCCGTCGGACTGTCTGCCACTCTTCTCGCTCCTGCTACCCCCACTGGCACGCCGAGAGTCAGCGGACATGATCGCACCGGCGGCGGGCCCGCCAGCTCCCAAGATCCTCAGGATCACCCTCGTCACCCTCATTGTTCTCGGAGCGACGCTACACACCGGTGCCACCGTAGTGAGTACTCCGCATGTTCTCCTTACATCCTTACTAACAAGCTGGGGTTTCTGCCAGGTGGACTTGTGCATTTGTGAGAACTCTAAGAGGATCGTTAACAGTTTTTGAGTGGGATTCACAGCTAATTGCTCTAGGATTTGTGCGATGAGTTGAAAGTCGGATGATGGTATGGTAACTTCACGGAGAATTCGAGACAGCTTTTCGAATGGTTTGTCGGCTCGAAAATAGGATAATTGGGGTAAATTGAAGATCAGGGAATTGTATTATAAAGATACCTCTGAAATCGTTAATATCGCTGTGAACTAGAAATACCTTACGTCAGACAGGACCTAATGCTATTTCTTAAATTACTAAATTACTGTAATTTAGTATTTGGCTCTGAATTTTTGACAATGATACAGCATTGCAGTGGCTTCGGTTTAATGTAAAGTTCCTAGACTCGAGGGAACGAAACTCGTATTGCTCTTTGGATCTCATATTCAGTCAAGTGATGAATTTCAATTAAGAATTCAAAGACTTTGCGCGTAACGAATGTCAAGTTTCATCATCTTAACGTCGTAATCAATAATTAAAATGATCATTAAAAGATTAATATATTGCCGTACAAACATATCCCAGCAGTCGTTTATTGACAGGCACGAGAGGGGATCTGAAATTATGGTTGCTCTTATAGTTTTATTGCATTTAGGTGCATGAGAGCCCAAGGATTGAGACCGGGATAAAAGGACGTCGATGAATTTCGTCGACGTTTCATTCGAATATCAATCCGACAGATAAGATCGGCTCGTCACGAGCTGTTGAGTTCGCGTGCGTACAGTAGTGAGAGAGCATCGTGCTCGTCGCGGAGAGTACGTATTCGTGGTACACGGATATCGGCGCGGAACGCAACCGAGGCCATGGTGAATCGAAATCTGCAGAATCATTTCTCGGCGCAAGGGTCATCGAGCTTGCTCGGCTTGCGTTTTCCAGCGGACGATCGAGCAGTTGGTAGGATCCGATATGGAATTCCTGATGGGCTTTCGAGGAGTGCGCGCGCGCGCGCGAGATCGAGTAGCTTCGAGGACGGAAAAGGGCGGGGAAGTTCGTCTCCAACCAGCAGGGGGACGAGGAACAGATAGGGGATAAACTTCTATCTGACTTCTTCCCTTATCTGACAGAACGCGCTAACAAGCCAATTTATGGAACGATCCTTAGACCATGCGCGCCGTGACATCTCGGACCATGATCGACTCCAGTTTCTTTTCCATATTCGTCCTGGCCGTTACATGCTGCCGGCAGCCTATCGTAAATATTGTTTTATGGGAGCTAGCTCTTCCCGCGGTTTCTTACCAAAAAAGCGAATGTCGTTATGGGCTTCCCTAGGAAGAATCTTCTTCTCTAGCCATGCAAATCGGTCGGTGTCGTATAATTAATGACTCGATTGAAGCACTTAACAGCGGGGATCTTGTGACTCGAGTAACTGGAAATAACACCTAATTCGGTGGGAGTCCAGTCATAGAAACTGGAGATGCGTTGTTGGAACATAAATTAATTAGGCGACAATCGTCGGGGTCATAATCGGTGGGACGTGAAGAGGTCGTATCAATTAAGCGGCCTAACACTAACTTTATACGTTCGCTATTTTCGTACAAATCACTCGAGCTTGACCCCACTCACGCGCGTCCTCAAAGCACCCCGCGGTGAGACTTCCTGTCACAAGATCTCCCGAGATGTTTGGCTGCTCCGTTACTTTATTTCAGTGCTTGGAGCGCTGAAATAATTCACATCTTATCCTGAGGCTCCACTGTAAAAAGGAGTGAAGAATTTTCGTTGTGGTTACGTAACGGTATCAAGGAGCGCGATCGAGAAGGGGTTACAATCGTATCTCCAACCGTTGAATGGTACCAGATTCGTATCTGTGAAGCAGAATAATTCTTCCATTTCATTTGTAAAAATCCTGTCTGTTGTATCTTGTGTAGCTAATTAATTATAACATTATGAAAGGGAAGAATCATTTGATTTTCATGGCCGTACGGACCGCCACGATAGTGCGGGCGTTCTCCTTGGCACCCTGGCCGGATTTTTCCCGGCGCGGGACCTTCAGGATCTCGAGGCACTCTCGGGAGGCTGAGAGGCTCGATTAGCTTCTTGCCGGTGATCGTGACGACTGCCGCGTGGAATTTCAGCCCGCGCTGGGGCAGGAAGTATGTAAGGCCCCGTACGGGATAAAAAGTTGTCGTCGCCAGGGAGAAAAGAAAAGGGGGTACCAGCGCGCAACTCTTGCAGAGAGAGGGAGCACTCATGCTCCCGGGAGAACGGTCTCTTGGAACGTTATTGCTGCTGCTGCTGCTGCCGCAGGATGCAACGGCGTCCTGAAGCCACCTTCGAGATCCCATCCGTCTCCTCCCCCTCGTATTTCGCGTTCCTCGTCGTTTCTTTTCGCGCTCTCCGCCAACAGCCGCGATTCCATTGTCTCCGCGTCAAAGCGGATAGGTTGCTGCCCGGTGAAACGGCTGGCAGTAGGCTGCACGAATGCTCGAGCCATTAGAATTCTGCGACTAGCGGCTCGGCTCTACGTGAGATCGCCGCGACAGATTCTACCATACGTGAATGTGATATTGCCTGGTTAATGATTCGAATTAGCCTCCGCGTTGTAATCGGACCTCAAACCATCTGCGAGTAATAGCCAGCTTTCGCAGACTACTCCACAATAATAAAATACGTTGATTAGATTTCACTTTCCTTGGAAATGATCCCTTTTTAAGTATACCGAGAATTTCATATTACGAAGCGTGAGGTATATTCTGTCTCACGGAGGGATATATGTAAGTGGATCCATGGACTGTCCGGTATGAGCGAAATACGAAACGGTGCGCCGGTGCACGTGACATTGTGCCTTTTCTTCGAGTGTAGCAATAGCTGTTTGACTGAGTGGGATCCTATCGAAACAAGTTATTCCGGTATAACTAGCCTACGTACAAAGTGCCGCCTTCACTAATATTGTGTGTACGCCAAGAGCCAACCCATTTTCTGGCTGAACGGGTTATCGAGTCGCGCGAATTCATTCTCTCGTCAGTGTTTACGAAATGGCTAGGATTTTTGTCACGCATCGCTGGAATTCGCGGGCATCGCGCCACTTAACGTGTAGCGACTGCCGAGGAGTTTTTGTGCGTGCCATTGATTTGTCTGTGTCTGCCAGGTCTCTCGATCGACAGTGTGTCCGTTCAACTTTATCATAGAGTCATTTGCGAAATGTTTTACGGTCCGACGAAAACGACCAATTCAATCGAGCGCCCAATAGGTTGATTATAATCATACGAAAAATCTCATCTAATGACTCCTCAATCTTTTATCCACGGCAATAAATTCATCGCAAAGGGAACTAAGTGAATGAATGCCGGCGGACGTAGACTCGGTGTTGATACTTCGTTCCCGCCATAAATTAATTCGGCTCGTTAAGAAACATCGCAAGTTGACACAGTCGGCTCTCATAACTCGAATGCGTGGCAACTACATCTAACGATCAGGCCTAGGAACTTGACGAAGAAACTCGACTTTTCACCTCATCGCCTTAACGATCGTATACATACATACATGCCAATATGCTAGAGGCTCCACGGCAAGGAGAAGAAGCCGCGAGAAGACGGCGAGCCAAGCATCGTTCCCAGCGATGCAATAATTAAAAGTCGCGCAACACGCGCGATCTAACGGTGTCAGTGCACGAAAGCGGAGCTCAAAAGCGCAGCTACCGAGCACAAGCAGCCGGGCAAGAAATGGTGAGCTGTGGAAATTTAGCCTTGAGTAAACTCTCATGCACCTAGGATCGCATAGAGTATTCGCCAGTACCGCATCTCTACGGGGACTCGAGATTTTCCGGAGTTAGCTAGAGAAGAAACTGGTGAGCAAAGTCTGCCGGGATGTACATCTCCGTCAGTACAAGCCACAGGAGCAAATGGCCTGAAACAATGAAGACTGCCGCGCACGAGATGGATATACCCGTACTCACGAAGTCCTCGTATACATTCGAGAAGATGGTGATCCGGAAATAACCGTAGCCATAAACGCGAGCCGGACGAGGTTGGTGTGTGTGTGTGCGAGTATGCACGTATGCATGTACGTATAGGTATGTGGAAAAAGAAGCTGAGGAACGAGTCAAAGCCTCGTAGAGAGAAGAAGATCGGGTGATTAGAGACAGTTAAGAGCGCAGCAGGTGACTACCTCTCCTATCGCTGGAGCACCCTTATAGGTTTATTAACCGCAAACCTAATAGTAGACCTATTAGGTCTATTAATAGGTTTATTAATAGCTGTTCTTAGCCTAGGAAGAATATGCCTAACGCGTGAATTAAGAAGCGTAAATTTCTTTTCATCGTTCGATATTTTCGTAATAGTCTTTCATTATATAATTTCGCTTTTTGGACTTACTACTTCACGCATGATGTATTCTCAGCGTCTTTGAATGGGAAGATTCGCACTTTTAACAGCAGTACAACGGAGTCGTCGAAGGTGCAGCAAGACTGATCGGCAAAATGCGTGGCGTTTGCTACGAATTAATTATCATCTCATTTAGTGGGGAGCACGAGTTCTTGATTCCAGGGCTTCCCTCATCGCCCGTGATGTCAGCCGAGCATCGTTAATTATCTGTCCCTCTTCGCTCGCTATGCGCCGCGTGTTTTTTCGCTGTCGTGGTTGCGGGCGCGCGCGTTAGCAGTGGAGAATTAAGTATATTTGTCCAGCAAGTCCGGGAGAGAGAAAAAGCGCTGGAACGGCCGTGTTCCCGCGACAGAGATGTCCAGGACGAGTAAATAAGAAAGGGGCAGTGTTCCAGCCGCACTTGTTCGAGCCTTGCTCGCGTCTATTTCTGTGCACATCCTTTCCATAACAGAGTCTCGGATCGATTATTTGTGCGGAGGACAAGGCCGAGAGTGGAGGGTGAAACGTGCGGTGCGCCAATTGCGAAAGCCTAATTCAATCGACTAATCCCGAATTATCCTAACGAGGATAATTCAAATGTCCATCGGCAACGCCACGCAAACGTACTTGGACTATAACAGTGAGCGAGGTTGCGCTCGTCGCTCCGTTCATAATGACCGTCAACCGATCGCTTCCACTGGTTGATTCAATTTCGAGGCTGCTGCAGCTTGCAAAGGCGTATCAGAAGCACAAGCGGTGTGCAAGCTTCATTCTGCTCTTGCGAAAGATAGAGAGGGAGAGAGCGAAGCGCTCGTCTCTCATTAGAGACGATCCCTTTGATGTGGGCGGACGAGCATGCCGCAGTACTCATTGAACGTTGGAGATAGTAAATCGCACGATGATCTCACCGCGACATTAAGATATTACAAGACAGAGAGAGAGAGACGTGACCACATACGTAGAACTCATGCGACATATGACAAACAAACACTGTGTAGGCTTATGATAAATTTTGTCATCATTGACTTAAGCTCATCTTCGCCGTCAAAATTGAAACCTGACTATCGACACACATATATACAAAATATATAAGTACTCCGACAGACACATGGCTAAATTTGGAAAACATAAAAAAACAAGCCCTCTCGAAACGGTTTCCAGTAGTCCCAATAAGTCTTTGAGAATGTGATATACTCTAATAAGTGGTGTACATTGGACAGTTATGGTTGTAATTACATTGGAACAAGTCAAGAGCAACAGCATGACTGAGCATTACGCATCACTTGGTATTTTGGAAGAACTACTTTGTAAATAGTCCGTCGAGGGCTCCCGCGCGGCTCCGGCGTTCATTTCTGGCTCTTCTCGCTGACAAAATAGACACTGACGTTTTTTCGAGCCTCGGCGCGCTGTCGGCGCGTATGAAGATAATTAAACGCCGCCTGTGTTTATGAACTCCGGTATAACTTAGGGGAAACCGTGTTAAAACGTGTCTAGAAATAATCGGAGGCTGGTGGAGCGCGTGGCAAACGGAGCGTACTTTTCTTTCACACTGTAGCGGATCGTCGAATATTCCAGTTTACAGTGTAGACTTATTAGGTTGTGCGACGGCGGCGGCGATCACGGAAAACAAGATCGCCGCTCATTTCTAGTCCAGTTGCGTTTTGAATGCGCGCAGGCGCCGCCTTCTAAAAAAGCCGACGTTTTCCTGGAAGCAACGAGAGTCACATGAGCAAAGTCGTCCCACGGAATATCTCGAGTGCAGGAGATAAGCGTAAGACAAGTCGCGCAATGTCGCGGGAATGTCGCAATGACCTTCCGGTACTCTGCTGACCGTGCGATTACAATTAAGATGAGCTGCAACTAGCAGTTAGCCGCCTGGTTTAAGTAGTCTTTCTGGTCTCGCCAGGTTAAAGTTCCATAAAAGGAATCCCCGACATTTACGGGTCTGAACACTCTTCAAGCAACAGGCTTCTTCCGGTGCATCAGATAAGAAGAAGACCAACAGACTTTCGTATCTTTCGGTAGATTTCCCAAATTCGCCAAATATAATTTCAAATATATATATATGTATGATAACAGCACCGATCGAAGCTAAGAATAGAATTGGATTCATTTTAGATTAACGTCGGATCAATTGAGCAAATAATCTTACTGATGGCAAACCCTTATCGATCCACGATCAACATTGATTTATGTTCAGTTCCTGGCAGAATCACTTAAGCCTTGTGCGAGAATTCTCACTCGCAAGGATCTCCAATCTCGCGACCCCTGTCATTGGCTTTCGGAAGTCGAATTCCCAGTATGCAAGCACTACGATTTGCGGGATGTCACTCACCCATTGGAGACATCATTCTGACCATAGTAGGTGGACGAGGGAGACCTTGGCCTTCCAATCACGTGTCGGAAGGCATAAATCAGACCGCGATCTCTTGCCATAGCAAGCGATCGGCTGACTGCACGGGGAGAGGGTCCAAGTTCGATCAGAAACAGAGTCCATATTAAATCGGCAGTCGACTGTCCAAGAAATCTCAGACCATTTTCGGACCCTCGACAGTCCAACCGCCTTTCCATGTAGGGCGCAGTCAGGGCGTCAGTCCGCAAAACGAATGTCATTGCTTCCGAACCTTATCCATCGTTTTCGTTCTCGTACCCGCTCGCTCACTTCGACACCACTCTTCCGATCATGCCAATCTCTATGTCTATCTCACCGCTGTTCTTTATCACGTATGTGAATGCAATCGTCGATATTTAATGAATCAGTACTATTCAGATATTCTGATTGAACGAGACTGCTGACATTTCAATACTGTGTACGCTGGATTGCTTTGTGATTGATGATAAATGTCTGTAAGCTTGTCTTTGATCTCTAGCAGTCAGTGGAATTCCTTTAAGATATACCAGACTGCCTTTCATGGAATTATCTTTCTGCATTTTGACAGAGGTGTCGTTTCGGAAAATTGTTTCTTTGCAACAGTGGGCAACAATTCCATGATTTCTAAGCCCCTATATTCACGATGTTTAGTGCTGGCTCACGCGGCAGGGTATCATCGACAATAAAGAAACATCCTCTTTCTCTCGCTCTCTTTTGGTGTCTGGCATGGAGTTTATCCCGAGGAATTGCTTTCCCTTTATGCGCCGCTGACTTTTTTGCGATAGCGTCGCGAAGATGTAAGGTACCGCGGCCCAGTTTGGCCATCGTATGCACCTTCCTGCATACAAATCCCGCTCGTCCTGCGCTTGTTCCTTTCGAGAACACCTCTGCGGCTTTCTTTTGGCTTCGCTATTGGCTCCTCGTTTCTCTATCCAGCATTCACACGTAGTACATAGATTCGCACTTCGAAGAAACATTAGATGGCAATCTAACGAAGCTCTTTTGGATTAGATAGGACAAGATTAGATCCCTCCATACGTAACGTCAGTTTTTTTAAAAGAGTTTTAATTACAAATACGATGTTGCTTATCGAACAATCTGGTATAAAAGATATTCAGATTATTCAGACATCTGAGAAAAGAAGTCGTCCAAAACGTGCTGTTTTAATTAAATTCTTGATAAGAATGTCCAAATAACAGGAGCCACTAGAATGGCGGAATGTTTACCAGCCAAGCTCGCGTGGAATTTGTGTATCGAAGTAAACCGGAAACCTGTTTTGACGTGCAGCGCGAAATTTATACATTGTAGCTACGAAAGCATCATTAACCCTGAACTCTTCCAACGGATTCTCGTAAACTAAAGATATACACCTTCGGTATAACTGGCTGTATTGAATGGTTGGCTTGAATGATTTGATACATGGTGGATGAGAGTGTACTTAAAGCGAAGCAAACAAGAAATATCAATTACTGCCGCATTCGAATTAATATCGAAGAATTCCAGAATAAAAATAAGGTGCAATGTTTCGGTTCATGGTGTAACCGTTCTTCTTATGAAACTGTGCTCGAATACCTGTCACTGGAATTCAATTAAGATGAAAACCAATCCCGGCCTCCAGGCTGCAATTCTATTGGGACGCAAGCAGGCGCGTCCCCGTAGTTCGCCTATATTGGATTTCTCTGTCGTCATTGTCCAAGACAGCCGAGTCTGCGATGACGAGGTAATGCGTCGACTCTGTCGTTGACAGCATTGTCTGGCATAATCCAAGAGGCGTAGGCAAGCAAGAAGAGGGTGTGCGCGATCGCACCGCTTCCATTTTCGTCGAATCGAACTCTAGCCGAGCAACACTGCCTCCGGGAAGGCGTGTGTCATGAATCCAAAGGGGACACGCGACACCACAGTGCATAATCTGGCGTGTGCCTACGTGTCTCAGACACGGTGACATTGTGCAACATACAATTAGTCTGTAAATTGGGTTTAGCGCTGACCATTCCAGCCTTGAAACAATGCAGGATAATAGCAGAGGACACAGCTACCAATTGAATGAACTCGTGCTTTCATCCAAACACACTTCTCCACTTGGGAATTCGTAATTGCTCGCTAATCCTTTCCCGCCCAGATCTCTTCGCACTATCGCTCAAGTGCTTATTATTACTGGGACCAGTTTATATTTGCCTGCAATCACTTCTCGGTCGATGCTATTGTTTGGAAATGGCAAGCGTTTACTCAGAGGCTGGTAGAGTAAGCGGACACTTCGCATGTATATGTATACACGCTTGAAGCGGCAAGGCCTCTCACTTCACGAATCTCTCGGGTGATTAATACCGGCAGACTCTTTCGGCAGATTTACAGAGGCGCCCGGTAGCCGCGGGAATACAGGTAGCGCGAACGAAACATGGCCGCGATAAATTCCGAATGCTGCTGGCCGGAATTATGCGTGTTAAATGACATTTTAATACGGGCCCCCAGGGGGATAAATTGCAGCTCTAGCGAAATGCTTGTCGCCGACACGCTTAAAGCGTTTGCCTGACAGCTGCTAATCTCTGGACCGTTTTTGCAAGGGGTCGCCTTGCCTCGCCTCGCTTGCATGACGGACAAATGCTTTGTGACGACATTGCTTTCCTTGGGCGGGATGGACCGATGTGTAAAGAGCCGGTGGCTCTCGTCGATGATTTCATTTAATAAATTGATGCCGAGCGTGTGAAATAAACACTCCATTAATAACAAAACAGGATGGACGTCATCCAACAGGGATCGAGCTATCTTTGCGTCATACTAACCAGTCTACCTTGCGTCCTTTGAATTGTTAGTTTAAATCTCCAATTTACATTTTTCAATAATTAATAAAGTGTTGTTACTATTTTTAGAATAATAACAACTCCCAGTCACTCGGCGAAAATGATGCCAATAATTGGCTGCGCAGTATCAGTCAGGAATCCTTCGTCGATCAGCTACCAAAAAACAGTGAGTTTTTTACGCTTCTTTGACTTTGAGAATAATATGAATAATTAAGATAAATTTATAGAATCGTCTAAGTTACCGTACTTCACAAATTGGAGCGAGTGGTCGGTGTGCGATCGACACTGTATGCAAAACCGTGTGAGACGATGCCGGCTGAAGAAGAAATGCGGCACTACTGTACTTAGGGTAAGCAACGATAATATGTAAAAGTAAATGAAGATCATTTTCCTTATGTTGACTATACTCACTTTCAGGAAGAGCGCACTTGCCGACACAATAGAAAGGGCAGGTGGCGAAGATGTAAGCAGCGGCAACGAAGAGGACCCCGACAGAAGGGTGGAAAGTTCCATGTTGTGCAGGTACTTTAATAAATCGTTTGCAACTGACTGTTTGATTACTAGTTTCTTTTTTCATCAGCAGTTACCAAAAGAAGCTGAACCTAGACACGGGAGGCGAAGAGGGAAGGGTATTAAGGTTCATTCTACGGGACATTATGGGAAATGGAGCAAGTGGTCGCCATGTACTAGATTGTGCACCACTCAGCGTTACAGGTAAAAGTGAAATAGTAATTTTTTAGTTCTTCCGAATCATGGTATTACTTTATATTTCATAGGCGGTGTAGAAAATCAGGTATATGCGGACGAGACGTAATAAGGGAGAGCGCATACTGTTATGTGGAGGGTAGTTTTTGCCAAAGATGGATCCAGCGAAAAATTCGGGGAAACCACGAGGAAGATAATGATGGTAATTATTGTTATATATCAATTAATGATAATCACGTGATCGAAAATATTTTTTTATTAATTTTATAGATTTTGTACTCGACGAGTTTGAGTTGAACCCCAATACAGTGGATAGTTTCGTCGCAGACAAAAGTACGAATGCCTGGAAGTGTGGATTAGCAAGTTCTCAGAAAAATTCCAGGCTCTCTTATTTCACGAGAATAATAGGTGGACGACCAACTACCCCGGGTAATTGGCCTTGGCAGGTTGCTGTACTAAACAGATTTCGCGTAAGTTTTGTGTTAAAAACTTGTCCTAAACAATAACCTATTGATAACAAATGGTTTCCAGGAAGCATTTTGCGGTGGTACATTAATATCGCCCAGATGGGTTTTAACTGCTGCCCACTGCATTAGGAAACGACTCTATGTTCGCATAGGGGAGCATGATTTAACCGTGAAGGAAGGGACCGAATTAGAACTTCGGGTACTACAGACTTTTGTGCATGAATATGAAACTGTACTGATTGCATTACGCTACATTTGCCTGTGACTAATCTTAGGTGGATTCAGTCACGGTTCACCCCGAGTACGACGAGGACATGGTGGATAATGATGTTGCACTTCTGCGACTTCCGGTGACTTTAACGGCATCTCCATCGAGAGGAATTGCGTGCCTGCCTGCTCCCAATCAACCCTTACCCTCCAATCAACTGTGCACTATTATTGGATGGGGTAAATCCAGAGTGACAGATGATTTTGGTACAGACGTTCTTCATGAAGCTCGGGTATACTATCAACACAACACGCTTACATATATCTAAAATTGCACTTCAATATCATTCAATCATTAAAATACTGTTACAGATCCCAATTGTATCTTCGGAAACCTGTCGCGATGTCTACGTGGATCACAGAATCACGGACAATATGTTTTGCGCAGGATATCGTCGTGGCAAGATGGACTCGTGCGCGGGTGATAGTGGTGGACCATTGCTCTGTCGGGATCCTCGAAAACCTGATCACCCATGGACCATTTTCGGTATAACGAGTTTTGGTGATGGTTGCGGCAAACGGGGGAAATTTGGAATATATGTTCGGTTGTCAAACTATGTGCGTTGGATAACACGAGTAATGAAGGAAATTGACGAATTTGTATAGTGATGCGCGCACGCGGATCCACGACTGTTTACGCGTTGAATGTTTCGTGCGAATTTTCAGTGAAAGCCAAAACTCTTACGTCATTTTTGCCTTCCCCACGAATAATGCGATTTCGTTAATTCGGGAGAAAATAATATTCGCATGACATCGGGCGCAAGTGGGCCGATGTTTTTTTGCCTAGTTTTAAGGACACTCGCTACTATGTTTAAGACGGAGAAGTGCAGAGTCTTTTGTCGAATCGTAAATTAGTCAATTCACTCGGCATGTTATTGCAACGTGAACAAGCCATTTATTATCTACTCTTACTAGAAATATATTTGCATTATTTTATATACGACATGTGGGGAGCTTCGATTATTGTTAGAAATTCATGCCTTTAATTCCCATACCAGAGGACTTGCGATAGGATAATCATCCAATAATATTCAGGCATACTCACACACATACGTGACGGGAGATAGGGAGCAATGCGGAAAATGTGTTGGACATCAACTTTTATTTCACTGGTTGTCTTTCTTCAATCACCCCAAAAAAATCCTCTCCACTTTACTTACTTTAAACTCTTTATTTAAAAGATATGAAACGTAATGTGAAAAATGGTGGTATCCATTTGTGCACATAATACTGCGCCTCGCATCTCGGACCCGCCCGGTATGTAGTACAAAAAAGAAAGTCGAAGATTGCGAACAGGTTCTAAATAAGCACAGAAAACTTGAAAAGTAAAATCCACATAATAGCAGTGCTCTGTTTTACGGCGGCAACTAGGAATGATGGTTCAGGTGTGTGGTGCCACCTTCTGCAGAGTGCTGAGATCGCTAGAACAGTTGAAGTAGGTTGGAGGAAGTACGTGCTGGTACGAGAGACGTCGAGGCGCCAAAGTGATAAACAACGAGATGCGAACTTCTTCAAGTTGCTGAGACGATGGAAGTTATAATATCTATATATATCTTTGTTCTTTGAGAGACACAGAACATGAGTGTCCACTTAGACGAGTGCCACACCCTTCAGTTAAATTTGCATTTTGAGAAGTCCATCTCTGGATGCTGTTCCATGAATCTAGATGAAAGAAGACACAAAGCAAAACATAGACATTAAAAAATCAACGAGTAGTGATGAGCCTGTTAAAAAAACACATCAACATCATACTTTTTAATAACATCCTGCTTTTTCTGCTCATCGGATGTCGGCAGGCCGAGTTCCTTTTGTCGCTGGTCGTACATCATCTTCTCGACCAAACCTCTAGTCTCGCCATCGAGATCCGAAAGCCTGCTGTGCTCAGGATTCACTTCCTTCGTCCTAATTTCCGGGTCGCTTGTTACTACGTGTGCCCACCATTGCATTTTGTTTACCTTGGAACAGAGGAGACGATATGCTTTTGTGTGTGCATCACTCGCCATAGATCATGCAGACGGACGCTGTTCTTTGTAGCAATGAGAGTTGGAAAAAACGAGGCGGACGCGGGAACAGTGTCATTATCTTCGACTGTATGCAGGGAGTCTCGCCACTCAGATTTCTCTGGGAATAGTGGAAGGCGCCAGGCACCCAGACACGTAATATTGAGTGACATTAGAAAAGGTGCCTGATGAGATGTATTGTATGCCAACGGAGCTGCAAGTCTCTGAGTATATTGTAATAAACAGCGGAGGATGCGCACATACACCGAGTAAACAAACTTTCACGTTACAGCGTCATGGAAGAATCACTTAGACCTTCGACGAATTAAAGCTTACAAAGATGTACTTTGAACTTTCAAGGCTACCGGATCCCGTATGTGTCGATGGTATATGGTGGACCCTTATTTGCGACTGGATAGTATTAGAATAGTAGGAACCACTCTTCCAACAAGGTCAGACGGCAGTAGGCGCGGGAAGAGAGGTGGTCGAGCGAGCAGCGCATCGAGGCGTACGTGAGAGACTCACCTTTTCCAGATTAATCAGTAGGACTTTCCCGTCCTCGATCACCCAAGTGGATTCCTCGAGCTTGACCTCGTGCGGGAAATCGCCGTCGATGATCGGCGGTTGACCCTTCACGCCACAGGTTAGATGCTTCTTCGATATCGAAACTGACACGTCTTTAGGCCTCGCCGAGAAACTCACTTTCAATGGAACTCGAACCTAAACAACAGAATCAATTGTTTTAAAGAATAAGTTCTCGATTTCCGGATGATAATCATCTAAGTAATCGTATAATATACAACAAACTACTTGTTGCGAACATATTCGTTTTTCATAATGAAACGGGATTCTAAACTCTTATCTGTCAGCTACGCTTTCGTCACAACGAAACAAGGAGCTTTGATTATTATCAGTGCACCGCTCTAATCGGCAGTTCGCATTCTCTTAAACCAGACTTATCTAAACATCAGTTGCTAAATTCAATCAGTGAAGGTGAAGAGAGTGGGGGCTGTCCCTGATTTAATAGAATGACTCGCGAGTGTGTCTTGCAAAAGACACCTTTGTGGTAGCGTGCACCAAAGGATACGTCTCACAAGGGGAGTCTGACGAACTCATGTTCCGCGCGAATGCACTTTTTGTCGATTCGCAGTATCAGGGCTTCATCGGGTGTGCGATCGTATCCCGATTCGCATTGGCATCGATGACCTCCACAGTTACTCTTAAGGGAAGGGTCAGCCTTCGGGGAAGGCCTTGGACGATTTAGAACGCGCGAAGGGGTCCGAAAGCCCTCTTTGCACGCGTCGTGACCCGCAATGAGAAAGAGCTCATTGTGCAGATCGCACGTACATAGTGAACTAGCAGAGGTCACGCATTCCCCTGGACAGCTCGTTAAGGCTTAGTCTAGTACTGCTCGCTTTAATTGATGCCAGATATCGTGGGATGAGATCTGACGTCTGGGGTCATCGCCAGGCCTAAAAGGTTCAAGACTGTCAAGAGTGCTAAGGCTACGAACGAGCGTCGAAACAGAAGCACTCACGGCATCCTTTCCATCATTAGGTCCGCACAAAAAATAGTCTAAGGCTAGTACGTGCGTGTACGCACGTCTCTTTCGTCTGAGTACACACGGATATAGCCGAGAGTGTTGGCTACGAATTCGACGCGCGTTCACTTGATGCCTGCATTATTCAAGCATAACGCGTAACGCTTAAACGAGCGTTTAATGCGGCTGCCGTGACTTTGATAGAACGAGCGGCAGTCGACCAACGGTGCTAGCTAATAACGAGACAATTAAAAAGGCAATTCCAAAATCCTAGATGATCCATCGAGCGTGTCTCACCACCAGTGTCGCAATGCTCCCAGTAATCGCTCATTCAGCGCGGAATAAAGGGGGGAAAAATAAGGTGGGGAGAAGGAAGAAGAGCGGGATGAATAGGAATAAGCTGGTGGACGAAGAAAAGAAAGAAGGACCGCGGGATCATCATCCTCGGGCTCTGAGTTGTCAGACGTTCTTGAGTTTCCAGCGTGACGACGACGCCACGGAGCTGCGCGCACCGGTGCGTGGAAACGGATCATGGCTACCGAGTCTCAGCTGGACTCAGCTAACAAAGTGGAATATCATTATAGCTGAACGTTAAGGGAAGCATAAGCCGCTCGGACGCCTGACTCCGCTGGAAGTACTTGTGCCGCTTGCTATCTTATTAAAGGAAGAGCCAATTCAACTGTGACGTACATACATTCGAAAAGCGAATACTCGCCCGGTACCTTTTGTAGTCCCTTTGATTCGTGTCTACCCTATCGTCAAATTTCTTCAGTGCTTGCGAAACTTCGTCTGGGGATTATCGTCACCGCTATGGTCGCTCGACGATCTTTCGTTTCAATCTGGAGAATAAGGCTCGCTAGAAGGCCTTTGATGCCCATTGCACCGACAGAGACTCGTTTCTACAAGTAACTCTTTTTCGGGAGGTGAACGACTGTCAGGCATCCTTATGATAATCGCTGTGTTTCTTTCTCAATGGTGCACATTGCCTGTTTTACTGCACATTTACTATTAAAGAGGCTCTCGTCATTGAAAAATCGTAAGATGCGCTCCTGCAAATATCGTCAATCCCATAATAAGTGTTTGTCTGTACAATGTGCGTATCTGCATTATTTGAGTGTGTTTTAACTTGGCACCCGCATGGAACTTGACGCTCGTGCTAGTCCCTGACGATGCAGTATGCGACTTCTCGGCTCTGCAAGCCGAGACTTGCGAAACCCATACTGCTTCGAGATCATATGTTGCACATATGCAGGCTCAGGCAGCATTGCATGCATGTAGCCGAGCATCATTATATATGGTTACCGCTTAGACTCATCCGCTGCTAAATCATGGACAATTTGCAATTAGAATCCAGTGATTTTCAATCGAGTCTCTTTACAGCATTATTCCTGCCATTCAGAGGACAGACGTCTTGCCCCTTTTTCCACGCATTTTTCGCCGCTTGAATCATCGCTTTACGTATTAGAGGCGCGTGCTCGTAAAACGGCCGATGTAAGGACGGTCTACCAGCTTCGAGTGGAATCGAGTAAGGATGCGTCACACATGGAATTCCAATTTGTAATAGAGGGTTTTCGCGTGTGGCTATGAATTACTGAGCGCAGTGCGAGATAAATCGGAATCGTCATGAAAAAATCAGGATGTTTCTAGTAATTATGAGGATCTCATTAACATGAACTCGTGCGTCGGAATATTGTTAAGTCTGATACTGCACGTCATTGAAAACCATCGGGATTTTATAGCACTAAGTCAATTAAGGTAGTTGTATCACTACTGTATTATCAAAAAGTCAACCGTTGGCCGAAGGAACTGTTAACTTCGCTTTGCATGCTGCTGGTGGGCTAAAATTTTGTCAAAAAAATTAGCGAAAAAATGAATTTTGAGCTAGGGCTTTGAAATTTATATCACTTCTTCCTTGATGCAAAAAAACATTCCCCATCGAATTTCAGCCCCGGAAAATGTCGGGAAATATGAAAAACATGGGAAAAACCATGAAACTGAAATTTTCATGATCGGTTTTCCATATGTTTTTGGTACAATTCCGGCATTTCTGCCACTGGTTTCATGTTTTCTTTTCGTTTTGATACACAAACAATTGAAATATCAAGCGTTCGTCCAAGTCCCAGAACCTTCGAGAAATCGAAAATTTGTGAAGGGGTACATATGCAAAAATTTGCGAAAAAATGAATTTTGAGCTAGGGCTCTGGAATTTATATCACTTCTTCCTTGATGCAAGAAAACATTCTCCACCAAATTTCAGCACCGGAAAATGTCGGGAAGACTTGAAAACATGAGAAAAACCACGAAACTGAAATTCTCAGGATCGGTTTTCCATATGTTTTCGGTACAATTTCGTCATTTCTGCCACTGGTTTCATATTTTCTTTTCGTTTTGATACACAAACAATCGAAATATCAAGCGTTCGTCCAAGTCCCAGAACCTTCGAGAAATCGAAAATTTGTGAAGGGGTACATATGCAAAAATTTGCGAAAAAATGAATTTTGAGCTAGGGCTCTGGAATTTATATCACTTCTTCCTTGATGCAAGAAAACATTCTCCACCAAATTTCAGCACCGGAAAATGTCGGGAAGACTTGAAAACATGAGAAAAACCACGAAACTGAAATTCTCAGGATCGGTTTTCCATATGTTTTCGGTACAATTTCGTCATTTCTGCCACTGGTTTCATGTTTTCTTTTCGTTTTGATACACAAACAATCGAAATATCAAGCGTTCGTCCAAGTCCCAGAACCTTCGAAAAATCGAAAATTTGTGAAGGGGTACATATGCAAAAATTTGCGAAAAAATGAATTTTGGGCTAGGGCTCTGGAATTTATATCACTTCTTCCTTGATGCAAGAAAACATTTCCCACCAAATTTCAGCCCCGGAAAATGTCAAGAAGATTGAAAAACGAGAAAAATACCGCCTAATTCAGATAACATCAATTATTCAGAAGACTGTTTCGAAGTGTTTTCGGTACAATTCCGGCATTTCTGCCACTGGTTTCATATTTTCTATCCGTTTTGATACTCAAACAATCAATTTATGCATCGTTCGTCGAAATCCGGGAACTGTCGAAAAATCGAATCTGTGGAAGTCACTATTCCGGAGTTCAAGCGTTATCCTTGGGACGATGAGAACAAAAGAAGTGTGCAAGGTAACGAAACACGAGAAACGCGGGGCTGCTTCCTTGACACGCGCAGCCTGCCTGCTAGAGTGTCATTGGTAATACCCTCGAAGTTTCTGGAAAGTCGAACTTTGCACCGAAAAGTGCTTGGATAGTAGAGGAAGTAAGGCTTTAGAAATCCGAACATCGAACTGAAACTTTCTTATTTGCAATTTAGTTTCTCCACAAACGATCTTTTCATTCCTATTCGATTATATTTTATTCATGTTAAAAAACTAAAAGCACACTTGATCAAGGAGACTGACTCCTTGATCTTTCAAAGAATAAGTGCCAAGGGCTAGCAATTTATCTTCCTTCGCAGTGACTGAGATTTAGTGTGAATTTTCTGGCAATTTCCTAGAATTCGAGTGGCGAAAGTTGCTTATCATCGTCTAGCTGTGAAGTGACTCGGTCTTTAGTATCGTCGTACTCGTTCAATGGCCGAGTCCGAAGGCTGTAGCGACGACTAGCTCATCGTCGGAAAGAGAGAGGGAGAGAGAAAGGGAGAAGGAGAGAACCGATTTATTTGGCGCTTCGCCGGAATCCTTGATACTACGAATCGTCCCCGGTACCGGTCATCGTTACGCAATCGAATACCTTGCTCATTACTCACTCGCATGGCTCACTCGTACGGCCCACCGCGTCGGGACCGTGATTTTTCGCTAGGTCGCGGCCCTAATTCCACTCACGACTCTACTCCTCTGCTTCTATTATATCTCGCCTTTGTTATGATGCCTGTCGAGGATATACAATTTGAGGATATGAGAGCCACCAAGGACGGAATTATTGAAAATAAACATCGCTTTGAATAAGAGTGACAGGTAAACATTCTAAGAGCCAGTAAGGAGAAGTTGCAGTGTTTTGGATCAGCAGAGACGCATATTTAAGGACGTATTTGATTGATTGGTTCCTTGGTCCTCGACTTGTCATGCTACGCACGACCAGTTGGATTGAAAGTATGAATACTAGACACCATTTGGCACTCGCGCATGCTGATACCGATTAGATTGTACCAAGGTTGCTGGGGATATTTTAATATTCATATTATGGGTATACGCGGCAGAATAGTACTATTTCAGGGGAATGTCATCTCGAAGGTTCGTAAGTCGTCAGGAAACGTGTGAAATCGGCGTCGAATACCACTTTATCTAGGTGTCCGCACCTTCTTTTTCCATCTCGTACAGTTATCTGTAAAATTAACTGTACACTCAAATCTGATTTACCGTTAGCCTCTTGTCAGCTGCTAAGATGACCTTTTCCAAGTGTAATGAAAAGGAATTAATCCTCGCTCTGATAGTTCAAGCGAGTTTTATCCCCTACTCCGTGTACGAAGTAGTAAACCGCCATGTAAAACTTCTTTCATTGGCGAGAGTGAATTACGACGTGGGGATGCGAAATTAGGGTTTAGAGTCTAATTGGATTGGCTCGCATTAGCACAAATGTTGATTCATTCGTGGCGACGGTTTCATCCGGCGTGGCTGTAATCCTCGTAATAGCGTAATGGCAGGGAATAATTGGTTTGAGATGAATCTTCTTCGGACGTCTCTTTATATTCATAGACCCATTAATGATTCGCGTGAATGCGTATGCCGATGCCGGTTGACGAGGTCGCTGCCGATATCACGAGTGCAACCAGCATGGATAGTGTCGTTAATTTTAATCAGGCTTATCAAACCGAGCTATTACATACCGTCTCCATTCACGTGCCTCCGCTACTTACTCAATGATAGACAAGCACGTGCGCTCATTTAACGTCGATTTATCCACATCCGTGTCATGTCAATGCTTTATTCGCTCAATCCAGTAATTTTTCATCAGATTTTCATGAATGTAAATTCTGCATTGCAATTGCGCCTGTCACAGCAATTTTGTTTTTTCGCGAAGTAATTGTGCTCATTAATGATAACGAATTCACCGCGCTTTCCGAGTGATTTGAGTCATTAATTATTTCTTGTTCAGGCCACGCAATGGTAGCGTTATAATGTGCAGTCGATGGTGTCGAAGCAGTCCTAAATCACTTATTGTCTCTGCGCTATTGGCTCGAGTTCGGCCATTGTTCGATAATCATTATAACAGATGTGCGTGCCGTTACAATTACGCTAGCCAATTATCTACCAACATTGAGTCACGCAGTGGCGGCAACTCTTTTCTGCGTGGGTGATATCATCCGATGCATTTCTAGTTCTCGATAATGACTGCGTCTCTCTAATTGAGCGGCAGCCGAGCAAGAAACGCGCGCCGGGGTAAATTTATGTTCTTCGGTAGGCGATCGGCGTTGCAGATGTCCTCTCCACACTTCGTAATCGTGCCCCATGATTATCGACGATTGCCTATCCGATCATTAATACTACCAAGGGTTGCGACCTCTTGCTGATGACCGACATTTCTCGGAGTTTATTTTCGGAATTCGCGACCACTATCTTTATTACCTGACACTAAGGAATTCATCTTTCTTATAGTAAAATACAGAAATCATTAGATCACTTCACTGCTTGCTATTACAAACCCATTCACTGCAATTTAGAAAGTACATCTTTCAAGACCAGTTAACTACTCGTCTCAAGTAATTATTGTCACTGGTTCTTCTGGGTAAAGTACTTCTAACTACACATAGCTATGAAGATAGTAATGAAGTTCAATTGAAATTGATACAGAATCATTAGTTATCCCGAAGTGGTTAGCCTCCATGGGTATCGATATCAGTCGAGAGGATAAAGTGGCACTTAGGTATCAGGATTCAAAGCGTACTAAATTAGTAGAGTCCTCATTTCGACACTACGCTCCCATTCCGACAGAGTTTATAGCAGCTAGTACAAGTGCTGAAAGGAACGCAATCCCAAATCGAACAGACGAAACTACGACGGCAGCATTTCGCGGAATGGGAGTAGCGCGCATTGAACGTTCCTGAGTGCGGAAAGATCGATGAGCTTGAGGTGCGCGCACACTCGGGTGCAGCTAGCGTGATGCAGGTGCAACGGCGCGTTTCTAACGGAGCACGTGCATCTCGGAAAGGAGTATAAAGTGTTTACGGGGAGAAGGGGAAAGGAAGATCGGAGGCCCAGATAGAATGGACGCGTGCACCTATGCATCCGGCTCGACGAAGATGGTCTCGGAGGAATTGCTGGAACGACGCCTGCCTGCACAGGTAAATCGGGACCCAACCGAGCTAGCCGGCTACCGACGAAGCGTACACATAAATCCCAAGCAAAATGAATAAGCTCTTATGTAACGCAGAAACGGTAGGTAACGATCACCACTCTGCAATTGACGTCCTCCCGGCTACGTCAAAGGCAGTAGGCGATGTGCATCGAGGGCTGCACTTATCGCTCTATCATTTTCAAAGTATGAGGGATCGCGTCAAGGAATCTTTCGCTTTAACGCGTCGTGAAAATTGTCTGAAACGTCAAATCGATCTCTGCTATGAAATCTACGACATTATTTAGAAGTATCGTATAGGCTATACATTTAGAAGTTAATTTGACTGTGCTAGGTATTCGCAGCTGGTGGATAATGAGGGCCTCGGGGCAGAGTCCACGGCTAGGACATTAATCGACAGATAGCTTATGGCATGCTGATATACATTAGTACAAGGCAGGTGCTGGTAGGAGTAACGTGTTGCCCTCGGATTTCTCGGCGAAACCGTGGTAGCGGTCCGCCGGCAGAAATTCCAGGGGGCCTGGGGGACCGGTTCCTGCCGAAAAATTGGCGCCGAGCAAGCCACGTTTCGGGTCAAAGAACGGCCTTGCCTCCGTCGAGCCTCCTCACGCTTTTCGCGTCCTCGTGGTCCTTCCCCACCGCGCACTCAGTGGCGTAACGATCATCCAATCGCCAAAAAACACATTCTGTGTTCTCTCGCGTGTGTAAGGGGTCATGCACAATGAAAACAATAGCGAGCAGTCTCAAGAGAGGTGGCAAGAGAAGAAGAATGCTGGGAATAATAACAAGGACGTGGGCGTCTGTTTAATTACAGCTAATGAAGTACATGACAAGGGCAGTAGCGGAGATTACCATGACACTATCATACGTGTAATCTTTGTTCATTTATGAGATGATTAATGTACGCATTATAAAGTCCTAATGGCATCGAAACTCTTCAAGCAAAACGATGTACGATATGTGATAATTTTCAATCCTTTTTCTCCAATTTAAGAATTCGCTCGTCATGTTTCTCACGTTGTATGGCTACTAGCTTACCACGATTCGACATGCTTTAGCAAGGAGTCTCGCCGGAGAATGATCCCGTGGTTTTTAGAAGCTGGCGCCGCACGACATTTTAGGAGAGGGGAACTGGACTTCCTCGTTGACAAGATCGGCGAACTGGGAATATTTGCACAGGAGCCGACCATTCCCCGAATCTTCAGTGACTAATTTCGAGGCGTACCCGTATGCTTATCGCGGAATCATGCAAATGGCACACGGTGATCTAACAGCAGCCAGCTGGCAACACGTAATCGTCTCGCAGAGGAGACAATACTCGATTGCAAGCCGTTGCGAACAGAGCGGAACACTCTCGCAGAGTAAGAGTGCGGCAACCGTGTTTCGTTCTGGATTTGCGGCTGCGAGCTTGACTCGCGCGGCTATCTGGAGCACAGCATTACGACAGATCTATTATATTAACTATCGAGCACCGGTTCGCTTTGCATGGCGTTCGGCGTAACGATCCTCCGAGGAACAAAGCAGACCTCGTTCGGGGAGACGTCGAGAGAGTCATGAAGAAGGCGCCACACTCCGATATAACCTGTGCTGTCTACACCAGTTCGAGAAAGTGCAAGTGTTGTAATCTCGCGCAATTTCGTCGTGGACATACTTGTTTGCAGATGGTCTCGGAGTCATTGCCAACTTGTGCACGCCTTGCATTCTACAGCAAGCCTCCGATTCCTTCGTTAATTACTAGTCAATATCGAGTCCACTATACTTAGGACCCTTTGGTCATTCTCCCCTTGAATCGGAAGGACTTACACTGACATCGTCCACAGTCACACAAACGCGTCTGTCATATGTAATCGCGAATAACATATAATCATCCTATTCCTTCTGAGAATCCCGAGTGACAGAATATTCGGTGACTCGCCGGTCGACCTTCTGTGGGAGGACAAGTGTATCCTTAATGACCATTACCAGTAGTAACGACGACGAGTCCCGAATTAAGTCTGCCACTGTCGAATGGGGGTAGCAATCATATACCCGAGTAATATGGGACTGATTCAGGTGGTAGGCTTCCTTTGCAAGAGGTTTACGCCTGTGTCGGCGCAGCCCTTTTTCCAATGTGGCGATACACTTATTGGGCGTGCGTTCGGTCGTGCGCGACCGCAATCGCACTCGCATTTTGTGCGAAATCGTGCGCCCGCGTGGCTACGGAACGCGCCGATTGCGCAACACGCGCGCACAACTGGCCCAATACTTGAGAGGGAGAGAGAGAAGAGCGAGGATGGCAGATCGGTGGCGCACGGCCGCCAAAAGTGAAATCGAGAGATGGAACAGGACGAACGAACACTGAGGCTGCAGTGCTTTCAGGCATTAAATGGAAATGGGAAGTTAGAGCTCGATACTTCTCTCCCTTCTCACTCACTCCATTATCCTACCAATCTCACTAATTCGTCACACAAATTCATTAAACATTTGACTTCAGAAACGTATATCGAACGTATACGCCAGATGCGATTAAACTATTGGTATTTCGTCAATCTATCTGTCGAAAGGGCGGATTTTAGAATGTTTCCTTATAGTATTTAGAATATCTGACCCATCCATACGGATATCTGTATGAAAACAGAACTTTCTCCGGAGGGAGGTCAGTTTCAACCCATCTCAGTCAAGTGACAGGCAGTACAGATCCCGAAAGTTTCGTCCCTGCGAGGCTGATACGCTGTGTTGATTCCCAGAAGGTGAAACTCTATCAGATCAGTGGGCGACCGTGGTGGCGTCCTTCGCTGTCAGCAGGAAAAGCTTGGATTCGGGCAGAAGATACCGAGTGTCCGATTCCGTTGTGCAAGCGATAGGTGAAACGGCTTGGTGGCAAGGAATAGGCATGGGAGAGCACCCGGGTGCACTCGGGTTATCGGCACTTAGAATCGAGGAGAACGGCTCCTTGGCAGCCTCGTTAAAGGACCACCCGCGCAGTCCGCTCGGCTCGAGCGCCACGAAAACGGTGTTCCTTCGACTCAACCCTGACTCTGACTGCTCAACAAAGTGGATTTTGCGCAATTTTTTGCTGCCGCTCGAAATCCGTGCTTCGTCAACTGCGACCACATATAGGGAACGAAGGCCCATCGCTTCACAACGTAATGCAAAAACTGCCAGACCGATTTATGAAGGCATTTACACAGTATAACCACGCTATCGTGCCGAATATGTCTTTAGTAACACGGGATATCTTCGTGGGATTGATGGTAAACAAACAGGATGGAGAGCAGACTATTTTTTTGCTACCTGGAAACAAACGAGACAAACTTTTTTCCAACAGTCTCGTTTCGTACGATTTTGTACCACTTTATGAATATCGGATGTAGTCGTTTATTTTTTTAAAACGCTTACTTCATTGTTTACGTCGGCAATCGTTGCGAGCAATATGAAAGTGTGGGCAGAAAGTGGATGTTTTTATCGAAACGTCTGAGAATAATCATGCAAGTTTCTATCATAATATTAAATAAAGATTACTCGAATTGCATGTAATCTTTATATCATTATATATTACAACTAGCAAAATTATCTATGCAAATGTGGTAGAATAGACTTAAACTATTTTATAAAATTGATCATAAATTTTCTCTCCCATCTGTGACCCCTGGCGAGTATAAGCACTTGTAGGCATAAACCAAGCGTAAGTAGGAGTCCCGGTTTGTAATTAAATACATAATAATGTTCTTCGATTGCGGATAACGTCCATTAGTGTATCCGCGCGGTAATTCTAGGAGTATCGAGGGAATGCGTCGAGGTCGTCCTAATGATTCGAGCATAGAACCCAGGTAGTCGGCAATATGCTTTGGTCGAAGGAGGAGCTTCACGCTTCGTCAGGAAGCACAATACACGCAACACGTACTTACTCGGCCGCTCGCTATTTTGCCACAATGCCAGGACAATGACACCAGACGGTGATTACGCAATCCATAAATACGTCAGTATAATCTCGGCAGAGAGGTGCGCTTCTTCATCGCGCCACTTAAAAGCAATTTCATGTTCCCGATAATTCGCAGGCTTAAAAGTTCTATTATTCCTCCCTGTGCGTGAGAGCGTATGCGTGTGTGGTGTCGTGGATGCGGATTTACCCATTTATCCATCGGTTGGCTATTGCGCCAGCAAGAACTCTTTGACTCTCGTTGATGTATCTCCCCGCAAGTCGGCCTCCCAAGCGAGCAGCCGAGCTACTGACATCATAATCATTATCATCATCCTCATTACGCTTACAAGCATCGCGTGCTACTTCGCCCTAAGAAACGGATTCTAGTCATTAAACGATCGAACTCGCATGGCATTCGGCGTGCTATCGACTTTAAGTTTGCGCTCGAATTAATTATCGGCATTACACATAATTAATCAATCGGCTAACATTGCTGATACTTCGCTCGATACTTATTAAGAACTTCGATAAATGGGATTATCAATGGCGATGAATCTTGCGTCCGTTGTGCAGTGTATGTCTGCTACCTTCGGCGCCACATGCAGATTGGGAAACAAGCTTGATCTCGCCACAGTGAATATGAAGTTTGTAATTTGCGCAATTTACGCCGCGGCGCACAATGTTGCTCGCCTTGCTCTTTGCTCCGTTGCACTTGGCAGGAGCAATTTACTATTAAGGATGCATCGAACTGCAATGATAATTAAGCGCGGTAGTACGACACCGTGTATTTGCCTTCAGTACTTTAGTTAAATGCTTGTTTTGCATATTGTAGGTTAATGTTTTTCTTTAATTGGCGAGACTGTGAATATTAATTGATAGTTTCAAGGTGCTTGTAAGAGTCATTCCCCTGAAGAAGAGAACGATCTTTCTGGAATTAATAAACGGGCACATGAAGCTCTGGTTAGATTAGGATCGTTGATCTGGGTCGCGGAGCACCTTTCACACATCAGACGAATGTTGCCCAACATTAATCGTTACAATTGCCCTGCAAGGCAGGTAAAAGGAAGCGTTGTTGATTGGGGAGTATGTACGTTGTTCACTACTGACGAAACTACATGGAGAAAAACATGTCAGTTGCAGTAGACTTAAACAAGATATGTATCCGGCTGTGATAAATTAGATATCGTATTCTCATGTTAGTCATTATTAACAATCGAATTAACAAGTGAATTTAATCCTGAACGAGTTGTGTCAAGAGAAGAGAATATAGAAAAGCCTTTACTGTGTCCGGAGTCTAGAGTGTCTAGAAGTTCTACTACAGACAGATGGGACCCGCGCGACACGCTTCAGGAGGATACGTTCAAGCCGATGACACTACGTTGGTGTCAAGGATTTCGAAGGATGAGCAGAGGCCAGCCTATACCGAGATTTATTGGGTTATTTGCGTATATGTTACAAGGCTACGCGCGCCAAGTGACACCGCACTGATCGCGCGACACTGCTGAATCCTGGACGTAGTCGTCTTTCTTTCCTTATTCCACTCTCTCGGCCAATCTCTTTTTCTCTTTCGTTTGTTTTCGTAAGGAAGCTTGTACCGGGATATGCGAAACATTCCAATAATTTTACCAGTGCCACTGCACTCCTGCTGGTACACGGTGGTCGAGGTTTAATCAGATACTGTCGTCATTTTACTCGGACTGTCATCACGAGACCGCAGTCCAAATGCATTTTCATGATGCACTTTCCAAGAAAAAGATTATGTGTGTCAGAATTAGGCTCATTTTCATTGATCAAAAGAAAATGAGCGTGAAGGGGACAAGGAAATAGTTTGATTAATTGATGACATTTGTTTTCTATTCATTACCACTTTTCCTGTTTACTCTCTTAATTTATCGTTAGTAGATCATGACATGTCGTTAATCATCTCTGAAATTCCAAGGAGTAAGATTAAGAGTTTGTCATTTGATTCGAGGGTTGTCATGCGAATAACCCGCAACCACGGCAAGTACGCGCGGCCAGTTTTTCGTCCAAGTAATTTGCGTTCGCGGCTGTAAGTTCAGCAATACTATTGCAAAACGACCGGTTCTTACAAGCGAGGAGTCGCGCGAGTCGATGGCTTCGAGTGCAAGCCGGTCTAATTGCGATATAATTACCCTGAACGCTGGCGACCTTGTTGTCGCACGTGACCTTAGCTGCGCGGTTTCTGCATTTCACAATTGAATAGACAATCTCGCGCCAATTCTTCGAGAAATTAAGCGGCCAAGTTGGACGCGCTGCGTTATCCACGTTGTAATTAATGCCAGCCGGTGAATGTAACTCCGCGCGACTGCGGTAACGACTACTGCGTGACTGTCGGCCGCCATCATCACGCCTTCAATGATTATTGTCATAATAACGCTATTATAACATTAATCATAATCCACCCATACGAATCGACAGTGTTCGTATACCATCTTGACTGGAACCCCGAGCCTAGGGGAATGTCTTTGAACGTGGGAAGGATAGAGAAGTCCACGTGCACTCATCAACGTGCAGCATTCGCTCCAGTCATCCAGTGTCGCACGACATACGCAGAGAGCCGCTCTTAGAAGCTTTGCCTTTCGTAACTGGCGAGCCGCTCCTTTCAAATTACAAATGTATCGACGTACATATATCGGCATTTTTCCTAGCGCCCCGCAATAGTCGCACTGTTGCAACCACCAGGAGAAGAGCATCTAGCGGATTAACATGATAATCGGGCAACGTTAAAGGTCGACGTTGTACAATTAATTATTACTTCTAAGGTACCCCTATCCTCCGCAGAGACTGCACAAAAGGAACAGATATCTGGCAGAGGATGTTGTAATAGAGGGAACTTCAATATCCCCTTCCCAGAGTGTCCTGTCAAAAGCGGTCAATGGATGGAAGTTAGCGAGTGGTATAATAGGGTTTAATTGAATTATCAGGTGGGAAAGGAGAATGAAAAAGGTAGGGTTAGTAGGAAAGGTGGTTCAGAGTTGAATAGACGAGAGAATCGGTAGGACCAGTATGGGCGAAGAAGCGTATGCGGTAATTGCCAGGCAATTTAGAGGCATGACCCCGCAGGGCTGACCTCACGGGGAGTGTAGCCATTGAATTCCTGCATTTCGCAATTGGCGGATGCTCGTTCTAAACGCGTACCAAGCGCGTCATGGGGCCACGTACCCGGTATAACCAGTCGTTTATAGCGCGCGCGATCGGGACCTTTCGGGAGCGACGTGCTACGTGACCCAGAGTCCATTCGCCGAAAGGAAGAAGATGAGTGCGAGAGAGAGAAGAAGCGAGTAAGAGAGACGGAAGACGAAGTAGTTGTCCAGCAGTGTCCGGCAGGACGCGAGGCGCATACGGAAAATGTGAGTCCAATGTCAACGTGAGCTGGTGGTCACTGCCAGCCGGCCCCGCGTACCTCTTCTGGAATAGTTTTTTTTTCCCCTCCGGCAAACTGCTGCGCGACGTGGCGGCCGCGTAAGTGCGCGTGCATTGGAAAAAGGTTACGTAACGCGAGGCCTAAATACCAATCGACTCGTCCTGCCGGATGCATGCACTCGAGAGAAGATCTGCATCTAGATGCGGATGGGATAATCCGAGCCTCCGATATCGAGTCTGAGTCACGCAAGACACACGTACGATCAGACTGCATTCGCCGCTTCTCATAGCTCCGCGTTCGATCCCTATCGGGATAATGCTTTCCTAGGAGACATCGATTGGAATTTTGAATAGTGCTAGGATGATTCAACTAGGCTTGGAAGGTTCCAGTAGAGGCTCAAGGAACTTGGTGTGCCGTATTCCCGTAGACCGTGAAGACTGCTGAACTCATAAACAATGCGGTGTATGACAGGTCTTGGATTCTAGGAATACACGAGTTCCGAATGTGTATCGTGGCGTATCCGGTGGGTTTAGTGTGAGCGACCTTGCCGTCAGAGAGCCAAGGTTATGGGTATTCTGCTTTGTATGATTGCTAGATCTCTCACGTTTTACTTACGATTAGATCCTCGAAGGGTAGTACATTACCATGTAGTCCTTAATACATATTTTACTAATAATGACGTTTAAATTCTACGCTTATTTTTCTTCGTTTACTTGTCTCTTAGATGTTCAGTGAAGTCGTTTCATTTAAGTCAAAGATCGTATTGATAAACTATTGATCAATGACCTTTCATTTTACCCTTTAGAGAGAGAATTTTGCAAGATCCTTCCAGTTTCTAGGTCCCGGGGTTAGTGATATACGGTGATGAGTGCGTGAGTCAACAAGTTTTATATATTAACATAGCTGTTTAGACGCCTTCACCTCAAGGGGAACGCGTTGGGAAGTGCACGCACGCTCCCGTACAGCAAGTATATCTATGTGTGAATTAGAGACACCGCATGATTTGGATGATTAGGTATTGTAAATATTAGAGGCATTGATGACAGATCGCTTTGGGCAGTATTTGCTTGAGGCGGTAAACCAGTTAAGGTCTGCGGTCGCGCGCATCACCACGTAATACGGGAGTGCGAAGCGAAGTGTCGAGACCCCAGTGTAATTTGCATGAGGCGCACGCGAGAGGCGCGGACTCCTCTCTGCTGCGCCAACATGCAAGGCACTCGATGAAATTGGACCACCGTGCGATTTCTCGAAGGTGAGTGGCGCCAAAATTGCAAAACCGGTTAATTTAGAATTTCGGCGCCGCGCGCACGCCTTCTACCTTTCATTCGGAGTCAGCCGCGGCTGAAACCGCGGAATGCGCCGAGCCCTGAAAAACCCATCGCGTTGGTTCCTTTTCTTCCGAGATGCGTAGTACAAACTGGATTTCTTCTGGTAACTGAGAACCGACAGTAATTTACTGTTTTCAATTTTCAGTCATTTCAATCCTTGCGTGGTGAAATCCATGCCGCGCATTTTTGTAAGATTGCTATCTTGCGATTCGGGAATTCTAAAGCGTGGTAATTCCTTTAAACGCTGACTCCTTGAAAACGCATTGCTGTGGACGCTTTTGTATAGCGATGCGCACTGCATATTGCATTTCTTCATTTGCATTGCGTACGGGACGCTCGGTTAATCTCGGTCAACAGAAGCTGGCAACTGGGAATCGAAAGCAATTTACTCTTTTCGATTTGCAATCATTTCAATCCCCGTGCAGCCAGCGTAATGTTTGATGCGTATTCGCGTGAAATTGATACCCTGTAATTTGGAAATTCTAAAGCGTGGTACTTTCTTTAACGAGCCCGTGGCGTCTTGGTGCGCGAAGGGCCGTGGCAGCTGGTTGGCCGCGAAGGCGAGCATGACTTTATTAAATTACCCTGGCCATAAATAATTTAAAACACCTTAAGCAGTAATTTTTTCACGTAAGTCTGATACCCGGTCACAAAGAGGGCACGGCTTGACAAGTAACCAGGTAATTGATATTGCGAAAACTTGCGAAATCTCGGACAAGAGGAGAGAAAGAGAGCACTGCCACTCCCGAGTGGAGAGTTTCTTCGTTTCCAGGCGATTTCGTGCAAAACAATTAGTGGCTCGTATGCGCAGGCGGGAGCAAGAGAAAAAATGGTCCCCTAGGGCGCTGCCAATCTTCACCAACCAACTCGAGGAACCGTTCAGACGCCAGTCTCTCTTGAGATCACACGCCCCGATAATTCATTCGCGTGCATTTGACTTAGCCGCTTTCAAAATGACCAATCGCAGACGTCCACGTCTTCAACTCTAGAAAATGAATCACTAACGAATATCTCGAATGTACGGAATATAGTGAATGTATGGCACATCTTGTGATTGTTTTTGTCACCTCCCGAATTTCGTCTAATCCTATCTAATTAATTATATTCTATCTGCAAACAATGTAATATATGTATTTAGAGGAACAACTTTGTGGAAGACTTATTGCGTGGTGGCAAGAATATAGGGGCACTTTCGTTTCGAGTTTGAACGTGATCGGATGGTCCCAGGGTCGCGAGGAGACCGTCATCCTCGGGGCAGCAGCTTATTATCTGAAATCGAGGCAAAAATTCCGCGCGCTTCGGGCACCTGCCAATTCGAAGAGCGTCGAATACTGGCGTTCGGTAAGATACTTAATGTCAGAAGTCGTACGCGGGCCGAGCTACACCCACGTCGTGCCGAGTAAGTGATTACGATACAACTTAATGGTCGAGATCAGACCAGGCCGAAGCTGATTTCGATCGATCGCGCTCTTGCTCCTCTCGGCCTGACGACCATAAGCCTCCTCGTCCTCGAAAGGTCTTCGCGGTTCGCCGATTAAGGCGCAATGCGGCCCGATTGAAAGCGTACACTGCGCGGATTTACAATCGGAGTTTGTCCGTTCCCCTTCTAGTTCGTTTTTTACTTTCATACTTTGCTCGTTTTTTCTACACGATAATAATGCGAAGGTATGGCAAGGGAGTCGATTGAATCGTGTTCGATGAAAAGGCTTTGGTGTGTACAGGCAGCCCGGACCAATAGTGTTTGCTCGCAGGAACTACACGATCACCACGCTACACCCGTAATTGACTTTTGGTAGGCTATAATTACTGATGCGATTAATACTAATTTGTACGTCAGGCCAGTTCGGCGTACGCCCTTCGTGAATTTCTGGCGATCTCTCTTTCCTCTGTGTAATGTAGAGCCTCCACCTTAATTTAACGATATTGAACCACCGATGGAAAAAGGCGTCTTATTTATTGGAAGATTTAATATGCCTTATTGACGCAAGAACGCGAAGTTAGCCCTGGCTGCTCTTAATGTTTGCGTTAACAGAATATGCATTATTGATTTACGTGCACATACTCAAAGTATACTTCGCACGAAATGAGAGCTGCGCCGGCCTGTTCTGTCAACCACTGGTGAAGATATTCCAAGTAATTGAAGTAATTCAGAAGCGTGCTGTGAAAGTGGCCCGCTTTAATATTAATAAATCGAGAATATATTTCGTGAGAGGTACTTTAAAGGGTCGTTGTTACAATGTAACATACATATGCATTTGTGGTATGGTTCTTGAACGTTGAGGAAGATAGAATCTGTCGAAACCTTAGCCCATTGGCATTTAGTCGGGCGAGAACCTTTGTCCCGATCGGTGGAATCTTCGGTCTCACGAGCGTGTCTAATATTGTTAAGTTTCGGGCCGAGACCGAAATGGCAGTGCGCGTGGCAATAAAGTCCGCCAGGGAGAGACATTTATCAGTAAGTAATCGAGTCTCTCTCGTGAGCGAGCGGACTTTATGCATGCGCCATAAATCAAGCTGTATTAAACTCCGCCCCGCCGTCGGTACAGGGAGACGCACAACTGAATGCCCGGTTCTTTGTCTACGGCGATGAAAACCGAATTTGCAGTCGACGTATTTCACATGGCTCTACTGTCAAAAGGGCACGAGCGAACATCCTCGGTTCGTTTAGGTCGACAAAGCACACAGCTCTTACCCGTCCCTGACCCAAATGCTCTGCACTGCCTCTTACGACGTTTATGCCCGCAAAATAGTGATATTTTTCGACCATTCGCTCGCACAATGATCGCTATTCATCACGATCGCAATCTGCGCTCAGCATGCAGATTCGTTCACACGTGGAACTCCCCCCGAGGATTAAAGCAGCCCACTGCCAGTAATATCTTCTGGTAATTAAACATTCCCGCGAGGCAGAAACAGACTCATGAAGTTATAATTAGTTGCGATTTACGGTAACTCATTGTTCTCTGCTGGAAGCTGCCAGCTAGACATGTGCTGACCAGGTGCATCGCGTGAAATGCCCACGAGGTACACAGCAGAATAAACATATCGTGCAACATCCACTATCACCAGTCGGCGCCATTAAGTAGCTCTCATTAGAACGGCGAAACACACCTCGAGTAATACAAATTAAAATCGGTAAAAGGATCGGCATCTGCCAGGATGCATCCATGACCCAGATACCAAGCGGGCGCCGGTCGAACCTGAGAGAATCTTCTGAAACTTCGAGTTCCAGCCGGAGGAAACAGCATAACAAGCAGCGTTCACGGAAGGATACTTCGTTCGGAGATCGTTGCCGTTTATCGAGATTCTTATTTTCGGAGGATGCTTCGAATAAACATCCCTCCTTTGGTCAGCATGAGAGGCAGGATGGGTGAGGGCTCGCACGGCGAGTAGCACGCGCAATACAGTACTGGGACAAGGTTGCCGGGGACCCATAACTATCGCGCGCTGACACACAACAATGCGCGTTCCTTACCCACCGACCGATTCGTGTGCTCCTCCTCGAGCGCCAGCGAGCGTACACTCGTCCTCCCTGTCGCCGTTTCGGTCCCCGGCGCTCCGGCCCTCCACGCGCGTGGATCCTCGGCGAGGACCCCCTACCAACAGAGAGACAGAGAGAGGGTGGGAGGGAGAGGGAGAGAGATAGAGCTAGAGCGAGAGGGAAAGAGAGAAAGAGAAGCGATGATATTCTCTCATTCCAGAGGGTTTCTCGGGCGACTCCCTCTCTTGATACGAGAATCGCGGGGGGGCCCGACCCCCTCTTCGCGCCACTCGTGCTCCGCTGGTCCCTCTTTTACCTCGTTGGGCCTCCTTACCCCTCTTGGCTGCCGTTGGCGGGACCCGCGCCTCCGCCGCCCGGATCACTCGATCCCCCGCGGCAGGCGACAAGCGGCGCCGCGGTTTCGATCTTTGAATACCCTCGCGGCCACACCGCGATGACCAGTCGTCGAATTACGGGCGAATCCCGCATATCCCTCCGCGAGCTAATACTAGGCATTACTTCCTTACGTATAGACCACCTCGTGTTGTGCCGATCGTACCCCGTGGGACTCGCTTTATTACTCGGATCAATTTGGCAATTTGGTATTCCTTTCGGGTGAAAAGCCGGCTAGATTTCCTTTCCTTTAAATTCTCTGCTCTAGTGCTTGGAATTGAAAGTCGAGAAAGGTCGGGAATACGAGTTTTACTGTGAATTTGCATAGGTGCACGCGTCCCTTTCGTCCTGTTATTGAAAGGTTGTTCCGAGGGTTTCTTAGTACCCGTGTACCACTGAGCAGTGCGCAGTTTGGGGTGGTCGCTCGAGACAACAACATGTCGGTGAGTAAAGCAGTGTACCTTTCCGTAAGTTGTTGCTATTACGATTCATGATTATATAAGTGATTTTGAATGTAATAGTACCGCTCGTTTGATGCTGGCGAATAAGTGAATCTTAAGTAATCGGTGCTTGATATGAAAATCGAGCTTCCCGTGCACGCAATCGGTCACGTCACGCCGACGTTCCACTTTCTAGCGATTATGCGGGTCAATTGGATGTGGATGAATTGTGGCTCGATTAGCGTGTACTGGTTGGCGATGTTTATCGTGGGCGGTGGGTCAACGCTAGGTTTCAGTAGCTAACACACTACAGGTACCTCGGTCAATCACTCGTTGAAGTGACGTAGTACGACGTGTGTCCGTGACACTTACTTAGTCGGAAACAATGCCAGTCACGTAACGTCACTGCGCTGATTGACATTGTGTCGCGATTCGCGTTACGTAGCTACGAATCTGCTTCGACCACATACGCCAATCGATAACAACGTTTATACCAACCCCGAGTTGCCGTATTATGCAAAACCCGCTTGTAATATATGCAAACGAAATATCCTTAGGAGCGAGGTCGAGGCAACTGTAACAATCGAGGCGGAAGAAACTCACCAAGCCTAATGAATAAGTTACGCCTCCAAGTGCTTCGTAATTATGAGATTCCTATCGTCCTCATAGAAGAGGGCCACTTCTATCGGGCCAATGACATTCTAGTCACAAAACATTCCATTATTATCTTCAATGCAACGTGAAGGCCCGCATCTGTGAAAGTCTGATTACTTAATTTTTTTTCACGTGATCCAAGTAGATTGCCCTTGCCAAGTGATTGCGGGCCGTGCTAGTCAGACGAGCTACGATCGTTGGCGGAGGATAGAGTAATTTGCCGATTGCATTGTTTCAAATATTAACTTGCAAAAGAAGATAAATGTAGTTCGATGGGTACTACCTTAATGTGTCCAGGTTTCGAAAGCGTAAGTGGCGCGCGGGAAAGGTTTTATTGGCGAGGGTCGATCAGGAGCGCATGGTTACCTAGGCAATCATCGCAATTAATTCCGTCACGCTTGTCTCTCTCTCTCTCTCTCTCTCCCTCCCTCCCTCTCTGTCTGCGTCCGCGAGGCATCGGAATAAATCAACAATGGGACGACACGCACAGCATGCACTGTCCGTAGAGACACTGTCGTTGAGAGATAATAATGAAGCAGCCATGACCCAAACATCGGGCATCAGCAAGCTATGTATGTGAACGTGGACGCCGTTAACAGCGGCCGGATCGACTCCCATTTAATACGCGAGTCGCCATTGAAGAGAGCCGTTGTAGAAGCGATCGATCGATTTATACGGGACGCCGACATTACCGGCGAAACCTTCTCTTTTCAACTCCGGATAAGTCGATTCGCTTTCGGAAGTGGTTCGCTCTTATGAAAGTAACAGTCGAGGTGATCTCGGCACGCTTCGCTGGCTCGAATAAGCGGCTGAAACTTCGTCGAGGTATATTACGAGTGTGCCTCGGGCGATATCGAAGAATTGGCGATTGATTTTTCCCCGACCGCGTGGCAATCCTGCCTGGAATTTCCTTTTGCGGAATGACTCGAACGCGGATTGTAACTTTGTTTAACTTTTAGTCCGTCCACTTAAGACGTGTTCCACTGATTTAAGTTACTGTTGAGTTAAAGTCTTCGATTGGTTTGGTTGTTCGGGGTTCTTTGGATGGCAAATGTAACGGGAAGCCTGTGAATTATTCTAAGAGAGATATTGCTCGAGTTGCGAGGTTTACTGTCGAGAGTATTAACGAACCTGTCCATTTCCAATAGAGATTGCAGTGCGTGCGGAATTCGGCCTTGGCATCAACAAGCACCCGGCCTTTTTCAGACCAGTTAAACTAGCCGGAGAATAGAACGACGTATTCTAATAACTATCCCCCTGTATGGGAAAATAATAACGCGCTACTTATACGGTTCGTTAGTGCGATTTATCAGCGTGACTGCGCACGCTTCACCGTCCTATCGGAAAAATGCAAGCAGCTCCAGTTGGGTACAGAGAAAAAGTGTAGTCATGATCATCTTCATTCCACGATGAAACCATCGTAAAATTACATAGTGCTTGTATGAATATGCATTCGTCTGATTTAATCCCTATAGTGGTTTCTATGCACAGTCGTCAGTTCCTATAATAATTGGCCATTAATCCTTTCCGTGTTTATAATAAAGCGTCCAGTGAATTCGATTTGCATCAACAAACTCGAATGCCTTTGTGATTAAAACATTGGTACCTGGGCGACACGAAGCAGCAATATTTTTGAGAATTTCACCGGCAGAATCATACATCTTTCATATCGTTGAAGATGCATTAGCATATCACATTCCAGCTTCTTTGTTCGAGCATATTTCGTCGGCCCCATGGACTCGCTTCGCTGCGATCAGATGACAAATAACTCTACCGGTGAAATGGCGAACATTCATCCGCCATGTGTCCTCGCACAATGTTTACCAGATGGATCGCAAAATAGCAATCGTGTTACCAAATCCACTCAACACAGTTATAGGAAGCGTCTCCGGGGCATGTCCAGACCATACACGGCGGTGTGTGTGCACTGGCTAACATGACGGGTACACGAGTCTACACTATCGGAATCGAGTGGATGATCGATTAATACCTCAATGTAGCAGCGCCCCAGGAGCGGGACAAAGCAATCTAATTGTCATGGGATTAGCATATAGGTATTTGGGTAGACTTTGGCGCCGCCAGAGTGCGATAAGAATCAAAGGTTATGGAAACGATGAAATAATCTGTGTATCTAACGAAGCATTAGGCAAAGGCCCGGCGCCAATGAATAGTCAGTAGACAAAGATGTGGGCGTGAAGGATTTTGCGGCGGGTGTCGTCATTTGCACGGGACTTTCCAACGTATGAGGCTTGAACGAAGGCTCTCGAGATATCCGGCTAATGGTATGTGTCTCTCTTTCCGCCGGCACTTAATGTGACTTCGATGTTTTCATGATACCCTGGAAACCCCCCCGTCCCTACATGCTGGCTCCCCCCTTTCGGCCGAGTTTTCGTGCAGTCAGCCTACTTGGGGATTCGATAGTTGCATAATGTTTTTTGTAACGTTCAACACTCAACTTTCTGTGGAAACGTGTCGATACGCGTAAGTCGCGCTGCACTCCTTTCCCCCTCGGCCACGGTCACCCTCGACCGCAGGACTCCACTTCTTAGGTTTACACTGTACTCTTTTCGTGCTCCGGCGGTAGTATTTAGTCATCTATTTTCAACGGATTAATGCTTTTTTAACGACCCTAATAAGACAAGGTAATTATCGGGTTCGAATTTGACTAATGGGATGAAACTACCCGGTCCCATTTCTCTCCTTATCATTGAGTCACTGCAGGGATTGGGTGAGCATCGCTGTGTGTCCACAAATCCATGGCATAATAAAAAGTCACGAATCCAGTGGTCAGTCGCGGCAGCACTGAAAGCCGTTTATTTGGCGAGATGCCACAGCCAGATTACACAGTCTCGTTGTACTCGGTGACTTTTAATGTCGGCCACCGGCTCTCTGTACTTCTTTTTCTAGAGCCGGCGACGGGCGCGGCCGCTCGGCAATAAAGATTACTCCCGACAGAAGAATAGATTTTTCTGGCAGTACAATCCCTCAGGAATTGTCCGCTGGTCGCCTAATATAGTGCAAACTGCGAGTAAATTCCTGCCAGTGTGTTGGCACACACAGAGGCGCCAGTGGGCTTGACGAAAGCGCACTGCAATGCTTAAATACGGCTTTGATGAAGGTAACATAAGAGCCGTGAAATGCGATAATCGCGCACGTCGATTTTAACGCCCCAGTATACACGCACACACACACACACAAACAATCGACTGCCCGAAACTCGCACGCACTCAAATAATTGAGCCGGTGAAAATAACCTCAGTGCCGCGGGCAGCAGGGCTGTTAACTTTCGTGCGTCGAATTATTCGATGCAATGGTTAGAATAACAGCCATCGTTGCTCGAAACGATTGCGCTGCCGAGTGTGCCATTAAGCCAGAAACTGGAGCATTTTACGAGCAAGGCACGTGGGTGTTTGGAAGCCTACCATTTATACTCGCGAACGAATACGAAGTTAAAAGAACCGGATAAAGAACGTAAGACGCAAGATGAAGAAAATATCGCTAAATATTCACAGTTCCTGCTAGTGTACAATATATCTCTGACATGACCAAGTATTCCAAGTGGCAGCTTAATAAGATCGTAATAGAGAATCGTGATTGAAGTACGCATGTGCCACCATATGCTCGAAAGTGTAGGTAGAGCAGTGTGACATGTTTCGAAATGGTGCGATTAAATTAATTTGCTCGTAAAAACCGCAGCTTTCATTATACGTGCGGCCCGCTATTACTTAATTTGCATTGGGACCCCTACTTACGCTCAACTGTTTCACCAACACGACGCTCTCTCGCACGGATTTCCATGAAATATCGCCCCTTTCCGCATTATTTATGCGCGCGAGCTTTTACCACCGAGCGTGTTAAATCGCATTCATTACCTGCACTCTTTGTCATCGTGGAGCGCGCGCCGAAACTCCCACCTCTCACCCTCCCCTGTCTTTCGTAAACCCAGTTATTATACATACGCTAGCAGTATTGTCGCGTGACTGCTAATCGCTCTGGTAATTAAAGGCTTCTTCCATATGCTTGAGGTATAAAGAAACCAAGTAATTAATGACGAAAACATTCAGTCGGTCCTCGGTTTACAATCGCGGCCGGAATTTCGCAAGAATCATTGTAACTGAAATTATGCGATTGGAGCAATTCACTAAGGCGTCTATAATACCTGATGATTTCCAGCGCACGTTGGACTCTGCAGATAAGTGGGACTCGTAAAACGTGTGATTATGCGTTTACTTTCTTTGGAAGATTAATCACTTTGAAACCGTGATGGCTCCCGTGAGAGTAAATCCTCAAATGACTACGTTCGAGGAGTTACTGGCTTTACATATGTATTTATTATAAAAAAATGTTTACAATATTACTTTCCTACCTACTTTGGCATTAAAGTAGTTCGTGAACTGTTGCAATTGCTCCAGAGAATGTTGTACTAGAAATCTTTTTATTTCAAAGTACTTTCTGATATAAAGGAATGCATCGGGAAAAGGTGGTCATTTAACTTTTCCTTCAATATGATCGATCAAAGGGTTTATAAGCGTATAAGGAATCTAAAGACATTCTATCTTACATAGAAAAGATTGATGACCAGGATCGAACTGTGATGGAGTCAGTATTCAGTTAGGTCTAGTCTAATCGAACACCATAAAGCACGAATGGCCTTTATCAACGCGGGGATTTAATACCTGCATAGAAAGGTGCGTGGCTCTGCGTGCTTTGCAGTTTCTTTTCAGTTGTGTCCGAAGCTAAACTCATACTATCCGTCTAGATTCTTTCGGTTTTTCGTCAGACCGTACAACTTCGTCAGTTGGTAATTGTATTCAAAGAGAGAAAAACCAACTCCTATTTAGGTCACGATTGTCCGCGTGGTCTATGATTAAAGTCACGAAGAATCACGTCCCGAATTTCTGCGCGAACCTAGCATTATCTCATTGGACATTTCGCGATCGACACCTCCTACAGCGTGCTTGGCATTGCATGGCTCATCGACGGAACCTCCCATTCCGAGCCTTTCCTGATCGACTGTCGAAAGAGCAACAGGCATGAAAATTATTCTCGACGTGTGCATCGCCTATTGTTAGACGAGATTGCAACAACAGGAATCAGTAATGAGGCTTGCGGTTCCCACGAATATAATTTTACTTATGATTGCAATTCGCATTACATTTAGCGATTAAAATAATTATATAGTTTCATTTGTGGAAAGTATTTGCTAGAGAAAAATATGTATAAAAGTTCAAGGTTTTTATAAGAATAAAAATATATTTTATATTAATAAAACCTGACTATATTTATCTAAGGTTTGACCTTTAGCTTGAAGGTTTCGTTAGAAGTAAGATGAATACGAAGGAAACATTGCATCAATATGAATCGGCAGGCGGCAATGAGAGCGGAGGCACGACTCAGTTATATTCGTTATGCAACTAGCGGCGAGAGTACAAGCTCGCCTCGAGTAAGGTCTACGACCAAGGTATACGTGATCCCAGGATGGGCAACATAGCCTTCCATGGTATTCCACCTTCTCCTCCTGTCCTCTCCGAGTACCGACACCCCCACACACTGTCCCATCATTCCTTACACCTTTCGCTGTCGGTCCCGCCATTCAAGCGCACGTTGATGCCGTGCCTTCGAATGAACAAGAATCTTCACGTGAATTAGAGAATGACAGACGAGCTTCTGCCTCGGAACCACGTACATCGAGCTCGAATTCTAGTCGGCGATTTAGCGACAAGGTTCACAGCTCACAGGAACCTTTTGCTACAAGACATGATTACTTTGTACTGGCAAAACAATCGAGGGGCTCACAGTCGGTGTGAATGAGGCTGGCAGTGTTCCAAGATGTTCAAGATGTTTGTCAAAGAGCCACAACGAAGCAGCAAGAAGGCGCGCGTGTTCTGCGATCCTGCTATTCCTTGCAGCCAAGTAGGTGAATAGTTCAAGTTGACAGCTGAAGTGTATCACCGCTAGCTAGCGGGATTTCTTTCTTGCTCGGGGCACAATGATAAGCGCCGTCGTTGCTTGGAAACCTCTCGCTGATGTCACGGCTTCACGGTCTGTTCATTGTCCGAGAAATAGCAGTCGTGTCGTCATGTAAATGCGGATTACAGACTACTCGATAGTAAAGCGCGTGGAGGACACATTGACGGCACTTTCCGGGAAGACAGACTATGACGAGGGTTCACACTTTTCCATATGCATCTTCTTTCTGTCGCTCGCCTCACTTGGCACTTCTGGTTTTCGGCTTGAGATAGCCGTGCATAATTTGTAATGCAAGTCCGAGTCGAAACGGATCTGATTTGCGACTAGTTTTGCCGTGTGATTCGGAGGGCGATCGGGCAGAGAAATACGACCGGTGAGAGCTTGGATTAACAAACCCGCTGACTGACACTGACGAGGGTTTGTTTTTGCCGTGCTGCAGTTACAATCGCTCTTTTTTAACAATGCCACCACTGGCGAACAGTTATGTCATCGCACGTGGGCTCGACCGATCGACCGATACCGGCGCGATAAAGCTCGCGGTGAGCGCATGAGCTTGGGGGCGCGCGCTCTGCATGTAACAGAGTGCAATATTGTATAATTTGATGCGTGCCGGTAAAAGGTATATGGTACACAATGAAAGGCCGGGATCACGGTCGCGTAAAGAATTATGTTCGCCACATGAAATGTTTGCATATCGCGACGAATTCGGAATGCGATCTACTCACTTGAGGTTATAAGCGTGCCGTGGCCACCATTGGATGCGGCAAAGCTTCTTTTCGCTCTTTTTTCTCTTTTTCTCTTTCTCTCGCTCTGCCTCGAAAACAACCAGAGGCGCCAAAAATTCTCCACAATTTATTACCTGGCGTGACGAATTTGTCTTCCGCGGATAGAAGACTGCAAAATCATGCTGCATTCCTACAGCAGTAGCATGCGAGACGAAATGTCATGTCATCATCTCGTTAACAATCAACCTCGTCAACAGATGAGATTTCACTGGTGCGGCTATTTTTGCAGCACGTAGCGAACAGATTTTTCGTGCGCGTGCGTTACATCACTCTCGTAACGTTAATTATGATATAATCCCTTATTACGGCCGGCTTATTACCGTAACATACAGTGTGCGAGCAAAGGAATGCGGTGCGCGGATGACCCCCGGCAAAAGCCAGTACAACGTCTCTGCCTGGTTTCTGGCGTGCCCCGGACACTTTCGTCGCGATTAACCTCGTTTTAAGGTGGCGTCCTCGCTCCTGAGGGCAAGGAGCAACATCGCGAACTCCGTGTTACGATTATTACGGCTCTCGGTCGGCGGCTTTCCGCTCCTGTCGAGGTTTAACTCAATCAGTGCGAACGAATCACGTAGCGGCACTATTCTCCTCTACTCTCGTTACAGAACACGTTCGCGATCACTCCCACGCGAGTGGCGTCCTTACGAGCATGATATGAACGACATGCGCATTTGAAAGTCTAATTTTGTCCATCACCGCGCTGCCTGATGGTTCTCGAATGCCCGTAAACAATGCGATGGTCGCACCGATTAGTCGCGAACCGTGCCATATTCAAGGATGACAGAATCACTTTAATTAGAGTATGTTTGCACTCTCGACGAACGTGCTCGCTACCAAAATAGCTCCTGTTTTCTGCTACATAAGGGTTCCAGGGATAACAAAGATTCGACTTTTTGCCACCACTTGAACACACTACCCTGATGGAACCAGTTTTTACTACCTGCCACATATGAATGACTCGTCTCGCAGGTTTGGTTTGAACTTTTGTATCCCAAGTTAGTGCGAGAACTCAAGGTATTCTCTAGCGATCCTTGCCAACGTTTACCGCCCTTCCAGAACGCTAGGAACGCCATTGTCAGCGTGATGAAATACCAAGGCCCATCGCGATCATACCGTATCTCTCGTGCGCACATTTTTGTTGCTCCCGTTGTACTTTCGAGATTAATTCTGACCTTGCGTACGCACGACGACGACTTTCTATACCAGAGCATGATGCATGACTTCCGTGCACGTAAATTAAGGCTTAAGTACACGCCTCTTTTACTTCCAAATATGTTAGCTCGTCCCGATAAATTGGCCGGGCAGAATTACCTGAGCGCGTTCATATTATTTTTAAAATACGCTCATTTAGAAGTGCTGGGCGGGGTAAGTTCCACCCGTTGTTTAAAAGGGGCGGACTCGAAAAATGTGCAACCACATCTGCGAAGAGAACACGGCGAAGCTACTGAAGAAGGTGCATTTACCTTTGTCCTCGAACCTGTCGAACACGAGCAATTTTCGAGGCGCGGCTGGCAGGTTTTCCTTTGTCTGAGGGCGAGCAAGACGTGAGAAGGAGAGCAGAGAAATTCGCGCCGAAAGCATCCGTGTACAGGCTCGTCTTCTCTCTCTTTGGTTCTGCGAGAGCTCGGGGGAATACCGGGCAAAAAAGCCTTGCCCTTGCACGCGTTCGTAACCGCTAAAAATCCACATTCCGCCGGCGGTGGAGGCTGGAATTTATAGGCGTCCTACGTCCCGCACAGTGTCTGTATGCCAAGGTCCAGCATACGGGCTCTGAGGTGATGCTGAATTAATTATTGAACGAGAGAAGCGCGCCGAGATCGCTCAAGAGCCCGACTGAGAGCGAACAAGTCTGGTGTGTGAGGACCGCGATGGAATCAAGGAATCGATTTCCAGGATCGTAGGCGAGTCTCTTCTCGGAGTGGCCTCCCACTTGATTCTCTAGAAAACCTCGAGATGAACGTGTTTGTCATCGAAGCATCATATCCTGCATTGAGCATCCCCTTATGTAACGGCGCACCTGCTCAAGCCCCGATGCATTCTATGTAACAATGTGGCTCGTGGTGTAGTTTTTAAAAGCGTACCAATTGGAGGCTTGCTAGCCAAATTTTATTGGACTTGACCACGTCGTTTCTGAGATAATGGATTTCGAAATTGACACTTTTAATACGTGCGACATGGCCAAAACCTGACCCGACCCGATCTCGTTTTTGCGAAATAAAGTTAATAAAACTCAAAACTCAAGATTTTACTTGCAGTTTTGCAGATAAAAAAACTTGGCGTGTGCGCGTACCCCTTGAAATTTTTTCGATTTTTCGAAGGTTCTGGGACTTTGAGGAACGCTTGATAAATCAATTGTTTGTGTATCAAAACGAAAAGAAAACATAAAACTAGTAGCCAAAGTGCCGGAATTGTACCGAAAGCACATGGAAAACCGATCCCGAATAATTCATTTCCGTGGTTTTTCCCATGTTTTCAATACTTCCCGAGATTTTCCGGGGCTGAAATTTGGTGGGGAATGTTTTCTTGTATGAAGGAAGAAGTGATATAAATTCCAGAGCCCTAGCTCAAAATTCATTTTTTCGCAAATTTTTGCATATGTACCCCTTCACAAATTTTCGATTTTTCGAAGGTTCTGGGACTTGGACGAACGCTTGATATTTCGATTGTTTGAGTATCAAAACGGAAAGAAAACATGAAACCAGTGGCAGAAATGCCGGATTTGTACCGAAAACATATGGAAAACCGATCCTGAGAATTTCAGTTTCGTGGTTTTTCTCATGTTTTCAATACTTCCCGACATTTTTCGGGGCTGAAATTCGGTGGGGAATGTTTTATTGCATCAAGGAAGAAGTGATATAAATTCCAGAGCTCTAGCTCAAAATTCATTTTTTCGCAAATTTCTGAAAGGGACAGGCACGCACCGGTAGTATGCAAAGCGAAGTTAACAGTTCCTTCGGCCAACGGTTGACTTTTGAATGGTACAGAACTTATACAACTACCTTAAGTTGGGCACTGTCTTCATTGCGAAGACGTCACTGGTCATCGCGTGTGGCCATAACGATCGTAAATTCCGAGAAAGTCCATGGCAAATCGGCTTCATTGCGTCTTAATCACCGTCTACTACACTCCCCTCTCAAGATTCTTACTCGATGATTCCCTCGATCCAGGTTCAATGACACCCTGTTTTTTCCTCATACTCCATTTATTATCCATCAGCATTCTCTTCAATGAGACACACTTGATGCCTTCCTCCATCCATTAGACTAGCTCAGCTAATCGTTGTAGACTTTTCTCGGCACAATTTGCATTAATGAGCAGGAAAAAGGAGTAGGTGTCATGTACTGCCGGGTCTATTGTAATACGCGAGTGGTGGGTCGAAGAAAAATTATTGTGCGGAAGAGAAGTCGACAACTTGAGTATTGATCAGCATAGCTCATAGATTTACCATACGCTTTTTGTTTGCATTTATGGCTCTTACGTCAGAGTCGCTCTTCACCGGATCCTTTTTTTCTCTCTCTCCGGGGCTTTTTTTCATTTCGCTCCACTGTCCTGTCGTTTCCGCGTTCTCTGGTATTGTATCGAGGGTCTCTCATATGTCCGTCTAATGTAACTAATTATCCTTCAACGAAACCGCAACTGCAGCCTTGACGGCTGCTTTAATACTCCTGTGATGATGCGCAATTGATTATTCCTAACCATAGTCTATACTTATTTATACAGAATTGGAGTACCTCCGCCTATGTGAATTTGGAATTCTTACGCAATACCTAGTTGTAACGTAGTTCCAAGTTTTACATCAGATAAATGAAATTGAATTACGATTTTATACATAAAAACGATATTAAATGTTGTATGTTGACTTTCATCTTTCCGGTCACGATACTCTTCGAGTGTCATTGGAATATCGAATAACTCAAATACTCCATTCTTGCCAATGAACTTCGGAGTGAAAGTGCTTAGTACCGCGGCGGATTGCTTATTACGTAATTGGATGCACCTCGACGCGCACGCGCCTCTTACCAAACACCGAGAAGCTAATTGATTAGGCTGGAAGGAAGAGTTTAGGAAGAATCGTCTACCGTTTCCACAACAGTGTCATTATCTCCACGATTTCGCTTTCTTCCGCTCGAAACCTTTTTACTGTTCAGTCGCAGCTCCAGAAACAACATATCATTGTAAATAGTATAATAACTTCATTAATTTTGCTAATGACAACACAATACTGCCTTAATGAGGTCATCATAGAAAAACCAAGTCAATAAGTCGAAAACACGATGAATTATGAGCTGAAAGAAAATGATTCAGAAACATCTACACTGGTAAAAACGATTGCACATTCCCATTACGTTTTTCGGTCGGTTTCGTGGTCCAAATTAGCTATACTGTCAGAAATATTAATTGCCACTAAAATTCCCTTGATGATGCCGAATTTTAGAAAATCGGGAGATACCATGAGTCATCGGACAAAGGAAACCCGTATTCGTCACTGTGGTGCATTTAGCGTTATACGATCGACGCGCCTGATCAAGTATCTCGAGTTACATGGACTTGAGAGATCGGTTTTACCGGAATTGGTCGTTCTATTTCGGTTTTAGCGAAACTAGGGAGTTCGTGCTGAATGTGTTCGGGGAGGTGTGCAAGGTCACGGTCGGCACTCTCGCGATTGAAATACGTGCTGGTCGGCAGGCATCGGCAGGTAGGTAGTTACACAGATGTGTGTCCGATTTCGTCAGGCTCGGTGATCGCAGGCGGAACGGATGATGGGTGCTCTTCGTCAGGGGTCCCTTTCGCAGTCGACTAAGTAAGCTCGTCAAGGTCACGGCTCGGGTTCTTTGTCGCCGGAGCGAGAGCGTTGGAATTCATGGACGATGATGCGCCCCGACCATAGTATATGTATACACCGGTCATACCCAACGATCGAAGGTCATTGTTTCGTCGAAAGCGGAACGAAACGAGTCAGCGATCCAGAGAGGATCACTGCCGAAGGACGCCTGCATCTCACCCTTCGGGGGCGCACGATCCTTCTCCCCCATTTGATTTCGGACATTTGCCAAGCGCACTTGACTGTAAAGCATTGATAAGCCGGAACGTACATGGGGTATCGAATTCTTCTCGAATTTGTATATCTTTCGGACGCTACTCCAATGGTTAAGTTAGGTCGGGGAGCTTCCATCGGTGCGTTCTGCTGCCTGTACGTTCCTTTCACTTTTCGTCATTGTGCTGCTCGTGCTTTTCGTGGGCCGAGCGGTTCGCCTTCGATCTCAAACCCGCCTGAACTGGACCGCGATCGAACCAGCCTCCCGTACACGCTTGGAACGCCGCCTTTCATTCCGGATTTGCATCGGATCGGTAGATCGCCGTATTCTCCAGCGCGATTCAAATGGTTCTGGATGTCAAGCGTGCCCTTGGCGGCGACACTTTTCTCAGACTATCTGTTCACACTTCGAGATGAACACGCATATTCGTTGGAGAGGACTTCGCTGATCATCGATAGGGCATTCGTCAACGGCAAGAACAAGTCTCATGTTTCACACCGATATACAAGTCGTTTTGATTAAAACCGTCAATTTTCTTACCGCTATGCATACGATTTATTCTTTCAAATCTTATACTTGTAAGGTCATAAGACGAGTTTACAAATAATCTTACGTGCAGAATGCTTCAAGCGTGCTAGTAAGTCAGGGATAGGGTTACATTACACCAACTGTTTTACCACCACTATTATTCACTACCGATAATTCATATTCTAAGATCCCTTCGTTAGTTAAGGATCGGTTCGAAACCGGTAATTACAGTGTGTGTGAGTGTATGTTCACCGTTCACCGGGACTTTTTTCTTCAGGCCGGCAGAGATCAGTGGGGCGGTCGTAGCGTTAACAAGAATACACCGATGATGAATAGGTTGTCGTGGGCAGTGATAAACAAGGGAAAGAAAAATGCACGTACGGGTCATGATTGAGGTCGAGTCTCGGTAAACGCCTATGAATTGAGCACGGCTCATTGTATATAGCTAATTATGAGGCCGCTGTTAAGCAATCAACATCCTCCCTCCCGAGGCCTCTCGTTTTTCGGGATCGGGCAGCAACTTTTTCTCTTCGAGCCACTGGAGCCACTGTGCAAAAGAAAGCGTGCGCTGCGCCTCTGAAACCGATCGCAACCGTGCTTGCCGCCGGGGTCTTATTCATTAAGCGTATTAAATGTGATTATGCACAGTACTCTCATTGCGACACGAAGAACAGAATGCGTGCAGGCGTCTCTCCTTTTCTTCGAGTGGGAGTATAAAAGTCTGTAGTTCTTGTTGAATTCAAACTTGACGGAGGTTTCTAGCATCGAAAAGATAGTGGAAGTTGTTTTGATAACGATAGTGGAATATCTAGGTTTGAATAGAAGCAAGTTGTACCGATCGATGTCCAATCAGTACGACGTGAAAGTCGTGACATGTTTCCGTGAAAGTAGATCGCGTGAAATGTATTGGCAGCAAGGGAAGGTCATTGTGTCGGGTTGGCATTTTCGCGGCAGTCGGCCAGCCGTCGTATCAATGCTCGCACGATTATCTAAGTTATAATTAGAAAGTACCGTTGACTAACCGCGCCTCCATTTTACCAAGTTTCGCGCGCTCAAGGAACGCGAAGAAGAAAGCAGAGCCGCTCGACCGAGCAGACGACGCAAGGCCTCTTTTTATCTTGGTAAGAAGCTCGCTTTGTCGAATATGAACGACGAGATACTTGGTCGAGCGTAATAAATGCTGCACGTGGCTACGATCGATCCGCCTCGAATCCCGGTGCTTGCCTCTTTGCTTGAGCGCTTTGAGTAGAGGGCCCGGTTTTTTTTAGGGCCCCCTCGCTTTTTTCCAACGACCAGAAATACGGATCATCGCCGCTGACTTCCTAGTCGGGCAGCGCGGGCCGAAATCAATCAGCGAGGATGACAGTAACGGTACAGTAATTATTCAGCTGTGAAGTGCCGCTGGTCTCAAAGCGATCTCGTATGGCATCCTGAGGAAGCGCGTTCTTTCCAGTCACTTCCATTAGTCCCCGCGTGTTTTGACATGTTCACAAAGCACGAATCCACCGAGAGAGGAGGCTAATTACCGATCGGCATCACGAAAGGCCATGCCTCGAGCCTTTCGTCATTTGTAAATCATTCTTCAGCTGGTGAGCGCGTACGGGAAAAAGAGGCGAGCAAGACTTATACAATAAGGGTGCGTGTTATCCTTCGACTTGCTCGATTGCCTTTATTCTCGTGAAGAGAGGAGCCGGTGCAACGACCAGCTCTTCACAATGATCACCGGGCAGCCCTGTGTCCTTCGGAATCTTGCCTCGCCATCCACTGGCGCACTGAAAGCGGATTCAGGTGGTACGCAGGCAAAAAGAAAACGACCAGCCACTATCACGCGGACGTCCTGCCGGATCGCCTTTGTGTCTTTAAAGTGCCACTCGGTCGCATTATTGCACCTTGCACCGCCCGCCGTGAATGAAGTGGTCGAGATCTTTCCACAAGTCGTATACTTTCGGAATCTTAAAACCTGACCGTAAACCGGCAATAAAGGGTGCATTTTAATTTGCGCTGAATATGTCATTACTTTTTAGTACCTTTTAATTCGACTGCTTTTTTATATTGATGCTTTATTCGGATTGCTACACCATTAGGTACCTTTATTGGCACTGGAATAGTGGAATAATAACTATATTTGTACGTTTCTGAGGCAAATGAACTTTGCACATTGTTAATGAAACTTTTTACCAAAGTTAGAGGGCTCGGAAAGAAAGTCGGTAAGATACCAGAGATATAAATCGTGTGTACAGTAGACGGAGGGTCTCAGTTTAAACACGGATGTCGAAGGAACATAAAAGCGACTTTTCGGTCCCCTTAAAAGAGACGGAAAGCGTGAAGACTCGGAAAACACTAAGCCGCATACACGCACCGATACTCCCGCTTTCACCAATTCACGGAGATACATGCCAGACATATTTTCCGTCTGTAACGAGGTAGTAAACTGGCGTGTATGTATCTTTATGTAACAATTGTTGTTATCACTGTTTTCTTTGAGCACGAATTGTTGCTCGCTGTTATGCAAACTTCTCCAGCAGTCATGAATTCGTATTGTTGCCGAATTTCATTCGGGCGGACACTTGCATTACTGAGCGAGCATTTCTTCCGTCATCCCGACAAAGTGACCGCACAGAGAAAGTCTCAATTGTTTTCGCTCTTTTCTGTTTCGATTTCGTAAAATCTCGGGAGAAAAGTTCCAACTTGCAAAAAGGGTTGAAGAATGGGCAGTGGTGGTAATGACAAACGATGACACAAGATTCATCATTTTGCAATACTTGATCAGTTATCGCTTCCCCTGATACTTTCGCCGAGACAGACAGTAAAGTAGATGTATCGGGAATATACGCGACACGCGTTCTCAATAAATCTCGTTGCCAAGAGCATAACTCTCGCCTGGTTGAGTGGTCGGCCGACTGAGAGGTGGAATGCGGTGACAAATATGAGAAAACTGAATGACACGCATTGCACCTGTTCGTATGATTGCACGTTCGTCGACTGCGTTTCTCGGCTGCGCGTATTCATGTATGTATAGGGTGGTACGCGCATGCACCCGGGCGGTGCTCGCTCTCACTGATTTCTTCCACGGTCGCGAAACACGCGATGGAAAGTATATTGCGAGCTACAGTGCGCTTTCAAGTGTGCGGCGATTGCGGAAAACAGGAACATCATTTCAGTGATAAGCCCCCGATGATTTATTTCATCTTGTAATCTACTTTGAAAGAAGGAAACAGAAACATTTAAATACCGATCTATGTATCTCACATATCAGAACATGAACGCTACGCTGTTGGTACTGAAGGCCAATTACTTGACTTCACAATCAGATGATAGAGATGCAAACGATCTTATCCACCAATCGCAATTAACTTTGTGATTGCTTGTTATGTGCATAATTCACAGGGTGAAAATGCACTGGCATGTTCGCTTGAATAAGATAATTATCAAGAAGTATCCATTGTCCGTTCTTATTTGCAGTTAGGTCTTTGAAGCGATCATTTTGTCTATCTTTTTACTACCTGAAGTAATAATTATTTTTAGTGCGTTGAGGCCAGTCTTGTTGGAATTACTTAACGCATCTATCTCGAGAAATTATGTCCTATAACCTTGTTAGTTATTGCACTTCCTCATTTGCACCCGTAAGAGTTGATGGCCCTCAAGATTCGCATAAATAGCTTCCCCCAGAATGAAGTCATTCTGCGTGACAGTGGTCAGTGTTATATCTATCTTTCAACATGTTGTACTTGGCTATTAATATACAATAAACTGTCTAAAGGTTAAAATTTATAACAAATTCTTACTCTACATGAGAAACATTTTTCATATTTCAATGTAGGAGTCCTAACTTTCATTCGTATATCTTTTAATATATAAAACGGGTACCTGCACTGTAAGGTTACAGTTCATTGTCATACACGAATGCATTAAGTACAAGGAATTCGACTTCATTCCACATCAGAAAAACCATACACAAGCAGTGAACGGCATCATTCTACATTACTCTACTTAGTGGTTAACGTCAGGTGAGCACGATAATGCTAATTGATATCAGGGACATCCGCGAAGCTTTTACGGGGCTAAATAAAATATTGGCTAGCATTAAACAAGTCAGGGAAACTGTTGGAACATACAGAGAAAAGAAAGGTGTGTGTCGCCCGGTGCGCCAGCGCCTTTTGCGTCGTCCTCATACGCGAGGATAAACGTGATTTGTGTTCCACCGTGGATTCGTCTTATCCGGCCTTATCTCTGGCACAGCATCCGGCGGCAGATAAACGTGCACGTGTTCGCGATAGAACGTGCGGAGTCTCATGACGTGCGTATGTATAGCTCAGTTTTGCAGGTAGATATTACGGTAACGCTTAATTACAATAGTCGTCAGTTCCGGGTCCGGTGAGTCCCGGTGACTAACCGGTCCGCACGAGAAGTTAATAAATCGACCGGGATGACTAAACTGCGCGAGTGCAAAAGCTGCAGCTCAGAGATTGTCAGACATCGATTACATGGAAGCGTAATGAAGCGGCATCTCGCCTCTTCTTCTCATTCTCTTCCTCCTACGAGAACTCGGGCATCATCCGACATAAGTGGATCCCGCGGCGGACGCGTGGCCGTGTGTTAAGTCGGAACACGGCATACATCCTTCTGTCACGCACGTGCGAGCCATGCTTTTTTGCTGAGCTTCTTGCTCCGCCACCGATCAATTCGCCGCGATATTTCAGACATCGATCCTACGCCGGTGGTAAGTGGTGGCGGTTGACCATTAAGAACACGCGGTAGAACGTACACTCGTAATCGTAACGATGCCGTCTCAGACAAGTGTTATTAATACAACGCACCAGGCGGGCTCTCGACTTTTTCATGTTACACATTTGTTCGACTTATTGAGCTTACATTGATAGTCATAAATCACAGCATTGAAGTGACATTAAACGGGCTCTCAGGGTAGTTAATTCAATCATTAGAAACTAAAAGAGTTCAACGTAAACCAATTTACATTTGCAATCGCCAAATGGTTTTACTGACCCTTGACTCTGATCCCTGAACAATCAGGGCGTAAGCGGTCTTACCAACGCACCGAAGAGTTTGCCATGAAACAATGTTAATTCGTGGCAGAGTTAACCTTGCGCGCAGTAGATCGTTTCTGAATATCCGCTCGAGTCACCGGATAAAGGCAGGTAGATCCGAGGATGGGCGTTGGAGAAAAACGAAGCGACTTGTATACTTTATACAGCTTATCGTTAACCGGTAGAGGTATGCGCACGTATTCGTATACATATAAAGCCGACACGGATATAAATTGTTATAGCTATCTGACCGTGCTTTCTCTTTCCTTCGTTCCGTCTCGGCGGAGGAAGACGGACTAAGAGTGTGAAGGCGAGTGGTAAAGCTCGAACGGTTCACCACTCGTAGACAGTCGCACGCAGCCGCGTTGCAATTAGAGTTTTTTTAAGAGTGCGAGACAGCAGGAGTCGGTCGTGGAACTCGCCGTTAGCCACAGGATGAAAGGAGACCGAGTGCTCCGCCGGAAGAAAGAGAAGAAGAGTGGAGATGCTGCGCCCGCTCCAGGATACGCAGACAGGGTTCAGGGTTAACACGGAAGAGGAATAACAAGAAGTACGTCCTTGTCAACCGGTGCTGACTACGAAGAAATCGTCTTTGATAGCCAATGGCAACGCGAGACGATCAAATTGCGATAATACCACACCTTATGGTGCACACTTGCCACAAGCCAGTAGACAAGCATAATTTCATGGATAAGAAATGAGCAAGGGTTGTAACTGAGTAGTACTCAGAAACTCGCTAATTTTCATCCGCGTTCGCAAAATTGTTCCATTCTCCTTTGAATATGATTGCTTAGCCGCTAGCGCCTAGCGGCACGCATTCAAAGGGCACACGGTGATGCAACTTATGGATGTTGGCTTGTACAAGTGTTACTAACACTTGGCAATTGTGTAGTCCTCCGGCAAAGTGTTGGATAAACACTTACGAGTCCGATTAAGTTGTTAGTTGAAAAAATAGAAAGGAGGATGACATTTTTCTGTCGTGTGACTTTACTCGTCGCAGCAAGGTTGTCCGAGTTCGCTATCTTGTTGGACACTGTCCAGATTAATTCTATCATTGAGAATCCATTAAAGCAGAGCGGCCGATTGAAAGGAAATGTTAACCTCATTTAGAATGTTCTGAGATAAGCCGCCTGCATAATCCATCGAGAGTTACTCATATAAATATCACGGACCTCTTGTGCGGCAGCCAGTGGTTCCAAGATTTTCTCACACGATTCCGTCACAGAACCGCGCCTCTAGGCTCGAAATGAATGACTAGCAGGCAGCCCAGATATCAGCGAACAATTGCAGTCTTCGAAGGATGCTAAATAGAGGACATCCGGATAACAAATTGCATAAGAGCGGCGTTACCGTGCTAGTAAAAGGAATTAGCGGTGACATCGTTAAGTATGATGCCTGTGAAATGTATCCATCTTACGCAAAAGTCTCTTTCTCGTGCTTAAGAGAGCAGAAAAACGCTGTCACCGGGCTCGGTCAAAGAGCAGGTAAAGAAAGGAGAAAGATTTCTATGCACAACTTTACATGGACTTCCACGCTTCTCGCGTAAGTGCTCGTTCGCCTTGCGACAACGAATAATCAGGTCTCCGACGTGCAGTCGGCAGGACTCTTGCGTTTTGGGGTCCACGTGAACCGAATGAAAAATGAGAGACCCACCCGTCTGAACATGGCTTCTTGGGAACGATGCCGATGCCTCGCGGAGATGAGGCTTCGGTCAAAGAACTTGAGCTATCGTAAAACCGCAACGTAAGAAGTTCCGTGTGTCTCGAGCAAGCATAACTGTACCTCTTGTACCTCCTAGTACTGAGTGATTGCGAGTCTACTGTCAAGTCTGCTTAAAAATTGATGAAAAGTTCAATACAATTAGATTCGTCATCTTATAACCATGAACAGCACATTTATCCAACGAGTATGCGTTCCATGCATAAGGACAGTTGTCACCGCCAAAGGAGAAATAAATTTCTCAGCACTTAAGATGCCCCATGTAGCCAAGGATAAAAGTCCCAAGTTTGCGGGGGCAATGCATTCATGGCATTAAACTATTGAACGTTCTATCGAAGAAGCAATTATCGTGCCATCGAGTCCCACATCCTCGAATTTTATCACGTGGCTGTATAACGTCTCGGTGACGTACGCGGCATTCGCAGCACTCGACGAATTCACACTCCTTGCTTTCCTTTCGCTCGCTCCCTTTGGCACGGCACCCTGCCAGCTGTACAATCCAGCCGACTATGCTACGACAAAGTTGTCGTCAGAATTCGCAACATCTCACTTCTGGCACTGCAACTGAAACCAGAGCTTGGTACGACCGCAATGAATGTTGCGCGAATACCACACTTTTAATCTGCTCGAACGAGCACTGAGATCTTTTGCAAGACACGAACCTGGAATTGGAAAATTCAACTGGTGGGATAAATAGTGCCACTGCTATAGGAATAGCAAAGCAGCTAATTAACCTTCAGCTAACCTTTATCCCAGTTTACGCCAGTTTTTACTGACAAAAGAATGTAAATCCCTTTACCGAGAAGGCACTCTTGCGCTTATTACTATTATCTTGAAGAATGGCAACTCATTATTCCTGAGATTATATTTGATGTAGTTATGAGAGGTTCATAAACAGTGCAGAATAGTTTGATTCAAGAGTTGGATGTATAAAATAATAATTTCTATTCGTTGTTGTTATAAATCCGAGAAGAAAATGTTTACTATCTGCCTCGCGAATAATGAATATAGTCGGAGTTCGAAAACATCCTGTTAGTGTATACGTCAGCTCAGTCCAAGTGCGGCTACGAAAAGTTCCAGATCTACGTAAGGCAGGAGTGGCTGACTCACGTGGGAAGTTGAGTTTTTATCGAGTTGCTCGGGAAATGTCGCGAATCCAACAGGTGGAAACACTGGTCTGGTGAACACGCAATGAGCGAGCGTGTATTCAGGGCGTCAAAGTGATTGATGTACTGATGACAAACGCCGCTTGTGCGCTTACTCAATTTTCGAGGCGACTCCGTGCGTGTATATAGGAGCATGGCTCGAAGCGGTATTCCGTTAATTGCACGAGCAATATGTACATCGAGGAAACACTGATTACCGTTTGCACCGAATCAACGTAGGCGGTGATATTTAAAGCGTTCAGAAACTCGAGAGCGAAGTAATTTCAGGGAGATAAAAATCCCAAGTGTTCGAATAATAGTGGAACGTGATAGGCGATGCCTCTTCTTTGTAACGCGGCATTATGAAGCCTTTTTACAGAGATTTTCCAATCGGCGCCAAGGATAAGCCGCTAACGGGATTATTGACACACGTTTGCGGGTAAATCTCCGGTACACGGTTGATTGTTGAATTGCCAGGGGAATTACGCGATCGCGTGGGTGTTGTTGCCTCGCAACGAAGAAGCGAGGAGGTCATGCAAATGATTCCCACTGCAGCAGGCCGCACTATAGTATACATATATTTGCATACGGAAGAAAAGTGATGTTTCAGTCACCGCCATTAACCGCAGACTATCGCTTACAGTTTCTTCCTCGAAGACTTCTCGTTCGATAGACATGCACTGTTCTAAACCTTCTCAACCGGAAGTATTCAGAATGCTTCCGGTGTGTATCTAAGATTTAGAGAAAGGAATTTGATGCTCGGTCTCCCCTGAGCTACATACTTAAGTACGAGTGGAAGTAATGCATTATCAAGCGTGGACAGATTTATCGTTTTACGTGAGAATCCACCGTAAAATGGTAATTTAGTATCCCAAGCCATCCTCGCCGCAGGAATACTAATGTGAAAATCGAAATCATGTCGAAAAGTCCCAAAAAGAACTTGGCATTGCGGCTTAATTTTCGTACGCCGCTCTCGGTAACTATAAAGGTTTCGATGGTAACGGTACCAAATGTCCCAGAAATTTATAAGCAGGAACCAGGTGGATCGAGCCAAACGGACTCGGTCCAACCTGATCAAGATTGACCTTGGCCGCAGATCGTTGACTTAAACTTGATGATAGCTTCATGAAGTTAACCGTATACGGGCACAATGGATGGGCATTTTCATTAACGGAACGCCTACCGTGGACGTGTTAACACGATGAAAAGCATATTGTCATTAGTGAGAAGCGCGTTCGTTCTCCAAAGTCCGTTACAAGGAGTCTCCGGAATAACAGTAGTCCAGTTAGACGATTGAGCTCGAAACCCAAACACTAGTCTCACATTCCGGCCTCTCAATAAATAGGTCAGAACTAGAACTATTCGTCCTTCAAGGCATGATCTTATCCGGTAGTATCATCAACGCAGAAAGATTTCATTAAGAGTAATGTCTAGAGTTGCATTCGTTTTTTCTTGGGCTTCCGGCTGCTGCGCTTCAAGGCTCGTCCAATTAGTCGATGGTTCGTCATTGACAAGTCTCCTACTAGGATCCAGGAAGATTTAATCCAGTGTAAATTTACAGGTGTAGAAAAGTGTGCTCATTCGTCTGTTGCTATGCTCATATGCGTGATTTTAATCCTGATTAACTTTGCACACGTTGATTTACGGTAAAGATGATGCGGCGAGCGCGAGCGACCGCGCGGCCGCAAGTCGTCGCGCCGCCGGCCGAGAAACGTCGCGACGCCAAGACTTACGAGCTGTAATTTCGCCGTGTTGCGAGAGAACAAACGAACAGAGTTTCGCAGCATGCGGCGCATTTTCTTCTTGCGTATATCGGCCCGATTCCGCTTGAACCGGACTCTCGGGGACACGTAGACTCGCGGGCGCGTATGAACTCGTTAATCATCGACTCATGAAGGTTCGAGGAAGCTGCAGGCGTGTCTTCCATCTAGCTTCTTGCACAGATACACATGTGTAGGTACACACAACAGAAGATTTTCACCGGGCTACGCTAACCAACCACGAAACTTAATTGCGACGGGCTTACCGTCCCAGCCCTCGTTACTCACCAATTGCAACGCGCCGTCGGTCCTCCGCTAATTATAATACGCTACCGAAGGTTGCCTGTATGAGTTACGGCCGGTCACTGCGTTATTTATAAGCGAGCACTGGCAAACTTACGATATAGAATACGGCTCGTAACTTTGCTCGTCGGTGCACTTGGTGTATCGAGCTCCGATCGCCCGACCAGGAACACTTTGATCCCGAATCATAATATTTACGTTCCGTGGAAAGATATGGCGACGACAATCGGGACCAAGTGCTTTACAAGAAGTTTACTTATGCGTGCTTGTAAAATATTAACCCATTCCTTCTTAAAGGATCTTGTACTACCTTGATCTGTAGAGAGGTAGTTTACGCATTGCGTGTGGCCTCATAGTATTTGTCAATGAAAGATCATGCAGTGTGAGATTCTCCGCCTGATACTCTAATTGAATAACATTTAACTATTTTCTCTGGTAGAAACCATGCTAAACATCCTTCGAGTCTCATTACAATAGTCATACCGTGAAAATTAAGACAATTAGCTAACAATGAGGCTTGTTTAGAGAAGTCCAAAACAGCGGCATGTAATTGTGTGGAACGTAGCAGCAAATTACATACAATGTGCGATCTGTCGTTATGAAAACAGAATAAACTGAAGGTGTTAGCATAGACCAGTAGCATAGGCCTTGGTGTGATCAGAATGATCTCGGAATATAATTCACTGATGCAACTAGTTGCATAATACCATCGAATTATATCATCTCCAGTTCACCGGCCGATCTTACTAGCTGAAGTTTTACTGGCAGCTCTGCAATTACCCAAGAGAACACGAGCTTCCTGTCTAGTGTCATAAAGTGATTGCTTTGCAACCGTCTCCGATATTACACGCGCTCTCACCTGGATCCGATCTTAAACTGGCGGTGTAAATGTTTCATACCAACACGCTTACCAAATTGGCTCGGCGAATATATTCCGGTTCCGCGCTACCGTTCTCTCTCGATCCTCTCTGTTCCATGTTCTATATCTCCTTCTTCCAGTGGTATAATAGGTGGGCGCCTAGTTTCCATGGTAAAAAGCGAGAAGAGCGGTGTGCTGCTACCGGCGAGTATAGTCGATGATTGTGCAACGAGTTCGCCGAAGCACGTGAAAAGTCAGCGGCAATGATAAGTCACGTGTGTGGAGCTGAGGACTGAGCGCGGGCGCACATTGCGGAGGCGCACCTTCTTCCGATGGCCACTTTCTTTTCGACATATACTCAAGATAGGCAAGGGGGCCCCAGTTCGCTCGCTCGTTGGTTCATTCGTGGGGCCACGTGTTTCGCGACACGTCGCAGACGCTCTTTCCTTGCTCACTTGCACAACCCTGCAGGTGGAAGTGCTTCGCCTATCGCTCTCCCACCACACCTGAATATCTTCGAGACTCAGGCAGGAATTCCCGAACGAGAGAGACCGCAGGAAGTTTAAGCGTGAATTTGCACGGGGTTGCGCAATACGCCACACTCTTTCATCTTAAGGTGCTTCCGTGCCAGTTTCGTACAGGGTTACATACATCCTCCGCGTATATCGGCCGCATGACGTAACTACTGATTAATCGCTAATCAGGATCGGTATTTTGATCGATGCTGTCGTCTCAGTGAATCGTCAGTCGTCAATTTAAATGTAAGGTCGGAAAACACCGATATTCCGCCCGAGGCGAGTGGACCCGGAACGATCCTCCAGTTGGTGGGGGATAATCGGCAACTTCTACGAATCATCGCATTTTCAATTCGTGCTTGGTAGTTTTCCATTTCCGCGAGCAATGCTAATGGTTGCAAATTCGCCTTGCATGAATCCGTATATCAATGTCGCCGAGGTTTCCTAACGAGAGCGTGTTAAAGGAGCCCGCCTCGTAAACTCGCCAACGAGTCCAATCGACTCCCTCGGAAAGAGGTGTACCGCTCTCGGAGCGATAAAAATATTGTTAAATGCGTGTGATTCATGGCCCCGGATGCCGTTGCACATTCTCGCGGACGCCCGCCGGTGTGAAATGTCGATCAGCAGCTGAGAAACTATACTTGGCACACCATTGATCTTTATACACCTTTGGAAATCGACCACAATGTAGATAAAAATCGTGTGCACGAAGAAAACATTTTTCATTATTAATTTGGCTATATCAGCATGCTACTTTGTCTATACTGACTAGTACAGCAGCTCTAGTAGTCGTGCCCACTTATGTCAATTCCGGATTTATTATTTACGGCGGCACCTTTCGTGGCAACAGTTGGGAGCGGAGCTGTGTTCTATAGTAACAGGAACTTCCATGCACTTTCTTTACTCTCACATCTTGGCGAACGTAATGGGAACTTTCGATTAACAGGATGGAGGGCAAAGGCAACTTCCAAGTGTGAACTCAATCAGTATTCAATTGCCCAGTCGGAACGGACCGGACTTACTAATTATCAAGTTGCAGTGCGAATTCGTTAATTAAATGTTACTTGACTCGCCAGATCAATTTAGGAAAAGTCTGTTCTTTCACTGATTTCTCGCGCATCCGGGTACCAGTTAATATCTATACTGTTTCGACCTGGTAAATACTTCTCCGAAATAATGTATCCAAAGAACATCCTAAGTATCGTTACACAATGTTACATTGTACCAATGATGGAAGGTCCAATTAACTCGATACAGAGCTCCGCAATTTAACTGGATCTCTGCGAATAGATCTGATGCTGGAGGCTTATTACGAGGGCCGTTAAGTGAGTTCAACGAACGAAAGGTGGTTCAGGTGAATCTACGTGGATGTCGGGTCGATCAGTGGTCAACCACATATCAGGTATGACGGTTTCACGGGCACGGATATACGGTTCTGGGTCGAGGGGATAAGCTCGATAAACGATCGATTGGCTGGGTAGGAGCGCGCGGGAATAGCGTAATGCAGGAGAGCGAGGGAGCTGTGTCCGGGTTCGTAGACAGGGTCCGCTTCTTACGCCGGAGCCATTCACGAACCTCGAGAATGCCTACGGAGTGCTCTACGTCCGTGTACGTACCACTATGGACCGCGAACCCGTTGTGGAAGGAGTCAGCATCCGCGGAGGTGTCTGTGGACCACCACACAGCCGAATCAAAGCCTTCCACACCAATCTAGTTTTGTATCAGTGTGATTGGTACATCTACGCTTTGCTTTCAGGTGTTCACCGTCGAACGAATCGGTGCCTTTCGATAGAGTGCTCAGAATCATTCGAATACAAATAACACCCGGCTGTCGGACCCCACTGCTGCTATTTGCGTTCGATGATCTGGATACTTGCTTAAATCAGCATGCGGATATCCGCGTTCGCAGTGGAACCTTATTTACTTTTGCAGTGGTTCACTGATTCTGAATGCTACGTTTATAAGCCGGGAATTATTTTGCCATACTTCCATGAGAATTGATAGACTTTATTTAGATTGTTTCCAATCTGATTAGATAACAAGGCACTCCCATCTAGATTACCCACCTGTCGCTAGAGATTTGGTGGCACCTAGTTTATTTTACTTTTCTAGACCCACCCATGAACGTTTCGACATTCATAGTGTTTCGAACGACAGGGAAAGTGTTGCAACGTGACATTGCCCCCTAAACATTCAATCAGCATATAATCTAATTAGTATGCGGATATAAATTTAAGAAATTTAATATCAGAATAACCTGGTGAATTAAATGAAAGTTTATAGAGAAAATCATGGCTTTTTCATTTTGCAAAACATCTGCCGAACTGACGAATAAAATTTGTCTCTAAATGGCAAGCAAACGAGCATTATTTCTACCATTTTTAATAGACACTCTTGTTGATTCGACGTAAGGCGCGCTAGTCGCATGAATATTCATGAGTGCCACTTACTGCGCGTACTTTATAGCGGGTACGCTCGGGCATTTGCATAATTTCCATAAACATCGCGAAGGGAATTTCGAGGACTGAACAATAAGCGATTAGCACTCGCATACTTGGTAGGTAGCCAAGAAAATCATCGGGTCTTCTGTGGCGCGGCACATCTCAGCATGCAAGAATCGTCGTGCGTGGAAAAGATACCGAGGACGTTCTATGATTCTCCGTCCATTGCATGCAAACGGAACAGCTCAACCCCCATAAAGGTCTGCCGTATGTTCATTGAGCTGCGTACAGACTGCATTTTCGATTCGAGCGAGTCGCCTGGCTATGACAGTTCTCAACAGCAGTAATGAGTTCTACGAGGGAAGGTTAACTAAAGAGATCCTCATTAAGGCTGCAGCTGATCTAAATTATAGTTGCCTTGCCGTATTTGTTGTCGCCAAGATCGTTGTCTTTAGAGTACGTGGTGTGGAATGTCGATCTTAAGGCTATATAGATTAGAATTTCAACGTTTGCTTGTCTGCCTTTCGCATTTTTGAATGGAGGAAGAGTGTGAAAAAATGCCGGTGGGAGACACGATCGGACCAAAAGAAGAATTCAAAGGAGAAGAACTCGAGAGGATCTTTCTGCAAGATGTTGCGAGGAATAGCGGCTCGGCCAATCCCTCCTGACCTTGCTCGCGATCGGAAACGATCGACATGGCAATAGAGTACCAGTGAACATTCGCATTCTTACGCACACCCGAGCAACGAGCGGCCACGCATTCGATAAGCGTGCGACATGGATCAGGAAGCTGTCGAAAGGGTGACCTTGCTTTGCCAAAACGGGGCCGAATAGACCGATACGCAAAATCCGCGAGAGGCAGGTAAAAAAAATACTCGAGAACCCGACTTTAGGCTTCCGCCTGTCCCAGCGGACTTGGTCCACTTATGTGCCTTTATGATTCGATGCGATACAAACGCGGATACTTCAGTCGATCAGTGATCTATGCGAGCTATTATTCATTGCTCAGAGAGAATCGCGTGACGCTTGATTACTCGTCCCGTTTCTTGGCTCGCCTACGATTGATCACCTATTACGAAATTTGATTAATAACATTAATGACGGTATGAGGAATTTAAAAGTTAACAAGGAGAAATGTGTCTTGATGCAGATGAGAGATTTAATTAGTTTATAATTTCTTTTACTAACTATTAATCTTATTTAACAATACATGGAAGGACCGTGGCTTCCATAGGAACTGTAAGCTACGCAGGGAGCATTGATTTTGTAGGTTGCGCTGGCAGAACGGGTATAAGAAACAACTACGACTGATACCTAGCGCTATCTGTTTCGGGCATCCAAGAGGAATTGAGTCGCAGGAAAGTTACGGGAATTTCATCGGCGTGCACAGAGAGCGTGGAAAAGCGAGGCTAAAATTAGCATGTCCAGTTGCCTGCAACTCTATCCCCGGTTAAGTCAGCCTCGAGTCCACATGTTGAGTAACGGCCGGGCTTCCGATGAACTAATTACGCTGGCAATTCGCACAGCCTTGCATCCGCGCTTACCCAACATCACCAGACGATAATCGCGGCGCCCTTTCTCTTCATTATGAAAACTCCGAAATTACACCGGTAGCCTAAGGCCGAGGACAGACGTCTGCTCGAAGAGAGTTCGTGCGATTCCTTGACTGCATTTCAATCCTGCCGTCATTCCCAGATGCTGCGTTCGAATGAAGTTTCTTTATCTTCGTTTCATTACCCGGCCAAAGAACCCCCTTTCCCAAGAAATTCATAACTAGGATTATATCTATCTGAATCTTGAAAGGACCACAGATTTTTTGGCTATTATATTAACTTAACAAAAACATCCTCGTCTGTTTTCGGACAAAGATTTAAAGAAGATTGTAGCAAATGGACGGAAATATGAATGAACAGGGGATCAGTAATGCTATTCGTCTAGACTATCATTCGTAGATTTGGCGAACAGTCATCTTGGGAGATCGGTTGAAGTCTATCGCTTGGGCCACGTAACCTGTCGCCTTGGGGAAGGAAGCCGGAGGTCGTGCACGGCACAGCGCGGCGCACCTCTCAGCGATCGAGAGCAGTATGCGCGATCGAGATTGTTCCTCGAGATCGCGACCTCGCCGCGGGAGCATGTTCTCCGCGGCTGCTGAAAAGGAGCCCTGCAGGAAGGAAGTGCCAACGAGTGCGTACACGAGTCCTTGCCTCAAAAAGGGGCGCGCATACTTCGTTGGGCTCCTGACCGGAATATCTAATTGACGATACGCTCTAATTTACGCGGCGACTCGACTAATGCGACGGCCTCGCAGCGCTTCGCCTCGCTCTAAACGAGTACAAAGTACCGAGGTTGAATTTGCTCGCGTGACTCAGGGCTTCCATGATCTCCGGAGAAGTGGAGATGCAAGAACGGGACGCGTCAAAGAGGATTCTGAGAAGCTATTAAAGTTTGGGGGTTTATGTGGATCAGGTGCTACCAATGAGGAGGCGAGCGGAGGCTGGCATAGCTGGCCGCCGCTCAAGGTTATGAAACTAACCGCCGGCCATCGACAGACATTACGCAAAGTGTGTTTCCTCGTGGTTGCGTCGATTTCGTCGAGCATTCGATCATTCGGAAGTAACCATGACGCAGCGAAATGATTCTATCATTCGCGTGCCAGTGAATTGCTGCGTTGAACGAACTTATTGTCATGCGGGACTTCACGATGCATCGAATTTTGAATACCCCCGTACACTATTTTTCCTATAAGTTCTGACGTATCCTCATGAATATCGAGTACAAATTTTGTAATTTGTATTTGAATGATGTCAAAATATTGAGCACCTTTTCCAAGTCTAATAAAGGTTTATTCAATTATATCGTTTGAATAACCAGTTGTGAATTTTGCTGATGCATCTTGCCCAGCACTCCCTATAGAAGCCTGATCTCTTGAACGTACAATGACATTGCATCGACTATTATGAAACACTAGAAATTCTCGATGATTATCTTTAATCTTAGATCCTCTTTTCTCTGAGGAAAAGCAGCGTAGTTCTCAGTAGAACTATCGATGCCGGCCTCTTTCGTAATCATGCATAAATTGATTACTCCTGGGCAAAGACCCCTTATAGAATTATTCTAATACTGGCTTCCAATCAAAGTATTGCATATACAGAAGCCTTCAAAATAAATTTATTTTCTTGTTTCAATCGGAGTCTAATTAAATATTGGATTGCGGCCAGTACATATTGATCAACATCCAGTGCATATTTCAATGTAAAGTCGCATTTACGCCGTGGGTAAAGTAAGAGAGCGAAATCAATCGGTTCCAAATCAAAGATAAATCAAAGATAACGAGCCGACGCCTGAATCGTGTTCCACGTTCCGATGCAACAGGCAGAAAGCGTATCGCCTCAAGGTGAAGCTCAATTTCGATCGACGAACATGTGTTCCCTCCGCCGGAACCATAACTTACGGTGTGAGCACGAATTTTTTTAAGGGGCGTGCCAATAAAAAGGCGTCGACCCCTTGGGGAAAATACTGCCGCGGAAACACAGGATTCACTGGTGTCACAGATACTCTTAGCACCTTGGAATTTCAGACAAACCCCATGAGTCAGCCGCGCTGAACGAACCCAGAGGCGATAACGCCCGAACTATCCTTGCCGACTTTTTTTTTACACCCTATACTATTGCATTCTTATATAATGACTCGAGAATAATAGTAGTACTCATGGACATCGAGCCGTTACTTCTGGTGATGTTGTAAATTCATAAAATTTAAAACAGTACTATTGCACGTAACGGTGCCAATCATAAAAGAAGGATCAGAGAATGCTAAAAATGACGTCGGTCAGTGTCTTTATTAAAAGAACAACGGTGATCCCTGTATGTTAATATTCAGAGAAGGGTTGTAACACATAAAAGGCTAAGTATAAAATGGAGAAAATCTGATATAATGAGAACGTGTGAGGGATAGAGTTTGCTCTTGTTCTGGATGGCGGCATTCGTCCTTGCATCTAGGGCCAGCATCGCTGTTGGGTCCAGGTGAGCGCGGCGGGCGTGCGTGCGGTGGTCGGGTGTGTACGTTGCTCTCGGTATATGGACCACATACGGCCAGCACGTCCGGGGAAGAATAAAAAAGATCGATCCTCTCGGCCGTGGAGGAACAGGCCGCGTGTGCAGGATCGCCGCGGCGGTACCGCGAGCGTTCGCTCGCCCGTTCGCACCAGAGTGGGAGATACGAAGGTATAAAACCGATCTGGTGGACTGGTACCAGCCAGTCCAAAGGCCAGATGCGGCGGCGGCTCTAGTCGCACGCGTGCGAGAGAGACGATCCACGAGTGTCGGCGTGCGGTACTCTCGTGTACTACGTACCTACGTGTACATGTACAACGAGGGCAGTAAACTGAGAGAGTAAAAGCAATACAATAAAGACCGAGGAAGAGGAAGAAGCTCGGCTGGTTCTGAACAACGATCATCTAGCCAATCGGTGAATTCGTGCACGATTTTCGCCCGGGAGACGGGAGTACATCCTCGCGTGTTGTCAGCGCCAGTATCCAGAGGGAGAAGAGTTGCTCCTGCTCTCAACGCCTGAGAGAAAGGTCAACGACCTCCGGACACCGGTGTATCTGGGGAGTCCCGAGGAATCCTTCCTGGGAAGTCGAGGATCGCGAGGACACAAAGTCGACCCTTGCCCTGAGCTCGGATATCAGTAATCCGAGGGGGATAGTTGTGGCACGAAGCACCAACGCCGAAGAAGACAACGCCGCCGGGTTCTTCGAAGGTGATCGAGTGGGTTTCTTGTGGAATCCGTGGTATACGAGCGACCCGGGTATCGAGTACCAGCCCTTCCCGAGGGAGTGGTGACTCCTACGAACAGGCCAACGAAAGCCTTAAGTGCGATCCCAGAGGGAGAGTGTTTTGCCTCGAACAGAGAGAAGGGTGGTTAAGGCTGTATGCGCGAAAGAACGGCACCTCGTAGCATGTCGGCAATCCGCATCAACGTCGAGGAAGCTTCCAACGACGGGCACGAGGACTTCGTTAGAGGCGTAAGTCCCAATTTAGACGTACTTATTACCTGGCGGTCCTCGTAGTTGCCGAACTCGAGCCTTTCATCCAATCCTGGCCGCGGAACTACCGGTAAAGTGCGGTTGCATCGCGGAACTCCAACCGTCAATGTCTTTCTCAGTCACTGTCGGCTTTCTATTCCTTGTCGTCGTTCCTTCCGCTATTGGGAGGATTCGACTCGTCCTCTACTCAGGGATTCTGCGATCGCTGCAACTTGGATCGCGCCTGGCAACGAGAGAGGTCACCCGGACTTTCACGAAGTATTGAATAAAACAGAGAGTGCAGGTGGAATAGCGATCGAGACAGTCGGGACAGATAGGTGTAGCAAGAGGCGGGCGAAAAAGAGGACAGGCGAAACGAATGCCAAGAAATCAATGCAATCTATTGCGAGTTCCGCTCAAATTTTCATGCACCATTCTAATCCGATTGCTGACACTGCAAATTGTACCATTTTGTAGTAAAATGGAAAGTTGATTCTTGAAATGCGGTTCTTTGTGATAATAGCAAGAATTGAAGAAAATATTAAACCGTACTATCTACCAGACCCAAACAGATTTCTTACATTTTACCCAATCGTGAGATAAAAAGCTGGTAAACATTACCGAACGTTGACTGAAATTGCGCGGCATGGTGTGAATGAATGGCGAGAGGTTTCAGTGCACGTGGTCGATTACGAAGAAGGAATCGCAACTTCGGAGGGAACTTCATAATCGAAACAGTCTGGTAAAAGGCATCGAATGCGTTTAAGTTCACGGGCAACCTGTATGTATACCGTAGTCAGCATTCACTCCAGCAGATACTTAATAAGACACCCACCAGGCCTTTATGTAATGCAAAAACTTTATCGGCCTCAAGTGAAAGATAATACGGCCGCCATATGAATCTATTAATACAACTGCTGCATCAACCGAGAAGATTAATTACACCAGTATGTAAAAATGCTTTCATTCTCGCAAACGATACGAAGGTGCGTGAAAGTTCTTTTGTAAAAATCAACCGACCCTGCGTCTTGAAGCGGATTTAGTAATTAGCATTCGCTTCTGAAGACGATCGGATAACCACACTATGCAAACTAGTCGAGTGCGATCCGGATGTAGTGAATGTTACTGCATCGAAGTACCTTTCACACGGGCCTCATTCTCGTCTCACCGGCCGGGAACGATTAATCGGTGAATCAGAAATATTATTCAACAAGTGCACGGCAGCGTGCAACATGCCATACGGTAATCGGCACAATTATGTACCGCAAAAGCGACAGGTAGCCGAGCAAAGTGGCATAATTTGCAGCATGACCTTCGAGGAGCCTTAAATTTTAAATGCACCTCCTTAACGAGGCGGATTGGTAGTTAAGTTGAAAAAATAGGCTGTCATTTCACAAGGCGGCAAGTGTCTCTCGACGTCTGACAGGCTGCGGACTTAAATTCTCTCATTGGCAAAGGTGTTCTTGGCCGAAGAGTTTCGTAGGAGCTCACAGTCCGCGTGATCTTGAGGAGGCGGTAAAACTATCATGCCGTTATTCTTTGCATGTCAATTCCATAATTCTCCGAATTTTATCGTTTGGTCCCTTACGACTAATACTTTTGGGCTGAACATTCAGATATTGGCAGTACGTATACGTTATGATAATTGATTTCGACTGGGTCGAGATTTATCGGCGAAAATCTAACAGATTTTACGGTACATTTGGTTTCATCGAATAGATTAGAAACCACTGCCTTTCCTTGAATCCGCATGTCACTTCGTCTGTACTTGCATTGTCGAGTACAATGCATTTATCTTCCAAGAGCTAATAACGTAGTGACACGGGAATTCTCGCCTGAGACCTTGGACGTGAAGTCGAAGTTGTTAATGCTCCCAGCAGCGTATTCGGTTAACCGGGGACCTTCAACGCGTGTCAACATCGCCTATCTACGTGTATCTCGCACCGAGATCGTTTGTAATGCTGACTGCAAGTAACGCTCGAAATAAGAGAAAGAATGGTTGCGCCTGTCAACCGGGTCGAAGGGTCTCGTTATCGATCATTTACGTGACAACACAATGTCTCCGCACTAAAGTTCGATCTGCAATCGCTTAATCTCGGACCGTGAACCTTGCTTGCGAATTCTGTGAGCCCTGCTACGTGCGCGGATTTCAACATTCTTCGGTTGGTAGGGTTTTGGTTTGGACTCTCGTGCATCCTAAGTGCAGGGGTTGAAGTACCCATCAGCAAAGGCGAATAGCCGGCCGGCTAAGAAAACCTGAGTGGCTTGCTAAACAATTACTCATGCGCGGTAGAACAGACAGGTTTCCCCTTCGCCGAAAACGGTCCCTAAATGAGAACCCAAGAGAGTGGTTGCCAGGTGAACGAGAGTAAATATTCATTTTGGCAGCAATGTGTGCACAGGCAATTTTCGGGTGTAGGAAGAAAGCGAAATATTTACATACCCAAACTCATTCTTTCGGTAAATTATCATAAGTGCATGGAAATGCAAGTGCCATTTACTGAACATTTACATCAAAACCCAGTGATATTCGATGGTACGTGAATCAATTTTCCAATTATCGAATTTTAATCGTGCACGAGGCTTCTTTCCCAATCGATATTCAAGCTGAAGTGCGATCAATATGCGTTATCGGGACGAGGTCATCGGGATTGAAAAAAAAAAAAGAAATAGAGGATCAAAACATCGATTTTATATGAGCGCGTACGATGAGAGAGGTCGAGGTTCTAATTAATCACTACGGAATGATGATTCGTCGAGCCGTTGACCTTAAGAACCCCCGCTCAGGCGGGAGTCGTAGGATGCAACCGACACTTCGAGGACTTTACTTTCTTCGGATGATTATCATCTCTTTTTCAGTCATGGGCTAGACTCTCGAATTCTGAGCCGCATTATCCATCAAGTTCCTCGTACGGAACCATGTCGAAACGCCTGTCTCTCAGAAAAATCCTAAGAACTTCTTCCGTAGGAAAATGTCGTGGGACTCAAAGCCGCATGGAATTTTACACCAAGGTTTTTTATCTTGGAGATTCGCATGCGTTCAAATCGGAGTATTTACCATTCAATTAGTGTGTTGTTTGCAAAACCGAAATAGTAGGGGCCCGTGTCGCTTGCTTGTTTTTGCGTGTTGGCCGAATGATTGCCACTAATCTATGAAATTACTTTATGTAACTTTCCCGCGTTCGCCTTGCCAAAAGTGGCGGTCTACCCTATGAAAACAGGATCCTTCAGTGAGACAAATAAGCTTTTTTCTATTAGTATTCATAACGAAAGAGACAAGCAAAAATCACATCTTTCCATAACTTTGTCCAGACTTTGCAATAAGTGGAAAGTAGTAAACAGTCCGTTCACCTTCTCGTTACTTTCGGTGACACATTTTTGCGGTGGCTTTTTCACTCTGTACATTAATTAATCCAATTAGAAAGCCGGAGAGACAAAAAAATGTTGATCGTCGGGATATTTTGGTGATTTCAGTCTGTTCTCGACAATTCTCGGGCTAATTTGTTTCCAGATTAATGGCTTGTATTTTTATGTTTACAATCCAATTATTAAAACGTCATGCAAGAGATACACATCTAATTGGTTATTGACCGTGTTCTGGAAATGAGCGATTGCTCATTAGCCATTAGAATTGAATACCAATGGTCGTTCAGGTAGAGGAAGAAATTCCGGTAGTCAGTGAACCAGGGTCGAATACATTCGGTGGAGACTAGTGTAGACGATGACTAACTGATTACATAGAAATCCTAAAGGCTAAGCGCGGCCGGACGAAGATGTAATTATGTAATCTCGCCTTCATGTGGTTTCTTAAGCTCGTGTTAGGTTACGTGACACAAACGGTGTGCACGAAACTTTCATCCTGCATATTAAGTCGTTACAACACGCGACCGGAAAAGCCGTTGGACTTTTCTGAAGAGGCAATGACTCCGATAACCGATCGATACCCAGCAGAATTCAATGCTGGGCTCCAGCGATCATCGCTGAGAAAGGAGTTTTCCTTCAGGATCAGCTAGTGTCAGTCAACGGGATAAAAAATTCACAGGGAGTAGAATCGATGCATACAGGCAATAAATTCATCGGCCATTTGCATGTGCCAAGAAACTGATCGATCTTCTTAAGGCACAGGCTTTTGGTCCTGTCACAAAGACCAGGCATGTCTTTCCTCACAAGATCCTCACGAGCTCCTCTCGAACTGCTAACCCCTGCAACGAGGAATGAACATCCGCTCCAATTCCAGAGGCAAGGTCTTCGAGCGGAGAGTTTCGGTATCCTTGCACACGTCCTCTGCACTGGCGCTCTGATGGATTGTGACACGTTCAGGCGAACTAAGCCACCATCAGCCAGTCGAACTTGACAACATGTTAGATGGAGTACTGGACCAAAATCTCAGCAAAGAGAGAGAAGAAGGATGTAGGAAGGCATTGCTGCCACGCGATACAGGGAGGCTTGTCGTACTTTGCCACGCGAGACGGATGTAACAATCTGGGATGTCGCAATTGTGCTGCGAGTGTTGGCTCTCGGACGAATTCTTTATTTACGTTGTAAATGCAAATCGATTCAGAGCTCCACAGTTCGTCAAGCGTTTCCAAACGACCTAGAGAAGGTTCGGAGCCCGATCTCCCACACCGACAGGCTCACTCTGGCCTGTATTGGAATGTGCTTCTGACATTTGACGTCGATGACGGCGGCGTCGCGTCGCAGCCACGGTCATTAAGAACGGCCACCGTACTTTATAGTTTCTCTCTCTTTCTTGCTCGTTCTGCCAGCGCATGGAAAATTACACGTTCTGCCCAGGCAAACAGGCAGAGATCGTGCGAAATATTGGTGTCAGATTTCAATACCTTATTTGAATGATAGATGCAGATAGGCTATCCCTTCCTCGAGATCTCCGTTATGTAAGATAGGTGATCGAGATCCAATCCTAATTCAGCAAGATCAATGTTAAGGTGATCTCTCTTTCTCCCGTCGCTTGATATTCCAAGCACACTTCAATCAGTTCCGCGTTCTTACTGCTCTCGTGTGTAACAAGGCGCTATTGTGTCAGACCTCGCAAATAAACTCTCGAGACAGTATCCCATTTTATCTCGTGCATCGAATCTTTTCCCGCAATCAACATCGATTGGATGGACGGCTGGAACTCAAGCCGAGTACCTTGCTATAGCTACAGGCGATGAAAGAAAGCAGTCGAAAGTGTAAAGATCTGCGAGTCCGTATATGCCTGTCAGAGAGTAGGCGAGTCTCCTTCACTCCGCTCATATGCCAGAGGCCTGGCCTCTACTTAGACGCGAAAAGAAAGTTGCCGAGAGATTTTTGGCAATGTTAGTGAGATCCGGTAATATAGTATATGCTGTTAAGTTTCGCGCAATCACATTCCTCATTAGTTCAGCAGTTCAGCCGCGGGGGTGAAATAAATCAAATCCGGATACTTTCTAATACCAATCGATTGAGTTCGTTATCCAATCACCCGAATAGAACATGGTCGAATGACAGTAGCAATTTACACCCTGTCCAAGATAATAAGGGATGAGTGCACCGAGATGAGCACTTCAGGTGGAAGTAATTCGATCCAGTATGCAACAAGTACTGAAACTCTGATGCCTTTGGTAGAGGCAAAGGAAGCCTACACCTAGATGAGACGGGAATTAACTGCTATCTCACATTAAGGCCCTCGTTAACTTTGACAAATCGCCACGGGCGACTCCCGGAGGAGAACTAAAGCAACGAGTCTCTAACGAAGATAAACGCTGAGCGAATTCTGTGTCAGAGATTGAGAAAGAAAGACCAAGACCGGCCAGTCGCTGTCGGTGTGAAAAGAGCCGACCGACACGCAAATCCACGCGACTAATTAAATCTCGTCCGCGGTGACATAATGCTGGTACGTGCGTATTGTGAAATGAAAGTAAGACAGCGGTACGTTAAAGCGAAGGGGACGCTCCAGAATTCGGCAGTATCGTCAGATGCAATGGATAGAAGAAGTTGAACACGACTGATTCGTAGATATGTGGGAAGTTCCCATAACGAGAATCGTGGCTATTCATGGTACCGGCGAGTGCAACACATAATACGAGTCGCTCTGTGGGATGATTTCGAAGGTTTCCATTCCCAATGAGAGACTTATATACGTATCTCGAGGGAGAGAAAGAGAGAGACATATACTTTTTGTGAAAAGTCACTGTTATGAAAGAGGACTAAGAAAACATGACAGACTGACAGCTCTTGCAATCCCGCCCTTCCGAGCATTGCTTATTACTTTATCAGGCACAGCACGAGGAAGTACCGTGGTCAATGAGCAATGCATACTGTCATGCTTGAAAAAGGTTTTAGGTGGCTTCCCAATCCTCTTACGTTACTTACACAACTCAACGCGTGGAATGACTATTACGAGCATCTGCGGCGTGACGTGACTTATGGCAGGAAGAACGGCTCTCGGAGAAAACTCCGTTGAGGAATAAGGCATGCAGGGATGGGACCTTTCTTCTCCGTATGCAATCTTGGCACGTCGATACGTATGTTGGTAGGCGCGCATAAGTCAGTCCCGGAAATAGCTTTCTTCCTTCTCGGCAGCCGCTGCTTCTTCAACACCGTCCGGAGGCACATTTCTCCGCATAAACTGAAGACACTTTCATCCTCTCTCGTCGTGCAATTGCCCATTAACAACATAAGCGGCGTTTCACCGTTGCGAAGCTATCTATGAAAAACGACTTTTTCATCGGACCAGGAACTCAATTATGCTCGCATTATGCAGTAGTATATGATGGTATATGGTACGAGAGAAAAAGTAGCTTGTATCTACATATACCGAGACAAATCAAGTGGTTGTCGGCTCATCATTCAATGAAACCAGTGGATAAATAGTAGGCCTGGCAAAAATCATCAGTGAATCAGTTCGCCTTGGAACGAATTGTGATTCGATTCGCATTAAAATCGAGCATTCAGCAATTGGAGTGGGGTTCGCACTAATGACGGATGATTGCCAATAAGGTCACGAGAAGTACTGTCGTATGTATGTGTCGCATTCGGATTCCACTTTGGAGCAACCTTTCCGCGGTGATCAAATGGCCTTTTTTCTGTCAAATTGACCTGGTATCTACTAATTGGCAATCAGTTCGACCTTGCGAACAAACCTCCGCGATGCGGAGAGTACGGAAAGAGGAAGGTAGTAAGGACAGATGTTTGCTACCGACCTATTATATTTTTCACGCTGTCGCCCTCGAAAAAGAACCGGACGCAAGCAAATTATACTTGGCCATGTCTTTGCGGAAGTTATAAAGAACGGTGCACAGGTGAAACGGTCTGTAATTGGTCCTTGATTAGTTAGAATTCCAAATATGGATTAACGTGACACATTAATAATTTCTCGTTACACGTGATAATCAACGCTTATGATATCTCTGTCATCCAGTCAGATTGCGATCTTTGCACTTTGGTTATCTTGAATCTAATACGTACAATGCATCGTTTCAATTGAATGCATTGCAATAATGCAATTATATTCTCTTATAGAATATTATTCTCAGCCTTGTTTTTGCTTGTGACTGCACTATGAAGAATTCTCATGTTTGTTCAGCACATGAGGCAAGAATATTATATAAAAAATCAAGATGTACCTTTCCAAAAAAAAGGTTAAGACATTATCGTCCATAGATCTCAAAAGTCATGTGTGCGGATTTCTATTTTTTTGGACCGGTGCTCAAGGACTGGAGATAAAAGCATCACTCTACGATCATTTTGCGAAAGTATTTTGTCGGGAAACCTTTAGTTAATAGTAAAGTACTTCTTTCACGATCCACGGAGAGACAAGCACGCGTTGCAAAACAGACGGTGGACGGGTGAAGTGTTCGATTTATGCGTTGGATGAGGCAACGCTAAGTAAAGAGCGAGAGAGAGACATAGAGGGATCGTCGTAAAAACGGGAAAATGATGCTGCCGTTAGAAAGAAGTGGCCCGTATAACCGTCAGATCGTTGGCACCGATAATCTTTACTTGGAAGAATGGATAGAGTCCGAAAAACAACAGCATTGAATAATTTAAAGTTCTGTCTCTACCCCTTCTTCTATTTTTTAAAACTTTCTTTATCGCATCAATAGTGAATTGTTATTATTAAAGTTTCCTCATAGATGCTTTGGAGCCTCGGTAGCAGCAGGCTTGTTTGTCTCCGAGGGACCATCGAAAGTGTGAGTGTAGAATGACAAAGAGAATGAATGTGAAGTGTTTGGACAACAGATCGACGAAACGTTAAGTATGTAATCCTGTGTTTTGTCAAACGATTTTCATTTCATTTGCTTTAAGTCAATTTAGTGTAATAACGTCATGATTGTCACGACGCGTGCATTACTATTTCAAGGTCAATGCCATCGAGTCATTTCTTTAAATAAAATATGAGTGCAAGTTGCATATCATGTGAAATAAATCACCAACTAGTTACTTAAACCTTGTATCGGATAGACTCATCGAATCGTACGTTTCATCGCGGAAAAAGTCTGGTACCAGCTATAGATATAGTCGTCCTGTTGATTTATCGGTCCAAACCAGTCGTCCTTTATTGGTGGTATGCACAGGCGATAGTAATTATCGGTCTGTTCATATCTAGACTTCGTAAGAATTGTACGAATTGTACGTAAGAATTGTAAGACCGTGCGCTGAGATACCTGCACCCGTATACGGTAGTCGAGCCGGCACTCACATAGTTCTAGGCTAGCCAGTGAGTCAGTAGTGGTCGCGGAGGTGAGTTTTATTGAAATTCTTGTATATATTACAAGAGCGTTCGGATAACTCCCTGGACCCTCATTCGTTCTTTCTCTCTTTCACTCGGTCTCTCCCTTGCACGTACCACTTAGCGGTATGTCCTGGGGAACCGTTAAATATACCATACTCTTTTTCGGTCGTATGCGCTTATCATAAGAAATCGAAATCCATCATCGCGAACTTTGACTAGTTTTTTAAGCTTCCTCTCCTGGGAATTCCTCGGAACACGATTCCATTGACGCTCTCGTCGAGCCGGAGCTTGTTATATTAGCTTTTGGCATAAACATCGTTACGCGTACGCACGTGAATTGTTGCATAACTTATGGTTCACTGGACAGAAAGGACACGGCAATTTTTAGGCCGCCGGGAATGATTGTTAAAACTGGAATGGCTTAAATTGGGAGGATGTTTTTTCGGCCGTGTTATCCAAATATTCGCAAATGCAACTTGTTGTTCCGGAAACGAAAGAAATCAGCTCGCACATTAACGTCAGAATGTTAAATGATATTGACTCTTATGCTTGATCCGGGTAAGTTAGACGGAAGTAATTATCTCCAGTATCCCGAACGCCGGTAGAGATCCGATACAATTTGTAATTTGTACTTCTAAACGCATTGCTCTCGCGTTTCATGCTTACATGAGAGTCCGAGTAACCACTGAGACAAGTCGAAAGTAATCTGTCGCATGATGGACAAGGCCGAACCGCGGGATCTGTTATCGCGAACCTTGTAACATATATCTTTTTATGCTCATTAGCGTCCACGCATCGGCGAGGTGACGGTTACCCGCTGACATGCACTCACGAGCAATCGAGCGAACTAGGGCTGAGCAACATTGACAGACAACCGGCTAGCAGATGACCAGTAACGATGCGCATCGAAAACAGACGCACTCACAGATTTCCATGCGACCGCTTGAGAGGCGTGCACATTTAATGTCTTAACATGGAATATGTCAACTTAGCAGGCGCCTTCTAGGCGACGTGGAATTCCAACCGAGTCACCGGCTTCCTTATTGATGAATTTTAACATACCGTTGGAGCAGGGCAAGAGACCAGGCATTAAGCACAAGTAGAAAATTAGGCAAATTACGTGGGTGTTCGTGAGACTCGACAACGTATCATTACAGAATTCCTTAGAACATTGTGCAAGAACATTTTCAACGAGTCGCAATCGAGAAATTTCGCATGCATAATTTCATGGGAAATCTCAAAAGGATGGCTATGGTATTTTATGAATTATTAAGCCTTAAATATAGGTCCCGTCATTCAACTGAAAGTTTGATACTTTATTAGGCGTAATTTCGAATTCTTTTTCACCCGATAACCGATATCCGATAACTTATCTTCGCCTTTCCAGACAGGAAAAGGAAGACAATTAGGCAAGAAGGTCGCAATTATTCACATGTCTCCGGTAGCCGGCTAGAAATAAATACGGGTTCAAAATCCGTTTCGCAGTCTCGCGTTACGTGGGTTCGGCACAGGTGCGGCGTTTCGAGGCTGACCGGTATATCGAATTCCAGAAAAATGCCTAACGACGCCTCTCTTTAAGCATTGCCCCGTCCATTCTCTTCTTCGTTTACTCCCACCTACAAGTATGTAAGTACCTGTCCGTCGAGTAGTAGTCTGTTTCTTATTGTCTCCACTGACTTCTCAGTCGAAACATTCTCGCGGCGAACCTTCTTCTTACTGTAAATACTGGCTTTAAATTTTTGTAATTCCTTGGCACAAATATTCCCTTATTTAATTTTATTCAAATTCAAGACAGTTTACCAACCCTGTAAGTCTTTCATGGCTGTACATCTCGGCAATCACGTGACTCGATATTCACAAGGATAAAATGACTGTGTCACTGCTTCCCAATTACTCAACCCCCAAAAGGACTTGGCACTATCGCACTGCTGAAGTTTGTGCTTCCCAAAAAAAGGCAAAGCCAGCATGTTCCCGGCAACCTTGCGGATTCACGGATGCTACGTGAAGTCTATATAAATCCGGGGCTGGCAATTATATGCTGACGCACGTTCCACCGGGGTTGATCTCGCGCTCCAGATTGCAACGCGTTACTCAAAAATCCTGGACGCTTGGTCGCCGACGAAAAGAAACGCAAAGACTGCACAGCCAGTCCTTGGGCGGCGCCTGGCCACGAAGGTAGGCCACCAGTGCGAAACCCGGCTGATTTACGTGCGAAAATTGCCAATTAACTGGCGTAATCGACGTGTATACGCGAGTACGAGCAAATGTTCGCTCTCAGACTCGCGGAAATACAAGCCTACCGCTTTGCCCTGAAAACTTTGTGGCTGTGTGCCCGTCAGTGCGGAGGAAGCGATAGCCCGGCCAATAAGGATAAAAAGAACGTAATAAGATGAAACACAATGGGAAGAATCCCAGACGAAAAAATGTGGCACGAGAGAAGTTGAGAGTGTTATGTTGTGCAACGGTCAAACCGGAATGCCGACCAAGTGTAGATTGTTCCGAGAGATGGCAAAAACTTTAGTCACTTTCCTCCTAGGATGACCGGGGTCAAACGTATTTCAACTCTATTATTATACCGTTGTTACTTTAAACTTTAAACGATAAAATTCATTTCCAGTTAATAATTAGACTTGCTAGATTACTGATTTCTTCGCTAGGTGACTAGTGGCGCGCTTCTTCTAGTCTAGCAATTTCTCTAGCTCTTGGCAAGCCAGCAGACTCGAGATGGTCCCTCGTTGAGTCGGTTAGTTGGCCGTTAACATGCATGCGCTCACTCTTGACAGTGTATACCAGCCATCTTACGAAAGTACTGAGCGTATGTACGAATAGCAGAAAGCAAGAGAGTACATACTATTCGCAAAGACGGCAATAGAGAACACTTGCGACAGCCGGTTAAAGTAGAATCCTACTTATTATGCAAAATTCTTTTCTCTCGCCAATGAGGCGTATTGTCACGCCGCAACTCCTGGTGAAGAGTATTGCCGAGCCCGGCGAGCGCTCGTGGAAATAGAAAGGAACAACTGGCTCACCGGTTTGTCGAAACGAATTGAATCGTTGCTTAATGACATACTCGTATGCCTACTTCTTCTTTCCTCGATCTTAAAGGTAAACCGCGCGCTGTCTTGAAAGAGTTGAGTTGCGCGGTTGCTCGAAATTCATGGATTTAAGTGTGACATCCAATCGGCTTAACAGTTTGAGTGGTCAAGTGGATGGAAGGAGAATCTTAAGCCTCGTGTATATATACATGTATGTAGAGCAATGTTTTCTGACCACGAAGAAACAAGGCGCGGTCACACAGGTGGAGGACATGCGGGCGGTTGTTGTTGAAGGTGTAATGGGGGCGGTGTGTTATCGTTTGTGCAATCGAAGCTTCAACGTCGCTTCCACTGTTGCTTTCAGATCGAGACGACGCCCGCGACCGAGGTGGCGACCAGCCCGCTTTCCTGGCACATTCCAAGGCCGTCCTTGGTTGGACGCAGCGAGAGGGACAGCGAAAATGGGAGCTGGGCTCATCACTTGCACCCAAACTCGCCGTCCCGGGGTTCCACGTCTTCGCAAGGATCTACCGCCAGTACACACGTACGCTCCTTCCTCTATTTTTATTTACTAAAGGACAACTTCAAGGAAGACATCAAATAAAGAGTTCCTCTTCTTAATTAACATTTCCTGGACCAGTTTTCATTTTATCAGATATGATTTGGAAAGATTGGAGCTGTGTCTGCTTGTTTCTGTTCATTGTTAATTGTTCTCCATAGTTGGCTGTCATTCAAAAGATTGAAGAAGGTTTATCTGTTTCACAGAGTGCCGCTTCAGGTACACTACTCCTAACAGCCGCCAACCTGGCGAACCTTGCAGCCATTCATCCACCAATGGTGACGGCGCCAAAGCAGATGGATACTGCTTCGGTGGCCAGTAGTACCCACTTCACCGTCGTGAACGGTCTTGGTAGACCGACGACCGTCTATAGGAAGTCTTGGTGCGCGCGGAACCAGCTCACCGTGCTCGTCTGCACAATGAGCTTCCTATTCATGGTCGGCCTGCTTGTTGGGGTCCTCTATATGGAGAGTGAGTATCCGCACTAGTATAGAAGCACACCACCATCTCTTGCCTAACGCAACTACACTTCTCGTCGCTCTTTCGACACTATGTGCGCGATCTTCTCGAATGTACCAGTCCCGAGACTCCGTAGCGTTTACCTCTGATTGCAGTGAGGGCTCGTGACAAGTACAACTAGGCCGAAGAAGCGACGACATGAAGCACACCTAGGTGACCGTGGACAATCGTCTCCGAAATATGTATGTACTCGATAAACGAGGAACAGATCGCAACGATGATAGAGAGACGAGAGAAGAAACCATGGAGAGGAAGACTCTAAGATGGGGAGGCGACTGTTCCACTCACCTTTAAACGATTTATTCGTATTTATAGATATGTATATGTACATGTATATTTCGCGATTAGGCCGTTAGGGCAACCCGGCAAGACGTTCTCGACGAGAGATAATGTTTTTAAGGCTGTATTGCACCGTGTTTCAAGTGTGGTACGTGAAATCCCCAGTAATTACATTTGTGTAATAAGCGTTCTTTATTAAGTGCGGATGGAGGCCTCAACGACGCGTACCGTCGTGCGTGTTGCGGCACAAGCCTCGTGTGTATTTATATGACGATACTAACGAATCATCCTCCGAATCGTCGTGGTGGGATGTGCTTTAATTCCCAGAGCATTGTGCATTTGCTAAATTACACGCGACGACGATACCGTGGACGGATACCAATCGAGATCGGTGATTAGTTGAAGCGTTTCCAATCCCACCCTCCGAGTTCTCGATCGATTTAACTTTGTATTGTAAATCGAGTCGATCTAATCGCCCAGAACTGGCACGGAGAGGTGTACGATAGAGACATACATATATCGTTAGAGTAGGACTATCGTCGTCCAGCGACATTTGTAATCGGCTGGATACTTTGCTTCAAGCAGCGATCACTGACGAACAATTCACAGCGATCGAAAACATGGACGCAAGACATAGCAGATTTTAATTTAGGAGCCGTAATTTAATCGCTACTAACGGAACGTAACGATCGAGCCTGGATTTTGTCGAGGTGTCATTCCAGGGTAAGCGTACGAAAATGAATAATGGGAAGTGATCGCGCCCGGTCGCTTTTCACAACTGTGATATTACTTGCGTATTAATTAATCATCGATTCAACAAGAAACTGTCGAACCATAATAAACAGCTGTTTTATTTGCACCCTATCCCTATATCGATTATAAAGTCTCCTTCATTTCTCTACAAATCTTTCTTACATCAAAAAATAAATTCATCATAATAAGATAATAAAATATATAACATATCCCGATCAGAGAAGTGACACAAATCGAAAATTTCAAAAATCTTACTATGTTCAGATGGTTGAAATTTATATTACTTCAGCAGAAGTCACAACAACTAGTTTGTGGTGGACTCAAAATAAATTTATTGACTCTAAGTTAATTTATGTTCCTAGTCGCTGTGAATAATTAATTTGAAAATACAACAATTTCTTTCCTCTATCCTGAACAATTTCATACCTGTGATATGTGTCACTTCTCTTGCGGGATTGTGACATGTATTGTATCTAAATATGTTGGAGTGATAGAATCTCATTTCCGTGTAATTGTACATCAAAACAAATGAGAGTCAAAGAACATCGCATGCATAAATAGTATATATGTGGATAGAGTTCTATGTTTCATCACTCACCTCAACTTCTTGAAGAGTCTGTGTCCATCTGTAGTCGGGAAGGTCAGCACCGTTTCCACTGTTAGGCCTAAGTTTTTTCTTTTCCTCCTCATCTTCCTCTTCCTCGCCATCTTCAACCTTATTACTCTCGGTACTGGCACTGCTGGGCCCCGGCTGTGGTACTGGTGCTTCCTTTGCCAATTTCTGTAACCAAACACATGTGTTAAAATCTAGTAACAGTGTATAGTAGCCCTTTAGATAATATTAACATTTGCGCGTACCTTACTATCTATTTCTTCCTGTAATTTCTTAGCTTGCTCATCTGTAAGTTCGACAATTGTTGAGTCAGACTCCATCTGTTGTTCTGCCTCCATTTCCTCCTTTTTCTTCCTTTCGATTCTTTCTTTACGGCGTCTTTCTTGCTCGGCTCGCTCAGCCTTCTCGCTCGCAACCTTGGCGAGCGCAGTAGATTCGTGCTTCTGGAACTTGCTCATGACAAGCTGCAACAAAGCCACACAAATCAAAGCTTAACAATATAGTACTATGTAGTATAGAATTCGAGATTATTCACTGGCGATTAAAAGTGATTGATCAGCATTTCGCGATGAACATGAATACGAACCTTCTCTGCGGCACCTGCTCCGCCTCCAGAGTAAAAATCTGTCTTTCTCGCCAGAAAACTGAAGATCGTGTCCAACAACTGCAACAAAAAATTTGAGTTGTTTGTTCATTTGTTGCGTGAGTAAAAGGGACTCGTGTAAACCGTCGGTGAGTGAAGATAACCTTAACCGGCGCATGAAAACACTTACATCTTGAACACCGCCCTCGTGTTGCTGTGCCATTGCCAGCAATATGCCGTCGAATTGGTCTTCATTGTTCTTCGTCATTGTTGACCGCCCGTTTTCAATATCACACGAGAACTTTTCGCAAAGAAACCCGAGGAAATGCGATCACTGACGTTCCAAGCACAATGCTGTTTGTTTCTACACCACGTTTCCACCGCGAAACATCTGGAATTATCGACCAAACCACGCGTGCCTCAGCGGTACTGCCTGCGCCCTCTAACGAGCGGGACTGTTCAAGTAGATTCAGACACTGTCCGGTCAGACATGGAACATGAAGATAACTGTAGAGTTATCGGCCCTGGAAAAAACAGAACAGAAAGCCCTGACCTCACTTTTTAACGTTATAAGATAAATATGTTCTGTATAATACAACCATAGTTATAAAAGTACGAGATTTTATTTTTGTCATCCACGTATAGGGTGTAACAGATAGAATGGGAACGACAGATATCGGCAGCTTATGGATTAATAACAAGATTAATAGATTAATCTTTAGAAGGCCTATTACGGCTTTTTATAATTTTTTTTCGCTTCAAACATTTTCGAAAAAATGAATTTTGAGCTAGGGCTCTGGAATTTATATCACTTCTTCCTTGGTGCAATAAAACATTCCCCACCGAATTTCAGCCCCGGAAAATGCCGGGAAGTATTGGAAACATGGGAAAAACCACGGAAATGAATTATTCGGGATCGGTTTTCCATGTGTTTTCGGTAGAATTCCGGCATTTCTGCCACTGGTTTCATATTTTCTTTTCGTTTTGATACGCAAACAATCGAAATATCAAGTGTTCGTCCAAGTCCCAGAACCTTCGAAAAATCGAAAATTTGTGAAGGGGTACATATGCAAAAATTTTCGAAAAAATGAATTTTGAGCTAGGGCTCTGGAATTTATATCACTTCTTCATTCATGCAAGAAAACATTCTCCACCAAATTCCAGCCCCGGAAAATGTCGGGAAGACTTGAAAACATGAGAAAAACCACGAAACTGAAATTCTCAGGATCGGTTCTCCATATGTTTTCGGTAGAATTCCGGCATTTCTGCCACTGGTTTCATATTTTCTTTTCGTTTTGATACGCAAACAATCGAAATATCAAGTGTTCGTCCAAGTCCCAGAACCTTCGAAAAATCGAAAATTTGTGAAGGGGTACATATGCAAAAATTTGCGAAAAAATGAATTTTGAGCTAGGGCTCTGGAATTTATATCACTTCTTCCTTGATGCAAGAAAACATTCTCCACCAAATTTCAGCCCCGGAAAATGTCGGGAAGACTTGAAAACATGAGAAAAACCACGAAACTGAAATTCTCAGGATCGGTTTTCCATATGTTTTCGGTACAATTCCGGCATTTCTGCCACTGGTTTCATGTTTTCTTTTCGTTTTGATACACAAACAATCGAAATATCAAGCGTTCGTCCAAGTCCCAGAACCTTCGAAAAATCGAAAATTTGTGAAGGGGTACATATGCAAAAATTTGCGAAAAAATGAATTTTGAGCTAGGGCTCTGGAATTTATATCACTTCTTCATTCATGCAAGAAAACATTCTCCACCAAATTTCAGCCCCGGAAAATGTCGGGAAGACTTGAAAACATGAGAAAAACCACGAAACTGAAATTCTCAGGATCGGTTTTCCATATGTTTTCGGTACAATTCCGGCATTTCTGCCACTGGTTTCATGTTTTCTTTTCGTTTTGATACACAAACAATCGAAATATCAAGCGTTCGTCCAAGTCCCAGAACCTTCGAAAAATCGAAAATTTGTGAAGGGGTACATATGCAAAAATTTGCGAAAAAATGAATTTTGAGCTAGGGCTCTGGAATTTATATCACTTCTTCATTCATGCAAGAAAACATTCTCCACCAAATTCCAGCCCCTGGAAAGGTCGGGAAGATTGCAAAACGTGGAAGAAACAGTCAGAATCAGATGAAATTAATTATTCAGCCTTTGCTCTTGACATTACACGGCTACCAAAACAATCACGCAATGTCCATATTACCAATAATTCGATGGTAAAAAACTGATTCTAAGCTATCTATTAGTTACACCCTGTATTACAAGAATCGTTTATGTAATAAGAATTGATTGAGAAATTGAGTTGTCAATCTTACCACCACTTCCCTATAATGTGAACAAAAATCATTGATTTTGTATTGGCGTAGTTCAGGCATCAGTATCTGTCACAATGTGCTATCGTATTAGGTTACAATTAAGATTACATTTTCGTAAATCACATTTGCATCTAACAGGTCCGAACTTATACTATCCTTAAAAGATGGCATACGACCGCTCAGAGAGATTTCCGAAATTGAACGCGGGTATCTCATGCGATGTTGGGCCAGGAACATACGACATCTTAGACGTCCCAGAAGTATTCCGGAATCTCTGTAAATGCATTTGAAATACTTTACACTAGTCGAGGCAAATCAGCGGCTACTCTTGCCACTAAGCACTATGCAAATAGTCTGCTGCGCTCTGCACAGGCAACCTTCATCCGTTCTTGAGTGGTACGCAAAGAAGCACCGCAAATGTACCAAAGGATGCAGAGAAGCTTCCAGGACCTGGTTGTTACAATATAAACGAGCTCCAGCGACATATACCAGAACGTAGTTTCCTCAATTTCACGATTTACTGCTTCGCGTAAATAGATCCTACTTGAAAGGCACTCCTCTCAATAGGGAGGCGTCAGTATAGACTTCACAGACGCACGATTTAAGGAGCGGACACAGGAGGGTCCAGGTCCGGCCGATTACGATATCGATAACAATCTATCGGACCGGAAATGCCCGAAGAAAAGAGATGATCCTGGTACGTGGAGAGGCTCCCAAGGAAAGGTCTCACATTTTGCATGCTACGGAAACACGTGCACGGAGTTATAATTCTTACTACACCTTCTGGCTTATTGCGAAATCATGCCACGAAATATGAAGACGGTGTTCATCGTTTCTTTCCAGCTTTGGTTGGCCCCACCTCCTCGGCCGCAAGGTACCACCGGAATATCGGTTCCCTCCAAGCAAGATACCAATGGTTATAGCTTCGATAAACGCGGACAGCTCATAAAGAATCCCCCCAAGACGGAGGGGCCAACCTTCTTTTACAATATACCGCGAGAAGTACGATTTATCAGTCTTATTTAACGCGTGTGCCTGGATGCTAAGTAGTGACAACGCTTCTTCCAGGAAATAAACTTGAACACGCGCTCGTACAAAGGAAACTTCTGGAGTCGAATGACGGGTAGGCAGGATGCCAAGGTCTCGGAAACCCCAGGACCAGGCGACTACGAGCACGAAGCCAACAAGACTGCCGCTCAAGTTCAATGTGAGAAGATGAGAGAAGCCAAACGATCCACGAGCAGACAGTCAAGGTATCTGGACATTTTGTTCAGGACGAAAACACGCGAGGTAAATTCCCACACTGGTTACAAATTCTTCGAGCTTCTTTCCATTGTATGACACCGAATTAAAGTTCCAGTGCATTTGCAGAACTTTCCAGCACCAAATGCATACGATACGAGGAAGAGTAATTTCGATAAGCGCAAAAAGATGCCTAGCATATGCAGGCGGCACGTATCGCGGCCGGTTCCTTTTGGTAGCACCGCTCAGGTATTATCCAACATTAATGAGGTTTATTATTATTAGTCTAAGATATTTACGCGTTCTCCAGAGATTTAATCGCGGTGTATATTACGGAACACCTGGCCCAGGAGAGTACGAAGTCGTTGGCCGAGGAAGTTGTACCCCATCTATTTATGGAGCACCATTCGGTACTACTTCTTCACGACTTCGGAAATTAACCGACACGGGTGGCCCAGGTTGAACATCTTCAATACATTTAACGCCTTTCAAGGCAGGTAGGATATAGAGCGCATTATTGGACGAACATTTCTTTCGCAGCACCCACTGATTACCATACGAACGTTGGTAGTCTGGCTTATGAGTCCGCAAAAAGATTCAAGTCTGAATGGCCCAGACCGATCAGTCAATTGCCCGCAGACAGAACGAAAACTATAGCGGAAAGGGAGGGTGGTGCTCCATATTATTATTACGACAAGGGAGAAGTTCCCAAGTCTTCAGTGCATCATGCTGCCTTTAAGTCCAGAACCGAGAGATTCCAGACAAAGCGAATGGATGTAAGTACCGTGAGTTTCGTATCATATCTTGTTCAGGCAGAGTAGCTTCTGAATTCATTTTATTCTTTTCATAGCCCGCGTTTGCAATAAGTAAATATTATTTTCGCTTGATATTATTAAACTAACGATTCAATATGTAATAGATTTCGTTACCATAAGATTACCTCGCATGGTACCAATGCACAGTGCGCTATCCTCTCGACGTTGTATTCCAGGGCGGACATAGATGGCACCAAGCTCACAAACGCTAACAAGATTTTAAAATAAATATAATACTTGCTTAAGATAATACGTTAGAACATAAAAACATTTGCAGAAATGCGTTATTTTTCAAACTAAAATACTTCATCTTCGGTACCGCATTTAGCAGAGAGATTAGGATTTTGAGGAAAAGCTATCGATCTCAAAGAACCATTTAGGTGTATACACGAGATGAAATTGAAAGGATCGGCTCTTGGAGCGGCCACGGGGCCAGCCAATTCCCTTAATGAGGTCCACAGGCTTGAAGTTCGAGCTGGTAGTCACAATAAGTCTGCGGTCAGACGTAGACGTAGAAGATTCTTTCGGGCTTCCGAGCAAAACACCGGAGTCCGGCAGAGCCCAAGTAATCCTCGAAGCGCAAGGTAATCAGGAGAGCTCCAAGACGAAATTAATGGCACTGGATCGAAGCGATGCATCTGTACCTGGGGCGGCTCGAGACCAGGATCCAATTTGGTCGTTAATCGGAAGAGCCCCGAGCTGAAATTCGACAGCATCGCTGTAGATGAACTGGCCAGGAGTTAAAGAGCATCTTTTTCACCTTCAAGCTCGGCCACTGAACTCAATTCCCCAATTGAAACCCAGCAAAACTTATTTGATTTCGTCATATATTAGAACATTATTATGTTCTCAATTAACACCCTCTCTCAGAATTTACACGAGAATTTGAAATTTTGCTTGAAAATGTTGATGCGCCGTGCTGGTTCGAAGGGTGATATCGATATCGCTTAAATTCGAGAAAGCCCGGTATTTACGTAACGTAGGAAAGCGCCGTAACTCGGGAGAATCCGGAAATGACGTTCGGGCATACTGTGCAGGTCATTTCCACGTAGAGAGTCGCGTAGCCGATGCGATGCAACCCGGAGAAATCACTTCCGGCTCGCTGAGCCGGAAATTCAAGCCAATCCCTGCCGCTCTTGTCTACCCCTTTCTAATGCAGGTCCTCCGATCGACAGAGACAACTCCTATTTGTTTTCAGTTTCGCTCCTACTTTACCTAGCAGAATCATCAAGCTGCCTCCCCAACAGATTAGTATCTCTAGAATGACGCCAATGAAGTTAAATAATAACCTTGCCCTAGGGTATTAGGAAAACCGGGTTGATCACTAGAACAGCCGAAGGAAATGACTTAAGTGACACTGTTCAATATTTATAGAGCGGGGTACCGGATCCCGGCGCTTACGAGACTGGGCTTGCTTTCAAAGCTAATCGTGATAGATGCCATTTCCTCTGCCGCCGATTAGCTCCAGGCTTCAACGCGCGCGCAGATCGATTCCCGAAAGTGCCAAAAGGAATCGACCTCCATGTGCCAGGTATACCTGTATACACCACAACAGGCAGCTTAGGATACTCTCGCACTTATAAACGCAATTTTTTTAAAAATCATTTGAATTTTTATTTTTTGTGTATAGGTGCAACACAATACAATGTGGCTGGCGATATTGGTAGCAATGTAAAAGGTGGAGTGATAGCTTATCCACGCAGGAAGAAGGACGAAGGGCTAAGTGGACCTGGACCCGCACATTATTATGTTAGTTACTTCACTTGAAGCGTGTAATTCGCATTACTGCAAATGCTATTTGAATCACGGTAAACCGAAGTGTGCAGGGGACAGTGACCGCAGTGTTGCAATGAGCAGTAGCACGCAAATGAAGATCAGGTCTCTAGTCCTGAATATGTTTTAATCCGAACTCCTATTCCGCAACGGCGGCTATTACTGCTCTCGCTATTCATACATGTATACACACGCAAACGGTATTTACTATTCCGCCGTTACATACGGGGGATATTGCGCTCTCGCTGGATGCGAGAATAATACCGGATACTTCAGATGGTGATGTATGAGGCGCACCTATGTACTACGAGATGGCTAGATGGCCGGCAGAATCTCTCTGTCTCTCGCGTTACTACTCTGTCCGTCCACCATAGTACCACAATATTTGCGTGTAAAGCGACTCCATGAGTTGGTCCAAGTGGCAGCAGTGGATTCTCGTCTTTTATCTCGTCTCGGTGTAATTATACCGTTCCCCCAAGCACCCGGAACTCTACCAGACATTTCTTCTTTAATTCAACCTTCTCTCATACAAGGATATCATTTTTAATAAGTCTATTATGCAAAAATTAGATGAGCGCAACCGTTGAATCCTCGGTTCTGAAGAAGTCATTCAACGTCACTCTGGGACAACAAGCTCCGCCGACTCTCGTGTTAAAGATGTCAAAAGCAAAGAGCAAGCGAATACGCGCCCAAAAATACCAGGCGTCTAACGAAATTCCGGATTATGCGGCTAATTCCACATCCTTGGAATATCAGCTCGAGGAAACTTCACCGGAAAATTACCCACAAGAATCCTGGTCAAATTACAAATCTCGGACCAGTGCACCTCGTCTTGTCCCGCCTGTGAACGTATGCAGGACATATGTTACCTCGTACAATTAAATTACTGAATAGAACACATTGTTTGAAGTGTCTCGAGAAATGTGACATCGCTTTGTGTTCCTCCTTGGCAGAATAAATTTGAATTGTAGTTTAATTGGAACAAGTAATTCTCGATCTGCCTTTGTTTAAAGCTGACTCTTTATTTACATTCATTTATCAGATAGTTGTACATGCAATTAAAGGATAGCAAAGTACTCTTTGAATTCTGGTCGATTTAATTGCCCGATTCCCTATTTAAAGTCCAATGCTTCAAGTAGAAAAAGGAAGTCCGATGATAAACACAAGAGTGATAAATAAAGACGATGCTTTACATTAGCTCCGAGAATCTTCTTACAAAGGAAGCGCTGCTTTTAAACAACGCCCACTTCCTACCGTCTCCTGTAATTTGCTCGAGCAATTATCCTCCAGTTTGTACTCATTCCTGAAAAACCAGATGCCAGCAGTTACTGCACTCCTACACTTTTCTGTATATTCACTAGCGAACATAAGACTCTGGACTATCGCTTTTAAACGTGGACTGTTCCCATTTATACGTGTGTCGACGTATATGTAGCAGACGTTATCAACGCGAAAATACAATGAACGGCAATTACAAGCGATAAAATGGTAATCCAAGAAACGACATTTTGTTAGACTACGTTACTAGTGCTAGGAAAAGTCGAACTATTAGTCTGCTTTGCGTGCTACTGAAATATAGTATAGGCGGCTATGGTGGCTCCACTCGATCTCGAGACCCTCGTGGCTGTTATCGATCTTTTCATCAATATTGTGATGCATACTGGCTACGAATATGGATCGCTCCTGACCGGAAGAGGCACGGTTATATCGCGATATCAGTTTCGGGATGGCAAAATGATAGTCGGTTGGCCGGCGCGCAATAAAGCCTTCCCAGATCAACTCTTCGTCGGAGTGAGTGCAACCCCCTGCCAATCGTCGGCAGTGGCTGATATTAAAGGTAGGATACCACATAATCGAACAGACTAATTAGTTCGATAATACAGCCGCTTTATAGATATCGTATTATGGGAAGAAAGTGCTCCACGTATATCTAGTTCTCCATACATTGGCGGTGAGGATGCAGCAAATACATTTGAAAGATTCAAGCAATACATTCGCCTAGCTAAAGAACTTAAAGTAATGGAGTACAGACAGAATATCCGATAATCGTTCCTTCTGAAATTCGATTATTTGTCTTTCTTTTTAGGCCAACATGCTGGGAATGACTCTCTCGTGGTCACTTATAATTCCAGGCGGACTTGGTGGCACTATCAACGAGGAGACTATAGATGAATACAGTGATTTAATTACTGAGATGATGGAGAATGACATCACGCCTATAGTCACTTTATTTCACGATGATACACCTGATCCTTTAAAATATTTGGGAGGCTGGACAAATCCGTTGATCGTTGACTGGTTCGAAGCATACGCAAGAATTGCATACGCAGCTTTTGGAGAAAAGGTATTATATTTTTCTTATGTACTCATTTTCTTATTACTTCGAAAAAAATGTTTTGTCCTCCCTGTATGCTAATACCATTTGTACCCTTTTCCAGGTAAAATACTGGGTGACCATTGACGACCCAGTGTCCTATTGTTTACGTAATTACGATGGCGAATCAGCGGAAACGGCGGGGATCTCAGGCTCGGCTGTCTACCTGTGCGGGCATCATTTGCTTCTGGCCCACGTCAGGGTGTATAATGTCTACCAACAACACTTCCGGTGGAAACAGAAAGGTGAGATTGTACAACATCACAGACAATGTTTTCTCGTGTTATATGAATCTTTGTATTATTCCGTTGTGCTATAATATGGCAGGACATGTGGGAGTAATCCAGAATTTCAGATGGTTCGAGCCGGAAAGTGCAAATTCATTTGACGATATTATGGGCGCGCGGGTGGCACACGAATGGTACAACGCCTGGCTGATGAATCCCCTCTTCCACAATGTCACCGACTATCCTGCCAACATGAAAGGGCGGATAGAATTCAAGAGCCGCTACCGGAATTTTCCGAAATCTCGTCTGCCGACATTCACCGCGGAACAAATGCACGAAATGAAAGGCGCGGCGGACTTCCTGGGCATTGATTTTCACGCGGCTAAGCGTGTACGCGGATTGGAAATCGATGCGGGCGAGAACCCCGGTTTTAATCGCGACGCCGATATAAGCATCATATCGAATGTCGATCAAGGCGAGCCCGCAGATATCGAGGTAAAGTATAACACGTTTAATATCGCAAATACCAAAATCTCCTGCCAGGAAATTCGATAATGCACACATTCTTTCTTGCAGAACTGGTCAAGAAATTTCAGAAAGTTTCTGTACAAATTGAATATTGACCTGAACCTGCCAGACCTTTTTATAATTCGTAATAAGAAGAATTATTTCTTGGAATACAGTGGCGGAGTTGCATATGACATTCAGGACGAAAATGCAATCATGCAACTAGTGAAGGATGGCGCCCCCATTTATGGCTATTTTAAATGGTTCATATATGACAATGAATACCACTGTTCGCAAACAATAAATACATAAATATCTAGAACTGCACGTTGAGTCCTCTGACGTGAATTCCGTTGATGACTATTACTCACTTCGATTCATCAATTTGATCCGTAACGGTGCCGCGGGGAAATCGTGAGTATTCTCGTGTGATTCGGTGGTGAGAGAACGGTGGTGCGCGGATCGTTTGAGGAAAAGGAGTTGGCGAATTCGAGCATTGCCCTGGGGACCACGACGCCGTCATCGTCGTCGTCGTCGTCGTCGTGAAAAACGGCAACGTCGACGACGTCGGCGACGAAAGAACGAGGAGCCGCTAATTTTCTCGCAGAATCGTCACGCTCAGCTTGTCAGTGCGCGTCCGGGAAGCAATTCCGTGGATTCCTGCCTCCGAGGAATGTCCCCTTTGATCGTCGCTCGCGTTCGTCACTGTAACAAGAAACGACGGGTAACTCGGAGCGCGAATCCTGTCTTCGAGCGCTTGGGGATGCTTTGAAACACCTTTCGTCCGTTCCCCAGCCACACCGGCAAGGCCTCTTCTACCAAGCTTCCATGGTGTGCATCATCGGGGAAATGACATTTATCAGAAGTTTCAAACACTCCGGCTGTCTGGCCGATCGCACCATTCAGAACATCCTGAGCATCTTGCACTGGCTTGATGATGGCACTGGCACACTCGTATCTCGCTATACTTGTAGTGCAGTCACGCTCCTGCAAGTAACAGTTCTCGCCGCGGATATGACAGTTGCAGTCTCCCTCTCTGTCTGACGGTTATCAGAGATCGACGTCTGTCATTTCGCCACCGGTGGACAATGGGCCACGCTACAGTTCCTTGTTAACACAAGGCTCTCCGGAGACGACGGAGATTAAGTTCCGCCTCTAGGGTCTGCTCTTCGAGGCTGTTCATTCCTTTGATCTTGGTGCTGGTGCACTGCAGATATTGGTATACACTATCTAATATAATGATACTTTACATTAAAGAGGAGTTGAGAATTCTCCGCTGGATTGGAACCGCACACTCGATCTCGTCAAGTATCAGCCGATCAATAAGTCTTATCATACTTGCATAGACTCACGTTTTTTTCTTTTCTTCTACGTGATCTTCGCTGCGAGGAAAATATAGAGACTATTAGCATACCACTATCTTTATTTACCAGTTTGTAAAAGTGTGTAGCATAACACGCGCGGGTGACTCGCACTCGTTAGTAATGAGTCCAGCGATAGGTCGCACACTCGCTTATCAATTCGCAACGAATGGCTCGTAAACGATTGACACTTAGATCTGCCGACTTTCCTTCCGCTAATATTACGGGCTTAAAGGTCAGCCGCGATAACGAAATTAATAGTCCATAACTGTTTTTATTGCGCGTTTATCATGAGAGGAAAAAACGCGTGCTATAAAACCTTAACTCACATTCAGTGCTCTATGGGCAGTTTATGTATGTATCTATAATCATGGTACTAGTAGAGCGGAGGTGCACGAGTGATTACTTATAAGTAGATAGCGTATGTGGGTCAAGTTAACATTCATCGGCCCCTTCACGCTCGAGCAAAATGCGGAGAGAAACAGTGAAAGGTATCATCAATGTAGAAAGTATAATTGCAAAGAATCTCACGCGTCATCAAGAAAATCTTCAATATATAAAGCACTAATATTATAGGGGCTGATATAAACAAATTGATCTTTCATTAGTGCCGCGTTTGCAGAAGCAAAGGCACAAGCACAGTCATAAAAGGTTAACACACGCTCGGTATTGTATGCGGTAGCTAGTACAATGTTTGTCAATCGCCCGGTGAGTCTAGTACAAGCAATATACGTGCGATGACCTTACAAGCTGATAGAGCGCGCCGGTCAACTCAATATTTTCGTCGTAATAGTCACTGACGAGAAGGAGAGAGAGATGGAGAGATGTCAGAGCGGTCCATTAATTGGCACATCTCGAGTGTGGCGTTGATAATGTGGCGGTGGCGGACTGGCAACGAGGACGACATTAGCGAGCAGCGTATCCCTACATCGAGCAGGACACCAAGGGTATCAATCAGTGGGTACATGAAAGGGGCGCGGTTCGACCATGTCTGTCCTCGGATCTCGTATTGTCTGGCTACGACAGATAGACAGAAGCAACGCGAGAGTGGGACACCGTAGTTTCCGACATATCTCTTCGCCATCTGATGAGACGTGCTCTGCTGCGATGACACGATGTGCTAGGAAAGTGTCGCCGCGCGTTACTTTGTCCGCTTGGTTCCCTCCGCGCAACCAGCCCCTTTTCCGTGGGGTTCACTGTTCACTGTTCTAGGGTTGCGAGAGAAGGTTTATAAGCCGCGCATAACTGGTAGTCGGGCACACCGAGTGAGATGAAAAATCTCTGATGATTAATCGCGCACTACCAATTGTCAAGCTACCGTGGCATTGTTTCTCTGAGGGAGCTTGCTCGCGGGCGGCCGAGATTTGAAATGGAAATTAGTAATTTGGGGCGCAACCCTTGGGCGAAGAGTAGTAGCCGTGCTACGCTCGCATTGCGGCGTCTGTTTATACAAAAGAGAGTAATCCTTCGGCATAAGGAGCGTGTCTTAAGAAAAGAACAAGGCTTCCGTGCTCGGTCGGTTCCCCTTCTCTCTAAAAGAGCCATACCATATCGCTGGAAACAAAAGGCCTCTCTGTCGTCGGAGAGCAGCGCGTCTCCATTTTTCGCCAACGAGGCAGCCGCTCGTGAAAACCCCATTGTTTACTTGTACGATGTATTAGGTGGGTGCACTCGGTGAACTTCGCTTTACCTTGGAAAAAGGAAGCCGGCATGAATGTCGATGTCTCGTGCACCTTTGACTTCGCTACGCGATTTTTAGACAGAACGACCGCACTCGAGCCTCCCTTATGGCTTCTTTCAGGCTTACTTCCTACACGAACTTTCTAATCGAATTCGTACTCACCAAACTTTTCCGGGATCTTGCTTCACGCTACGCGCGTCTCGTTTGAGCTAAATGTGTTCGAGAATACGTGTCACATTACGAGCACCCCGTCACGTTCCCCGTGTTAATATCAAAGCGGTAAAAAGAGCGGAAGGCAAATTCTGTCGGTGGCAAAGCAAAAGCAACATTTTCTCTGACGCTTATTACTGTTTCCTCTACAGACACGAAGCAGTAGTAATAAAGCTGGTTCACTTTCCCTCTCTTGCCACATTCCCTCGAAGTTTATTTTCCTTTTTGCACCCTTTTGCACATGTATGAATATCAAATTTCAAATCGTCCAGGAAAGGGTGGGGAAGGCTAAGGATTGGAAGATCGATAAATTTTTATCTCGTTTTACTATAAATTCTAGTAGCTTTATTTTAATTCAAGTGTATTTTAATAATTACAAGATCCCAAGTGCGACGATCGAAATACCATTAAATTTTTCATCGGTTCTACATTACATCCCAAAGACTCTTTTTATATTTCCTTGTCCCGGGAGTATTTCACTCTCCCCAATTGGCTGGGCGATATATATACATATATATACATATATATAAAGAGGGTCGCTGAGAAGAAGTTCGCGTGAGTGCTAAGTTCCCACGGAATCGTGAGCACGCAGTCGGTGCAGTTTAGCGAGTAGGCGCATTAGGACGCCGCGCCAGAGGAGTGACATGCGAGCGCATGGAGTGCAAAAAGTCGGAGCGAGGAGAGGGTGGAATTCCTGGAAAGAGGAAAGGCTAGCAGTAGCAGTCCTTTGAGGAGGCAGACGCTTTGTCAGAGGCAGGGTCCTAACAAAAGCAACGTGGCACGGCGATGTCTCTCCGCTGGTGTTTTGAACAAGCTCTCCTCTCCTCGTATTCGCGACTCCAGCAGCCGGCAGATGCACACAGCACGCATGAAAGTCTGCGCTCATTGGGGAGCGCAAGAGCAGCACGGATGAGCTTTTTGCGCGGGAGACTCGATGATCTTTGGCCATTTAGCCAACGAACCGACTCACTACACGCGTCTGACTCATCTTCCTCCCCACTGTCGATACGCGCCGGCAGCCCTTTTCGGCGATGCAGCAGCGCCTCCTGGTACGTAGCCGTAACTCTTGTTCCATTGAATTCGAGGCGACCGTAAAATCGAGCCTTTCTTCGGCTGGCGCTGCCGCCGGCCATCCTGATTTATGTGCTCCACAGATTCACGACATCTCACTTCCGCCGAGCTACGAACTTGCGAATCCTGCACTTTCGACCGCGACGTCTCTATATCCAATGCTCGTAATATTGCTTCATGAAATGCTGTCTGCCACGGACGCTTATCTAAACGCATTTCTCTCATTACGGCAACCAGACTTGAAAAATTGTACGGTGCGGTGCTGGAAGCTAGCACTGATAAGAACTGGAAGAAAGTGTTAAAAGCGAGACTAAAGTTGTAGTTAAAGGCATTGTCTTGGTAGACAGATGACATCCCATCGTGAACCGTCCTACATCGCACACACGAGATCTTCTCCCATCTCTTTCTATTACTTTTTCCTTTTCACATCGTAAAGCAACAGAACTGTGTCCGTGTCACAAGGAGTTTCAAGTCGTTGACGATGTTTATCTCCGATCTACTCTGTTCGAGATCGACGGCAGAGTCCAGTGGAACAAGCGCAAGAAGTAGAAGCTGAGAGTTTCACCCTTGTCGATGTGCCGGACATAAACACGACACTTCCAGGCACTCGCTAGAAGTCAGGATCGAGCGCGGCAGTACGGCGATGGCAAGAGGACTTCGCCTCTGAAAAACAATAATGCCAGCCGGAGACAAGTGTGCGGATATTAATATCTCGACAATGGCGAAATCTTGAAAAGAGAACGAAGTCGGGAACAATGGCTCGCGCGCTTGGCTCGCCTGCGACGGACAGGCGCTAGGACTGGTGCGAGAATGAAGTAGTGCTCGCTCTCTTTCTCGGTTCCCATGGACTCGTCCTCCTCGGCCAGGTATACTTTTATCTCGGAACTAGCCGCGAGACGTACACACCAGCTAGTATCCGGTGTGGCACATCCGGCTGGCAGGTTGGCTGGTTTGTTGGCGCGGTTTTACTTGCTTCGTGTAGCCCGCCACCAGAGCCAAGTGGAAGAGGTATGCCTCTAGCCAGACAGGGGTACAGCCGACTCCCGCTCCTGGTCTCGACCTCGGACGTTATCGGTGGATGCGGGAGGGTGCTCTCGCGGACATTTAAAATGCAGATTAGTGCCCGGAGCGGGCGCGAACGCAGGCGTAAACGTAAGAGCGCCGGGTGGCAAGTGTTTTATTGGGGCCCGCTTCCGCTTTACTTCTGCCCCGGACTAACCCTCGCTAGTACCGGCGAGGGCTACTCCTCTGCCGCCCGATACCACCGCTTAGATAAACCCGGAACCCCGAGCTTTAACCGTCCACTAATTTATTGATCCCTGATTTATTTGACGGACCCTCCGCCACCCGGTCTAATTGCTCCAACCACCTTGAGGGATTTTAATAGAACACGAAAGATTGGCGGCACCGAAACCAGTACAAACGTGTTCTTTTGCATACGGCTATTACTTGACACTAGGCTTTTCGTAAAGATATAAGAAATATACTTTGCAGTATACTCAAAAACGTACATACACGAGTGTATAAAAAGCTCCATGGTTATCAAAAGTGACGCTATGTCCTTTCAATTAAATCTTCTTGCAAGTAATGATCGTCAAAAGCGACGGCAGATAAATGTAATCGTTTTGTAGTGCTCCGGGCAAGACTGCTAAAAAGCCAAGGCAAGATTAAAGTGAATCAAGCTGGGCAAAAAGTTTCGGGAGACTTTGGCTCGCGAGACCGCCGGCGCCTCTTCTACCTGTGTGCGGAGTGTCCTCTTCCGTTGCTCTCTCTCTCTCTCCCTCCCTCCCACTCTCTCTCCTCTTTCGAAATATGACCGATCAACTTCGCAACGCGGATGGTGCTCCGTGGTAAACGACTTTGGAAATCCGTACTGGGCAAACTCGTCGAAACTTTATCGGAGCAAGCGACCAACGGACGTGGCAAGGAGAGGGAGAGGAAGAGAGAGACGCATCCTTTCGCAACTTATTGAAGCCGAAGATCAAAGCATTTCGGTAACTCGGGGCAAACCGTCGCGATTCCGAGGTAAACCAAGGAAGAGATCCAGTTGGAACTGGTCGCAAAGCCTGGTGTCTGACGCTTGCTCGCTCGCCGGTGTGTAAACGCAAGAGAGGGCTAGCAGGTGGCAGGTTGTGTGACGCTAAGTTGCTCCGAGAACTTGCCGATTTAGCCGCCCTGTAACGAGCTTAAAACACGACATCGCCTTGCCTGTCCGCCTCTGCCAATGCCTTAGCCTTCCTTACCACATCCGCCAAGAGCTTGCGGTACTCCCCACCTCTCCCTCCTTCGAGCTTCTCTGTGTACACGTGTATGGACACTAGCTCTTCGTCTATTTCCCTGCTCAGCTTTCTCCGCGTTTCTCCGGCTGTGTTCTTTCGAGCCGGAAGCCACGAGCGTTTGGCAGTTACATGAAATACGAGGGTGAAACTCGGTAGATGCGCATTGTCCGCCGGTGCCAGTGGAAGCAGAGCTCGTAACAATGGACCGGGGCGGCAGGGAGGGGTGACCTCCGCTCGATTGTCCTTTAATTTACGGGAATTGCAACTACCTCTCCTTTCTCCGCGCTGTCCAGTAACAGCACCGTCCACCAACCGCTCCAACAATCCCTCTCGCAGTTCTGCTCGCATCGTTAGTAGCCCTGCTACCCTTCCACGACCACTCACGATACCAACCATCTCGCTCTCTCACTGTTTCTCTCTTTGCCAACCACCCTCTCTTGACGCGTCAACCTCGTTGAGTGCGCGAACGCACGCCGCGAGCTTAATTCGATCTCCATAATCGCTCTGGGGCTTTACATAATCGCCGAGTGCTAATACCGGCGCCCGCTACAACCGATTCTCGCCGTACTCTACTCGCGATTAAGCGGCACGGATTACACCTGCACAGTGCACACCCGGATGCCGATGCAGACTTGATGCAGGTGCGATCGACCAAGTGGCAATCAGAAGCATCCCTAGCCGACCCACTGATTCTCTCCCTGATAGACCCGTTGATTGTTACGGTCATTATACTGAAAGTTCTGCAATGCACCAACGCTCCGGTGCGCCAACACGCTAGCCCTCGCTCGATCGTTCACCTAATTTTCATCGATTACAAACCGACAAGACACAATTCCAGTAAATGGAACTGGTAATTTCATCGGCCGAGAATCGCTGGAATTGAAGATAGGGGAGTCAGTAGAGTCACGGTGCTTTTAAGACTGGAGATAGGCGGTCTGAGGGTCCTTTACTTCACGGGGAAAGGTTTCTACGACGGAACGCTAGCTGTTAAAGTTCTCGATGTTTGACGGGGAGGCATGATGGCCCCACAAATCACTGGCGCAAGTGAAACAGGATAGAAATAATGGGTGCGCGATCGGTGGGAGCACTCGTTCTCACTCGGTGTGCAAGTGCGATCCGGATGATCTGTCGAGCGGCGCTGAGGCGATTTCTTTGAGGGATAAATCCGACGATAGAGCAAGTCGCAGAACGAGCCAGGGGGGATTTGCGCTTCGGTGCGCTCGCTCATGTGCGTAAATGCAGGAACGCAGGATGCTCTTACGCGGGTGCGGGCTTCCAGCATCGAACAATCGTTTTGCACCCTTCGCGCGAAACGGAAAATGTATCTCGGCTGACGGAGCTCAAACAAAGGGTCGGACATTTGCGCGAGGGTCACCCTTGTGATGCAGCCCAACCCCTACTTGCTTGCTCTTCTACGTTCGGCCGTCCTGCTCTTTCGCCTGACATTAGCACGACAAATAGACGTTCTCAAACTGGCAAAGGATTAGTGCCTCTGTGTGCACTGTGAGTCTCGACGCTCCAAAAGGAGTAAGATTTGCGCCTTGATTCTACTTAAACAGCTCAGCCTGCTATCATGTTGAAGGGAGGGGGAAAGAGTAGGAAGATTTGTTTGTATACATACCGGAGTGACGGCTGTTTGGACGATAGTCACAGTGAGTGTGAAAGTCGTGAAGACGGCAAAAATATATCAAGGACAGTACATTTTGAACAAGATTACAAGTCATGGAGAATGAGTGTTTTCTTTCAGAAGTGTTTTCCGTATTTAAGTCAACGCTTTTTATGATTAAAATTAGTCAGTTAATTTCTCCAACGTCAAGTATGTAGATCGATAGCATCTACGGTGGTAAAGACAGCTCGAACATAATCTTATGTGGAGTGGGTGAACCTTGCCCGTGTCTTTTGTCGAGCGTACCTTCTCTTCAGCTCCTCGGTCACGCTTCGATTTTTACACCTACGCGTGTCCAACATTACTTTAACAAACAGTGGAGCGAGCCTGTCAAAGGATTAGCATTCCCCTTGAAACTTCTTGAACACGTGCTTGTAACGAGTGAGGATCTCGCTCTTATATTCAAGCAGACATTTCCATTCGTTCGAAATATTGTTAGGGCTTTACGATGCTATGAAATACTAACTGCTAAAGTATTTATTCTCATTCTTCATTCTACTCATTTTAGAAATTATATCCGGGCAGTTCGCGTTATCATTAACATTAGTGATTAGTGAGAACATTAAAACTTAAACTTAAAAAGTATTGGAGATATGCGATTATACCAGCGATTAATGGTTGATGTCAATGTTCTACCATATTTTAATAATACTGGCCAGTTTTACTCGCTTTTGTGGAGAATGTGGTGCGGTACCGTTGGCCTGGTGAACGGCGCTACTTTAACAGCATGCTTGCCGCCTACTTCGTATGCATACCATGTCATGATCCCGTTTTCTCTTTCTTTCCGAGCGGCTTTGTCGCGGTGGATCGAAGAGCAAGAGGAGCACCATCGAGATGGCATGCGATCCTATCCCTCTAAGGAGCTCGTGTAATCGCGATCTTACGGGTGCGCGGGACGGGTAATCGCGCACATAACTTCGATGTCCGATCCCGCCTCGACTAGCTGCGCACCGGGATAATAGAAATCTTAAGGCCAATACACCCACGAGACGAGATAGGAGTATCGAGGAGGTAGAAACGAAGCGGAGAAGGGCAAGCCGAGCGTTTCGAACGGGAAAACCATGGGCCGTGGGTGATCGCAGTTATTTATATCGGTTAACAGACGCGGCAGGCGTAAGTGTATCGCGAACAAGAGTTCGCGCTCGGAAGAAGGTTGCATGAGATGCAGGAGATAGGTCTTCCTCGCGGCGAGTAAATGGAAAGCGTACCTCGCCGGTGAAGTGCCGATAAATATTGAAAGTTACCGAATTACGATGTCGCATAATTCAGACGCCCCTCGAATACTCACGCATCGCTTTAACGATACGCCAGACATTCTCAGCAGATGTCATTAAATAATAGAGAAGACGCTTCTCTCGGTGCTTACGATACGCATAATAAAAAAAGCGCTTTCTTCTCCGGTAAAGAGAACGCAACTCTATAGCTATTGGCACTCAAACGGCAGGTGTACGGCAAGATTTCTCCTGGGAAGGCGAGACACTGCTTGATTCTTTTATTCCGCTGTGCCGGCGGGAGTGATGAATAAAAAAAGGTGAAATTAATAGAGGTTTGTGAAAGCAAATAAGCTTTACGGAATGAAAACGCTCCTAGGAGATCTCAGGCGAATTTAACAGAGTTTGGTACGATTATAGAGTGAAACGACAAGCTTTTTAAAAGACCTCCCGGCACATCCACTTAGATCGAGATAAAGGTGCAAACAGCATCGGTGAAAGAGAAGCCTGGCACAAAACGAGCGGGCAGACACGCGAGCGAAATAAAAACTGCTCTAGAAGTGGCGTTAACTCCCAGTGGACTCGAAGAAACGCGTAGGCTGTGTCGTGGTCAGCGACATCATCGCTTTGAACGTGAGGACGATGTCATTTCGGAGGATTCGTCTCCCCCTCTGGCCTGACATACTCCAATGGTGTGCCCACGGGGGAGGACCGCGCTGTGCCTGGACGTAGGTGGAAACACGAACTTCCAAAAAAACGACACGCCGGACCAACGCGTTCTGTCCCCGGCGTGTCCGGCGTATGGACGAGACCAGGATCATAAATTCCCAGCATGCGAGCTCGTGCAACATGTCTTCATAAAATCTTAGATCGAAGATTGCCGGGACGCGTCAGGCGGCGATTCTGCTGCTGCATGCGAAAAAATAATTTAATTGGATGAACGAAGCTCTACTCTCGCGCAGAGTACCGCTAAACCAGACGTGTATAAAATATAAACTAATGTACTCGTGGGAATTTCCCGAATTTCATTTAAAATAAAATTAGTATTGCGTGGCAAGGGGCATTGGAAAGTCTGCTACGGTTGCCAGGAATCGACTGCTTCGTTACCACGTACGGACGTCCCGTCGTAAATCCCGACGACTGTACATTCGGTCGATGACTGCGCTGAAATTCACTGCATCGGGGCCCGCGCGATGCCAATGCAAATTAGCATTGCTTAATCAGATTGTATACTATAGTGGCTGCTGAAAACAGCACCAGAATCCCAAGGAATTTATTCTCGTAGTTAATTACGCGATATACCCTAAGCCATAAAAGTCGAGCGCCCACTCTCCTGGCACACGATGTGTACGCTCACGGTGAAATCACGAGAATTATTTTCCTAGTATTTGCGCCGATTGAATCGGTCCCGCTCTGCGCTGTACACTCGCGATGGAGTATCATCCATCGGAATTGAAACAGCACCGCCTCTTTTTTTTGGATGGTGGAGGCGAAGGGGAGTAATTAAATCTGATACACAATGCGAAACTCCGGTACCATGCGAGACTGTGGTGCAGCGGCATTACGCAGTAAAAATGTAAATTAATAAATTTCCAATGTAAAACTGCGCCCACTGCTGGTGAGATGGGACGCGAGGGCGCCCGAAGGGGGAGACCGGCGATAATTTATGCCTGAAGCCGTAGGGTTGGCTTACCCCCATAAAGAAAGATAAATACTCACGAGCCCCATGCAGTGTAGAATTTTTTTCTGAGGGTGTATCCACACCGATCAAACACTTGCTGGTTGCCACGAGCACCGGCTGGGGTAATTGATGCCTAATTCATCATCGTGTCATAATCGTGACTTTCCATACGAGCGTTTGGTAGATCAGTCTCTCTAATGATGTTGGGTGCTGCACGGGGGATCACTACCAGGGTGCTAAGCCATTAAACACACTCCCTAGAAAGTTCATTCTGTTAATTCCCAAACGCATGTAGTAATACTTTAAATCCTAAATAATTAAAGATGAGAACGACGATCGGACTAGTCAAAAAGAATGATTGATCATTTGTGACTATCTTCCATTTTTGTTTTCACCATGGGCTAAGGGTTTCTTAAATTCGCTCGAATTCGTGGCGACTCGGGATGCTCGATGAAAGTATGCTCATATATTCCTGACCGTCCAGCTGCCTTCCCAAGAGATATGTTTGCCACACCACCTACACCCTCCACCTCTCATCCTCGGTTTCACCCGGACACCGATTGATCATCTCTCGCACCATCCACAATTTCACTCCGGAAAACGGTACGAGTGGGAAAGAGGAGGAGAGAGAAGCACGCATGCCTCGCGGTATTTTTCACAGGCCGCGAAATTGTTTTCACGTATGGAGTTCGCCGTACACGCGATCCACGCTATATCGCTGTGATAATGCCAGGACTTTATTCCATTATTCTCGGACAACTGTAGCGCCATCACCTGCGTTCCATCGCAAAAAAAGATGGTGCAACTGATAGTCCAACTGCCTGGTGCAATCAGAGAGTTTCACTAAATTTAATCGTTTAATCGACAGAAAAACTGTTATTGTGTTATGAATTTATAATGGCCGGGCGCACCCAGTGATTCAGTATAAACCGTTAGGCTAATGATTTCATGCGGGAGTGGGAGTCACCCTTTACGAGGACAGACCGAAAAATGCAAAGTTCCACGCCGAAAAACTGACTCTGGTGATGAAAAATATCGATCGGAAGGATAATCACTTGACAAACGAGATAGGGTCGCCGAAATCTTATACGGCACGGGAATGCACTTTACGGATCAAAGTCTTCTACGTAACTGACCGCTGTGTCTCCATTCATCACGTCCGCCGAAGTCCCGTCGAAGCCCCTCTTCTTCGCATACTGATTAATGGTCGGCCCGGCGTTCGTCTTAAGGCGATCGAAGCAATCTCCAGGGTCTCAGCTTCCATCGACGAAAGGACGTCAGCCGTTAATTCGCGAAATCCGGCCGATGTCAGTCTCCCGCGCGCGTGTCTTCTTCCCGGAGTTTCTGCAGAGGGGAGCGGGAGGGGGCAGAAGGGCAGGGGGAACAGTTCCTTTCTTTCTCTTGCCAGTCTTGTCCAAGAGAAGAAACCACCGATGCTCCGCAGCTTCTTTCAATCAACCTCGATTAATCTCGATTTGGGCCTTCCTTTCCTCGCCTCCACCCGTCCATTGCTTCTTCTTCTTCTTCTTCGTCTCTTGTGTCCGGTGCTCGTTTTTTCCATGGGGCGCGCGTGTACGCCGCACGATCTGCTTCCTCTCCCGCTGCTGGCCGAGCGAGAGAGCGCATAATTATTCATCGGGGTCTTTGCCTAATTCTCGCTCGTTAATCACCGTCGTCCAATGCTGTATTCTTCGGGGTGGAAGAAGCGGTAAATCCAACGCCCGGTCAACGACTTGTACGGCATCGAAACGCTTTGAAGCGCTCTTTTATTGAATCGTTGACGCTGTTCTTGCGTTTTGTCATCGCGCACCGAAGCCGGATGTACCGCTGTATTTTCTGAATCTCGTTGCAACGCTGTCACCGCCTTCGAGGACCCAGGAATGAATGCCAACCGGAAATGAAAGGGAGTAATATGCGCCACACTGATTCCATTATCGATATCGCCGCGGGCTCGCGATCCCCCTTTCCACAAACGATAAGTATTTATACGGACTTTAAATAAACGAGTAATCCCAGCGAGGCGATTCAGCGAGACTATTACGGGAAACGCGTAGCGCCGATGAAATACACTTCGATACGTTTTCATTAGCAGAAAGTATCGAGTGGATTGGACTGTTGCAAAAAAGAGCGGGCCATCCGCACCGTGGACGATTGGCCAGCTCGAAAGGGTTAATGCGGTCCTCGCGTGACACGGCCGATCTCGTTCCACTCACCACGAATTACACGGCATTCGGGGTCATTAAGATCGACGATTCAATTAACAAACGAGTGGTAGGATCGCATATTTCCGTTGGTCCGGTGAATCCACTTGAATCGAGTGTCGCGTGGTGCTAATGAAATTAAGTGGCAGCTACTCCGAAATCTCGGGGTGCAAAGAGAAACTTATCCGAACACGTCGGGCAGCGCGAAAATCGTCATTTGGGACTTCTTATTTCGATGGGGCGCCGTGATATTCCGACACGGGCCACACTCAATCCGGTTCGCCGCGTTCGATATGAATCTTTTGCCCTGGTAGAAGCGGGCTTTTACACCGACGCGACGCAGTAGCTGGGAGCAGATAGCGGCCGTAAATGAAGGCCCGCAGCCGTAGATGAAAATCTGGCATCGTTCGCGCAAGCGGAAGGAGATATCGCGTCTATTACGTGGGTCCGTGCGAGTTCTCGCGAGCCGCCGGATTAATGCCGCCTTCGTCCGAGCGAACGTTTTTATCTGGCACCACGTAAATTGACGTCAGACTTACCTGGCAGCCGACATTAACAGCGATTTAAAGGGTCCAATAATTCCCTACACTTGTGGACACGCAAGCAACCTGGCAGGCGCTCTTTTTAATCACCGCCCGAGGCTTCTCTATCAGAAAGTTCGGATGCGAATTCCTACTTCTGGAAAGGAAAGGGGGATAACAGGCTTTCCCTCAGAACCCCAACTAATCGATACTATCGAGGTTAAGAGAATATATACCTGAATACGACCCAACAAATACCCCTTTTAAAGAAAAGGTGGGAATGAAATGTCTTCTATGCTCAAATTATAAGCTCAACCCTTTCATTAGACAAAAAAGAGAAATCCATCAAGAAAGAAAATTTCAGAGCAATTTACCTTGCACTTTCGCAACAAGTACTATTTATCTTGTCGCAATAGGAAGTAGTTTAGAACGATGGAAGCTGAAGACTACTACTTAAGCAATGGGCTCTGACTATGGTCATAATTCGCAAGGAGAAGGAACAATTACAGAGGACTCCAAGACACCACATTCCTTATCGGCGGTAGATTGGCATAGAACTGGCCGTAGCAGGGCAATTTCTCTTTGACAGAGACGGAGGAATGTCGATCCCATCTTAGGGGGGATCTCCCGGTGTGTCCTATCGATCAGTGCCTCATTCAAGCTGCATTACTCCGCCGTAGCCCAAGCACAAAGCTCCTAACCCGCTCTGCGCTATCCTGCAATTCACTCCTCCAATTTTATTTCAGGCCTCCCTCTGTCCTCATAAGGTGCTTCCTCCTCTTCGTCCTTCTCAACCGTAGCCTTCGACTGGTAATTGACGCCGCGTGCATTAGATCCCCTTACGTACGTACGTACGATAGATCCGGCAGGCGGTCAGCCTGTTTTTGCCCTTAATTACCAGCGGGTGCGATGAGAAAAAACGTCATGTGGAGGAAGTGAGAGAGGCATATAACGATCGTTCTTCTTATTTTTCATGCCGCGCGCCGCTCTAATTAATTCTAGCCGGCCGCTTAAGCCGTGAAAAGAGAAAGGATAGAGAGAGAATATCCGTTAAGCGCACACGCGCGCGCACAGGGAATCCTTTGGTGTACGCTCGCGCCAATTAGACACGGATATGTAACGCGCGCTAAATTAACTCCGCGAGACTCGTGTCATGAGCGAGATTGATCGTCGTGCGCGCCCGTTTTCGACCACGAAGGCGACAAGCACGCGACTCGAATACACTCGAAGGAGACAAACTGACGTGTCGCGACGAATAGTTTTCTTCACGGAAATATACTACGCGTGAAATATGGAATAACCCTTTGAGTCGCCGTGATTCTTGGACAGAGAGAAATCGAGCTGGTGACTCGCTCTCCGTGGTATGGAAAAAGTTTTGTCATCGGCCAGCATGTCCCAATTGTACAGGGTGTAACAGATAGCTTGGAATCAGTTTTTTACCATCAAATTATCGGTAATACGGACATTGCGTGATTGTTTTGGTAGCCGTGTAATGTCAAGCGCAAAGGCTGATCAATTAATTTCATCTGATTCTGACGGTTTCTTCCACGTTTTGCAATCTTCCCGACATTTTCCGGGGCTGAAATTTGGTGGGAAATGTTTTCTTGCATCAAGGAAGAAGTGATATAAATTCCAGAGCCCTAGCCCAAAATTCATTTTTTCGCAAATTTTTGCATATGTACCCCTTCACAAATTTTCGATTTTTCGAAGGTTCTGGGACTTGGACGAACGCTTGATATTTCGATTGTTTGTGTATCAAAACGAAAAGAAAACATGAAACCAGTGGCAGAAATGACGGAATTGTACCGAAAACATATGGAAAACCGATCCTGAGAATTTCAGTTTCGTGGTTTTTCTCATGTTTTCAAGTCTTCCCGACATTTTCCGGTGCTGAAATTTGGCGGAGAATGTTTTCTTGCATCAAGGAAGAAGTGATATAAATTCCAGAGCCCTAGCTCAAAATTCATTTTTTCGCAAATTTTTGCATATGTACCCCTTCACAAATTTTCGATTTTTCGAAGGTTCTGGGACTTGGACGAACGCTTGATATTTCGATTGTTTGTGTATCAAAACGAAAAGAAAACATGAAACCAGTGGCAGAAATGACGGAATTGTACCAAAAACATATGGAAAACCGATCATGAAAATTTCAGTTTCATGGTTTTTCCCATGTTTTTCATACTTCCCTACATTTTCCGGGGCTGAAATTTGGTGGGGAATGTTTTCTTGCATCAAGGAAGAAGTGATATAAATTCCAGAGCCCTAGCTCAAAATTCATTTTTTCGAAAATTTTTGCAATGTACCCCTTCACAAATTGTCGATTTTTCGAAGGTTCTGGGACTTGGACGAACGCTTGATATTTCGATTGTTTGTGTATCAAAACGAAAAGAAAATATGAAACCAGTGGCAGAAATGCCGTAATTGTACCAAAAACATATGGAAAACCGATCCTGAAAATTTCAGTTTCGTGGTTTTTCTCATGTTTTCAAGTCTTCCCGACATTTTCCGGGGCTGAAATTTGGTGGAGAATGTTTTCTTGCATCAAGGAAGAAGTGATATAAATTCCAGAGCCTTAGCTCAAAATTCATTTTTTCGCAAATTTTTGAAGCGAAAAAAAAACTATAAAAACCCTAATAGGCCTTCTAAAGATGAATCTGTTAATCTTGTGAATTAAGTAAAAAGCTGGTTCCATTCTATCTGTTACACCCTGTAGTTATTCTAGAAGTGTACACCTGCGCTGTACAGAATATTGCGAATTAGTTTCAGGTTTCTGAATTGCAACTGATTGAGGTTCAATCATTTCTCTCTTGTCTTTTCCCTATGTATTCCTAGCTAGGATCTCATGCAATCTATACAATTCAGGTAGACCCAAATCCATAACGAAACTCGCGCACAATGGCTGGAATTCCTCTTCCGCCTTTCTCGATGCAGCCATTTCGAGCCGCAAAAGAGCGGAGTAAGGTTTGGATGCGCGGGGATTTTGCTCCTGGAGGAAAGAGACTCCACGCGAACGCAGCGGTCTCTCTGGAACCTGATTACATCATAAATCGAATCTCGGCCGACCACGCGGAGCCCCGGATTAAATGAAATTCCTACGGCCGTCATATATCTTTCCGATTTGCCGACCACTCTCTTCGGCAATGAGAATTAAACTGATATAATATCTCTGGTTTGTGGTACTGGGACTCGGCTTGGGTGGGGGTTTGAAAGATCAGTTCGGGTCAGAGAAATCTCATAACCATTCACCGCTATCATCTCTCCAACAGAGCATAAACGAATTCCTGCATTTAAGGTAGTTCTATCAAAAAACAATTTTTTATAGATTTTGTTTAAACTTTGGGTACACGGGTTCATTGAACTGAATAGTGAGCACAATCGATCGCAGTTACAAAAATGTTACGATTTTCGAGAGAAAGTGGGAGATGTAATTTGAAATCGTTGGCATTGTTCGACGCGCAGCAGACAAAATGGACATTCAGCATCCTACGCAGGTTTCTAGATTCGTACAGTATGGTCTTGCTGGCTGGCTGTGTTCCGGGGACGATCGAAGGTACGAGCGCGATTGGAATCACTATTCGTTTGGACGTGGCGCGCGCGTTTCGTGGTCGCCCTCGACTCTCTGCATCGGGGCAGTCTACTGTTAGTGGGAGAAGGAAGCAGGGACGAGCCAGAGGATCGAGGACGAGGAGCAGCAGCCGCAGCAGCATGATAAAGGGACAGGCGGGCTGGAGCGAGAAAGAAAATGAATGAAACATGTCCGGCTGAACTTGCAGCGTAGGCGGGAGGCCGAAAGATCGACAAGATCGATAAGATCGTCCAATTGTATCGGGCGCGCTTGAATCGTCAATGCGGCCGCGCTCCAATCGATACGAAAGCTGCGCTGGAATCTTCGGCCGAAGACAGAGAGAGATTTGCTCTCGGGCCCCGCTGCTCTCTGAAATCCTTAACGACAATTCAGCCACGCGCGTTCCGCTCGAGCGATGACTATCGCGATGCCTAGCACTGTCTGTTCTCCGACCATAATCACAAATTCTCCTAGCCCCTTGAACCGCGCGCGCGCGCACGCTCTCGAATCTTCACTCTGCCAGATCTCGCTCCCACGATTTCATTGACCAATTCCTGACAATGTGTTGCCCGGGAACGTTATTAACCTTTTAACGCCTACTGCCAGATACATCGAACACGAGGGGTAGAACATTATCTCGAGCTATTATACCCTTTAAAAGACATCGCTTTGAGATTTCGATCGCTCAGGATATGTTAAACGCTGTAGAATCGCTTGAATGTCAGTCCTTTACGATCATTTTCTCTCAAGATGAATGTTACATCTTCATCAAATGTTGGAACGACTAAGAAAGTGACATGGGAACTCACAAGGAGTAACGACAGAACACTAGCTATCACGATGGAAGGAAAATAAGAATTGTCGCAGAGGACTTTGCTTCGAAGTACATTGCTGAGCAAGATAGTTGGCGGTCTAGATTCTAGATGGTACGAGAGTTGTGAGGGCCAGTGAGGGCCGAAGCTCTCGTGTTTTGAAATGAGCGAGCGGCTTACCAGTAGGCTACGAGCCGTGCAAGTATCCGGCTTTGAAAAGTTTTTAACGAGCTTTCCCACTCGCCTTTTCCTCGAGACCATGACGCTGTTTACTTTGTCGAAGACTAAGCGCCACGCTGGTACCCGTAGATCGCCAGAGATCTTGCGGTGCCACCCTGTCGCTCTCCATCTTATACACAGAAGCGCATTGCCTCGTTCTACTTCGTTTTCTATTTGTCTTCGTGCTTCTCGAGTCAGAGCTTCAAAAATCTTCCGTGAAACGGAATGCATCAGCGGTCGAAGATTAAACTGGCCGCAGCGCGTCCATGAACACGAACGCACCACTCAAGACGATGTTAATTAAACGGTGAAATTTAATTAGCTCGATTGTTTGTTCGTTCAGTCGGCTAAATTAGACTTGAAGTACTGCGGATTATTATATCGCATTATATCGGTGCGGCAAGTGGGTTCCGCCGGTGGAATGAGATTCGCCCGAGGCAAAAATTACAGCTACCCCTGCTGTTGCAGCTCGTATAAAGTATAAAGTACCGAAATTACTAGTGTTGCAACCAGCAACATATTTAAACATTTTTGCCGAATTTATCCAATTTCGCTAAATTGTGAATAGTGCTAAGCGGTAAATGGGGATAATAACCGTAATATTATTAGCTGTGCGCATTACACGCCAGATAATACCGTAATATTTAATTAAAATCCAATGAGTTGTAAAACGCAGTGATGGCGTAAATTACTTATTACAAAGTTCAGCAACGATAAATACTGTCCTAAATTGAGAGTTAAAAGAAATACCGATTATTGGCTTATCCAGAAAGTTCGTATGGCTTTTCAATGGAGTTGAAGGGATTTAAAAGAATCGGCGAAATATGAAAGACTGCCAAGAGGCCAACTCATCTGCAGCTGCTACCGGCATAGAGAAAAATCGGCACCCGATTTCGTTCGAGCTCGATTAACGATTCCCTTTCGAGCCTGCATAATTCATCCCATTTCACTTTGAGATATTTATTATGCCTCCCGCGGGTACGATATTCGGCGTTACTGGCGGATGCGTTGCAGTGGAAATCCCGGCTCGTTGTTATGCAGTGCGCTCGCGTATGTTCGACTTCCATCACTTACGCGCCGATTTCTTTGGACCCTGGCTCGAAGAATGAAGCACAAAAAGTTTGGCACATACACTGGCGCCCCTTGCTGCTACCGCCATACTTATATCAGTGTGTTCGTGCGTCGAAGGAATCCAATTTAATCTCGAGGCCGTTATAAACTTTCTTTCTCGATCTTCCAAAGACAAGAGTGAGTGATTTAAGCACAATTGGAGGGAATGTTAATGAGGTTCAACGACACCGTTCTTCATCTCCACTTCGATTCCCTGTCGAGTCTATAAATTTCGAGCCACCGACGGACGCTCTGTGTGAGCGAGGAGAGTAGGTCGTCCGGACACCTGCGGCTTCAAGATCAAAATGTGACTATCGCGAATATGAAATCCCCGCGGCGAACTTCCAATATCCTTCGACTCCTCCGTCAGTCTATAGTTCCGAATGACTTTGCACCCGAGTCGGGTTCGATCGGCTTTGACTTGCTGCACTGATGGCGATCGAAAAGATAATCCCAAACTTCGGATCGACGGCTCTTCTCGCCCGCGTGTCTCCAACCATTCTCCATTCTATCCGACATGGGCATATCCAGGATGTTAGTGAGTTTTTTTTTACACAATCCGTGTTATTTCCAATGAGTTTATTGGAATCATCTGTTCCTACGATATACTTATTGGAATAATAGTAAAGCTAGTGTTACATCCAACACGTTTTTCTAATGTCAGGAGGACAGCAAGTGTCTCTTAATCTGGAGAAACCGATGTGCTAAAAGAGTCTTCCAGCTGCACGGTAGTTTTGGAACGTTACTTCACGCGCTCTTAATTTAGAAGTGACCATGCTGATGGTGAATATACATACTTCAAAGTCACAATGAGCCTCTTTGGACGGGATTCGTGTCGTCGTAAAATGGTTCGCTGAGCTGTTACACGATGTGGCGGGACGTAAAAAGGGTGAAAGCTCCTATCATCGGCGGAGTGAAATTTTCCGCTGAAAAATACTGTGTCGTGCGATAAGTGCTGGAACACGGGTCACATAGGAATGAATGGCATGCAAGTCGCGAGGAAAGAAAGGGCAAGCGAGAAAAATTCGTGGGGTCGAAAACATTTAAATTTGACTCTGGTGCGAGAAGTGCGTGTGTCAAGGGCCGAGGGGTTATTAGCGAGTCGTCGGCAGTTGGACGTATTTCACGCGGGTGACGAAGAATTTCAGCGTCAAGGCGAACGTTTCTTTGAGGCGACAATTAAAATATCTCCGGGACATAACGCGGCGTCTGTGCGCCATGAGCTGGCTCTTCCACAGACATCGCTCGCGCGCACGAATGACTGCTCGGCCATGCCGCCGCTCTGCTCGCCTCAAATAAAACCAGCCGAATTCTGCCGGGACTCCTCTCTTCAAAGAATGCTGCCGAGTCAGAGGAGCTCCCTGAGAAAAGATGAAAAAGGGGCGCGCAATTAAGTGAAATGGAGCTTACGCAGCAGCCGCTCGAGCGGGAGTAAAAAGTTCGGCACTCCTGCTTGCGTTACCTACCCCTCAACATCTTCCTACGCCCGCCTACTTTCCACCAAATGCCGTGGATCTATTGAATCGTCTTAATCGGCTTCAACTCCGACTTTCTGAGAGATCCAGTATTTTGGGTTCTCCGTCGCTTTCCCTTTTATAACAGCCCCTCATCGATACCTAATTACCGTGATTACTCGAGAGGGAAAGCTCCGCTGGACTCTTTACAATCGATTGGCGTCTTTGATTTTTCATTATCGTAAAAATATTGAGCGAACCTTCAATTCGTTCTAGCTAGCAGAGCCTTGATTCATTAGTAAAGATTAATTGGATAACCCTATAATTCCTTTTCATGCAATGAAACGCACGAGAAATAATAATCAATGTTTCCTTTACTGCAGCTACAGCAAGGGAATTCAAAGAAAATAGCTTATAAACCTAAGCCTGTGAATAAACTGCTTTATATCGCTCGAGGAGCGAACAATAAGAGTCGCGACGGCTCTACATACACAGCTGCCTACAAAACAACGCAAAAAAGGCAACGCGGTATAAAGGCGTGTTTCAAGCATCTCGGAGCAAATGATTGCACGTGCTCGCGGAGGGAATTCACTCGCGAAGTCGGTGTCCAAGGAAAATTCTGACTTTCACGCCGGCACACAGCTAGGGGAGAAGGTGGAACCCCTGGGGAGTACTCCGTTCGAAGGGAGAGTCTTTCGTTCGATCAGTCGCACGAGCCCTTGCCATTCCCGCCGATTTGTCGGAAATAAGTCGAACCGGCGTCCCAGGTGCACCGAGGGTTATCGCTGTTCGGTTATTCGCACACGATTCACCTGGAACGAAGATAAATGCTTTTCACCCGTTTTCGCGTATCAAGCGAAACCCTGTCAACGATAAGGGCGTTGCTTCGAAAACAAGAACTCCAACAGCGCAGCTTCCATATTTCTACTTGTGAAAGACCATCACCCACTTATTGAAAGCAGAGATATAACTGCCGATTGCGCATTTATTTTAGAAATACTGGAGTTTTCACTCAAACCACATGTCGATTTATGCACTTGCTGTACATGAGCTGCGGTCTGTTTACTAACGCGCAATTCGCCTCGTACCAACTGTGAAACTCATAATATGTCCATCAGGCTGCGTTTGACCGGCGTATTGAATTTCCATACATTATACAGGAGGCAGGGAGACTGAAATAGACAGAGAGCGATTGAAAAAATAGCCGCAAGAACGAGCAGTTAGCTGATCCGGACGGGATCCCGTATTTACAGAATATTCGATGTGACATCCGGTCTCATTGGATAGGTCTCCCATCACCCCTCCCTCACCTCGCCCTGCACAATTTGCGTCTGTTTTAGCAGAACGCTGTTTTCTACCGTGGGAAAAAGCCCTGCGGGGCATTATATTACTGCAGAATTCGTATCTTCGCAATGTCCCTCCATCCTTTTCGCCCTTTGCCCCGCAGCCTGGAATCAAGTATAATTCATGCACCCCAAGCTACGTTCATGAAGCCCAAATATTTTAAAACTCAGGGTAAAAAGCATAGAAAGGTACGCGTTACGTGGACGACGAGTCGAATAATGTTCCACCCTCTTCGTGGATCCGAAGCCACCACATTAAGGCAGTGCTTCTGTGTGACAAAGACACAGCCAGCATTTTGTCTCAGCGGATTTTATTGTTGGCGGAAAAGCTGCAAATCGCTAGGTAACATCGTACTCTTCACCGTCGGCTTACGGAGAACTCTCTTCTCCAGCAATCTGACGGAGGGCTTATGTCCCGGACGCCTTTGTGGCGCGCTAAGTACAGGGACTTATCGATAAGAGACCGTAAGACTTCATCACTATTATGGCCTGCCGGATACAGTGAGCCCCAAGTGAGCAAGACTCAAGAGATTCCTTGATTCTGCCTGGCATTTAGTCAGAGCTCGGCGGAGAATATGTTAACGCGGAAATGAGAGTGACTTGTTGTTCCTTAACGATTTAATTCGACATTTATCAGTGGTACTTAGGAAGAAGACCGCTTGGGTCTATGTCTTTCTGTAATGTTCAAGATGAAGCTAACTTAAATTTGTAATAGGCGGTCAGATTAAAGCTGGGACTTTCATAAGTATGGTCATGCGTTACTATAATATACTACAACAGCGATTTGTTCTCAGAAAAGCATTCTAAAGTGATGTCGTCGTTAAACACAATGCGTTACGACATCTCGAATGTCACTAGGCAGTAATAATTTTTCATTTCCGATATAATCTTAGGAGACGAGGTCCACCGCTGACCGAAAAGTCGTCATGTCGCACATTATTACTGTACTTAGTTAAGCTCTAGCGCGTAATATAATAGGGAATATTTGAGAAGATTGCTCTATAAATTTAACCCTACATGGACTCTAGTTTCCTTACACTTTGAGGTTTCAGAATGGGGAATGGGGCTTCCACGAGAAAGGTGCTGGACGAGTTGAATTCAGCGGAGGCACGCGGCACAGCGTTGTCTCGGTTGTCTATGTGGTGGGGCGTGCGGATATGGGCGTTCGCCCGCGGAATTGCGGGAGGCCGCAATTTCCAGCGGTGTCAGTCGCTCGCAGAGATGCGGAAAACTTTTTCCACGTGAAACGCGATGCCAGCATACACACGTACAGGCACAGACACAATCACTCATGCGCGGGCGCGATCACGCCGCAGAGATAGTGGAAGAGAAAGAGAAAGGAAGTTCGCTTGTAAATCAAGGCGGGCCCCGCAGGAACGTACGTGTGCCTAAATGCACACACTCGAGCGGGCGGACACGTGTGGCGGGGGGGCAGAGGGCGGCTAGTCGGTTTGCGGAAAATCCGCCATTGTTTTCGCTTTAGCCGGCCGCTTTAAGCGTGGCCCGTGTAATAAATATTCGCACTCGCTCGTAGGATTACACGCCCGGCAGGAATAATATTCCTCTTTGTGAATGTCGACTCCTTTGTTACAGCTTCGTTCTCGTTCTCGCATGCTCTTTCTCTCTTTCGCTCTGCCGCGTCCTCGTCGACACTGCTTGACGTTCTCCTCCCGGAGGTAACGAAGCGCCTTTAGAAATCGTCTCCCTTTTGTTTTTGGCGAGTCTCGCCGAAATTTCGAACAAGCCTCACTCGTCGTAACACCGCGTGGTTTGTTATGCTAATTGGAGGATGGAAAATAATCACACCGAGCGCGCGCCACTGTAATAGTTCGAAGAATGCTCTATAACGACTCTCTGGGTTAATCTACCGACTGGCAGCTGTATGTGTCTCCTTTGGCGGCTCTCCGAAAACTAACGGGAAAATGCTCTGTACACCGGATAAAGTCTTTACCACAGAAAGGACTACCTTCGGGGTAGGGGATCATTTCACCGCCAGTGTTCGTGGCTTCTAAAGTACTTAGGAAAGTGAAAAGTATACAACTTTGGTAGAAGGTTGTTTTTGAAAGTGGGTCTTTTTATAATAGGCAGGAAATCCCAGATTATGAGGGTATGTTAAAGTATTAAATAAACAATACCGTTGCATTTCAACTATAGCGAGGGAGCATATTTCACCTTTCTCGCTGCAACGAATGATGTATGCTCGCCAGGGTGACTGCGTAATTTTCGTGGTTTGCAGGCTGCCTCTATGTTCGAGCGCGGCGCATCCTCCTCTCTCCACTCACTCCTCCTCTATCTCCTCCTCTTCGTTTCTATTTATCCAGACGTTTTTTCTCTCCACAGGTAGTAGTAGAATGTACACCGATTCGCTGGCTCTACTTTCGCTCTTTTATGCCCTCTTACAAATGGCTGGGCGTGCCTCGTTTATTTGCGCGAGGCAATCTCTAGGCAAAAAGTGTATTCATCGGGACAGGACCAGTTCGCCAAGTGGTTGCCTTTGTGATTCCGGAGAGGAAGGGAAAAATTGCGGGTAGAAAAAAAAATCGCGGCGAGCTACCGCGCACTGAGACACTGCCGGATCCGGAGCGATTCATTTCCATTCATTTGCATGTATTTGCGAACTAGAGCGGCCGCCCACGCTGGGGCGAACTTGCAAAATGATAGCAACGACTTCAAGAAAATTATTATTCGAGCGGCACGCGCACGCTTCTTTCGTTACTAACGACCGCAGTTTCACAAGGCGCATTCATTCGGGAAGCGCGCGCGCTTATGCGATCTTCCCTCAATTTGTTCCGTTGACTCAGCGATAAATGCACACACAGATAGATGCGCCTGCTGTGATCAATGCGCTGGTACGCTTAAATAGATTTTAATCCGAATTCCTTGAAAAGAGATCGCCCATTATGGCATACAGCATTATTCCGGGCAATAGGGACCACTTCTCCTTTCAATCCACTGCTAATCTGCATTTCATTTCGCCGATGGATGGCCAGGATTAATTGCCTACCGATAACAGAGCTCCATTATTTCGTATCAGAAACAAACAGGAATACCAGCTGGCCGCAGAAATCGTAAGGGCCATTAGTAAAAGTCGACTGGTATTTCAGTATTTCAGCTCTTCCTCACTGTGTTAATATTAATGTCGGAGAGTGCTTGCGAAAAAGAGAAAACACAGCCAAGCGACTATCGATTGGAGGTGGCTCAAAGACAAGTGAGGGGCCGAGCAGCAGGGGTGAAACAATTTCGTCGATGTAGCGAACTTCATGCTGCAACGAGAATTTGCCCTCTTTCTCTCTCTCTCGTTCCTTTTTTTATTGTTTCGCAGCCTTTGCTCCGCTTGGGACTACGGAGGGTTACGAACTCGGTGCCGGTAATACCATACCCACTCGCTCGGGTAACAATTTTAACAACCAGCCGTCACGAATCCGCAGTTTCAGAAGGCCTTCATCCGTGTAAAAGCCTGGGCGATTCGCCGCTAATTATGAGTAACGACAGCTTTTAACGCGTCGTAGCACGCCAGCCACCCGCTACGGCTTGGCCCGGCTCGGCTCGGCTTCTCGGCATTACGCCTCACCGGCGACACCCCGTCTTTTCGAGCCAGTGTTACATACTTCGATTGCCGGCAACTAACGCCCAGCGGGACTAACTTTAAGAGTAACCAAGCAATAGGCCCATAAATCGCCATTAACTTGATTGAAGCCACGTCATTAGAAGTGCGATGCTATTTCGAAAAGTTTCGTGGAACTTTCCTGAGCGAGGGCCTCTGAGTTCTAACGAGCCCAGCTATTACAGGCTAAGCGAGACAGTGTGAGGAAAAATTCTAGTATTCACCAGAATTGCCATGAAATGCTTTTACACTTTCTCATTTCTCTTAAATAACATTTTCCTGCCTTTCTACACGATGAAAATGGAATTTCTCAATAGAAGTGCACTCAAATGGATGGTGAAACAACTGGCCACAAAAGTGAATTGATGATTTCGAATTAAAGCTTTTAGTAAACAGTGATAATAAAGCATATAATACAACTACAGACCCGGCGTTGAGCGTTGACCCTCTTAAACTTCCGGAACTATTCCGGGAGTTAAGTTTCAGTAATGTCTTGGGCATTTTGACTAACTTCCGAGCATCCGAGGAGTTAAACAATCAGTGTCGGAAAACAAGAGTATTCAGAGAAGTTGTATGTAATTATAGCGTTAGACTATAGCAATCCGAGAATATCACCGGAGTATCGCTGCGAATGGCATTTGCGTAGTCGTAAGGCGCGATAATTCCACATTTGCATCGCTCAATCGTAGATCTTAGTGCAGGCTATCGTGAGACGTTAAGCTCGCTGAAAGGATCAGGAGTGAGATTAAGATGAATCCTAGTGGAGGGATCCAAGGATCGATAACCTGGATTGCAGGATCGTCTGCTTGGCCAGCGGAGGCGACCATCTTTGCATTTGGAGTCCAAGCAGAAGGGTTGCGGGGGTGGCAAACACAGAGTACCGTGAACCCGGAAAACCCATGGAACATCCAATACGCGGTAAATTGTCTCTGACAACTAGTTCTCTCCAACACTCGCTGACGCCGTGCGGTAATTAAGTTTGGTGTGTAAATTACTGCTGATATAACTATCGCGCATTAAGGAAGAGCTATCCCACTTGGGAACTATGCATCGGGCGCAGACTAATGCCGGGGATTAGTCGCGCTAACTGCAAACCATCCTAACCCCTCGAATTTTACCGAGTTACTAGTGGCGAACAAACATACTAGGTTTCTGATTAATTCCACATTGAAAGTCCTTCTCGATAAATGCGCCAATAACCTACGCGATTCTCAGAATATACCGTCTAGATGGCATGAATTCAAAGATTGAAATTGTAGAGTTGATGCGATAGGAATATCTACGGTAAGAGTCCTTATTACTATTCTATCCAATGCGAATCCTCTTTATATGTTCAAAAGCCCGTATTTCGTCTTGAAGCTCTATTCGCTCTTAGCGAGCGTCTTGGCTGTATAGGAGTTCATAGTAAGCGGCGTAAAGAGGCCTCCTCCTCTCAAAGATCCTTACACACCCCGAACACGTTGAACGAGCGTTCTGCCGGAGAAAACCCTCGAGAGTGTAACGTCATTAAGACTCTTTAGAGGAAAAAAGTGCTTGCGCACCACTCCGCCGCAGCCGGCCGAGAAGAATTCCATAAGTACGATAATCGGGCGTCCGCGCGGTTAAAAGGAGAGAGAGATAGAGAGTGAGAAGGACCGAGGGAGTACCCTAGACGGGTCAATCGGAGAATCTAATCCGGCAGCAAACTGCTGCTGGCCAGGAACACGAAGTAAGCGCACGATGCAATAACTGCGCGAGGGTTTCGCGGAGCTCCGCTTTTCGACGATCAGCCCTCGAAATCCATTCATAGCCGCGGCCAGTCAGCAACTTTGAAATTACATCGGCTAACGAAGCAGACTCACTAGTCTTTTCCGTCCACATCCTTTCTCGCTTGCACGCTCACTCGCCACTGCCACTCCCTTTCTCTCTCTCTTGGTACTAGCCTGTGTATCCAGGGAAGCAGAGCGAAATTTGGAACGGCCATTCTGCCCACCATAACATCCTGCTTTCCTTTAGCTCTTCCTTTTCTCCTTAGACCGCACTCTGTTCTTCCAAGCATCTCCCACAGAACTTCGAGCCCTCAGCCAATAGGTGGGAGTATAAACTCCATGAAAAGGTGTGTCTGTGAAAATGGTCTCGCACACCTTACCCGACACCTTACATGTACTACATTTTCTTAAGGCAACACCGGGCGAGTCTGCAAAAATATAAAATAAGAGGCCAAACTCTTCCAGGTGCATTTATCACACACAATATTTGAGCAATGACACAGATATTTTAACAGAATCTGCATTCTGTACTTTCGGACCATCAAGACACTGTAAACGCAATGGGTCTCCCTGAGGATGCAATGGCTCACACAGCGAAGGAAGGAGAATGCCGCAAGTGTGCTTGCAGGCGCAAGCGGCACTTCCTGCGGGTGTTCGCTCGCGGGGGCGGAAGTGGCGTGAACAAATAGGGAGAGAGAACCAGAGGAGTGCGAAGGGGCGACGGGGGCGGGTGTAGAAACAGGAGACATTTGTTCCCGGCGGCGGCGAAAGGATCGCAACAACGGGTTGGTTGGGTGGAGCGAGTCCTCTCAGCGCGACGACATACATACATATATAACGCACTTTACACGCGGCATTCGTCGCTGGGCATTGTGCAGCTAGGTGAAAGATAGAGGAAGCAATGCCAGCTGTGTGTGCCGGCGTGCGTGAATGTCGCGGAGAGCCTCATTCCTCGCATTGGCGAATCGCTCGAGCCTCGAGATCGGCGAGTGCCCTCGAAACAATTTATGCTAGCGGGCGCGCACCGGGCCCGACGTGCCTTATCGGGGCTGCTCGCGGGCCTCCGCTCCGATAAGGTGGTGAACGGAGTCTCTCCGGTACACCGGATGCACAAGAGGGAAGCGACAGATAGAGAGAAAGAGGGACCGAATGCTCGTCCTTCGATAGAGAAAGAAACGAGGAGGCCGGTCGGCAGGCATGCTGGGAGAGGTGAGGAGCAGGAAATCGAAAGGACGTGACGTAAGTGCGTGTAGGAGCTCCTCTTTATCCTGTCGCCGGCAGACACACCGGCTATGATTCTCTCGTCTGCTCCTCTCGTAGGGGAGGCCTTCGCCGCCGCTGCCGCCGCCGCTTTTCTGTGGTGTCGTAAGAGTGCCGAGACAAGTCGCGCGCGACGAGGGTGCACCCGGCCTCTACTGGCACACCACAGTTACCACCCGGGAAACTTTCTTTTCTAACGAGAACTACGCCACCGGAAGGGTCCCCCTGGAAAAAAATTGCCGAGTCTCGCTGGAGCGTAGAAGCAGCAGGAGCAGGCGCTCCTGACGGCTGCCAGTTTCCCGAGAATCCCTGCAACAGGATATATCCCTCACACTGCCATCCATCGAGATAGATCGCTCTCCTTCCCTAGGTTATAATAATATCCTATTAAAACTAATTGTATTTTACCCGACAACTTCAGACGTCAGTCAAGCAAGAATCTCAATTCATTTGCCGCCCGTTTCTTAACACTATTACTCGATTCTCCCTGATTCAATCTTACTATTAACGCCCGTTACTGAATTCGCCGTAATTAATTCATCGGGTAAATGCAGCGAGAGCGAGCGTGCCGCGGCTGTTGGAGTGCTAGCCGTCTCATGCTTACGTGGTGCAAGTCGAGGGAAGAGTATTTCGAGAATGCCCGCGGCAGTGCCCCGAGTTGCGGCTAACAACTTGTTCAGGAATACCAGTGCGGACAAGGCATTAAAGTGGCTAATTAAAATGACAAACTACACGCCAGAAATTAGCCGTGCTCGTTCTGCTGGTGGTGGTGCTGCCGCCTTCAAGCTTTGTAGGAAAGGCGAGCCACTCGAAGTAGACTGTATGTATGTAGGTAGAGATCCTTCGGCAAGCGCAGTTAAACCCAAAAGGAAGCTAACTACGCGAGCAGAGCCGCCTAGGGTAATGAAGAAGAAAAGGTATCATCAGCGTCAGCCCGGAAGGGTACTGATTCTGTCTACCTGCCTTTCTCTCGCACTGTCGCTGAACGCTGTCCCCTCTATGTACGTGTCCCCGCGTACACATTTGAGCGCGGTTAGTTGCGGCACGGATTAACGGTTACAGCACTCCGCGCTGCCCGGGCGATGAAAAGAGCGAGAGGTCCGGCCTGGTGTGCGGCACAAGCGAGAGAAGCCACTTTAAATGCATTTGTATTTGCATTTACATCGGGCCTGGCTAGCGAGCAACACGGCCGAGCGACCAAATTGCTACCGCGCGGCAGAGCCCTGACTACATTGCGCTGGATTCCTCGGAAATAACGTCGTAAATAAAGAGGCGACCAACCTGCTCGACTTTTTCTTCCACCCGCCTTTCCTCGATTTTTCCTACAAGAGATTGGTATGATCTTCGGACGAGTATACATTCATGCTTGAATGATTCCCACGATGAACCGTAGTGTGAAAGGAGAGGGGCTGCTTTGAGGTGACGGTTGAATAGAAATAGCAACTATTCCGTACTTTGATTATTCAATAAATATGTCTTTCTATAAATTATATGAATGGATCAGTGGATTAGCAGTAGGCAGGATTCCAAGAGGAGGATCGCAGATCAAAAGGGAAGGCGGAGAAAACAGCGTCGTTCTTTCGCGACGGTAAGAAGCTTGAAATGTGGCGAATTAATTCCGAAAGGACGCAAACGCGTAAGGGGAATTTGCGGTGAGTTATTGCATCGGTGAACCCACCGTCGCCATCGCCACTACCACCACCAGCAGAGAAATAAAATTTATCGTTTGTATTCAAGGGATTACACCATTCGTGACCATATCGTAAAGTCTCGCACGACTCTATAGGCGCGCGCTATCTCATTCTCTCTCTTTGCCACGAGCTCATGCAAATCCATCGGTGGAGACGAAAGAAAGGGATAGCGGGCGAGCTAAGAAACACTGCGCGCACAGTGTCGCCGAATGATAACACGCTTTCATTGAGAGAAACACATTGCCACATATCGAACTGCTCATAAATCGCCGGCTGAATAGCCGGGAAATTAAGTATCCGTGCTCCGTGGTTGCCCTCGATTTAAGAGTGTGCAAGGCTTTGGAGTGCTAAAACTCGTAAAACTAATCGTAGCGCGCGTCGGAGATAAAGGGACGGCTGCTGTATGTTCCGCGGCATAGAGAGGGGAGTGTAAAGTGTGGGGAACCAGCTGAAACGTCGAATATGAAATTGTTCGCGCGCGGTACCGCTGTAATAGCTCGTTTGCATTCGGTGGATTAAGCCGTTCACCGTATCGCGGCCTCTTGTTCGCGCGCTTGCACCGCCGCGGCAACGGCGGCGCATGCAAATGGTCGGCCGAGAGGAAAAATACGATAGCGGCGAGCTACTACGAACGTACAAGCCGACTGCCAAGAGCGATAATGCAATCGAGACTTCCGCAGGATAGCTGCGCGGGAGCGCGCTTCATTGAAGAAATGCACGCGCTCACTGGCTGCCCACAGTGGTATGGTGCGGCGGTGTTCAGTCTTAATCCACCATATGCCCTCGCACTTAACCCACACTCCGCTTCCTCACACACACACACACACACACATGTCCGATAACACAGCACAGGCCATTTCTCGTCGGGCGCGAGCTTTTTCCTCGCTACTCGTTCTCTTGTATTCACTTAGCTAGGCTATTACACGCCGTTAAGGCCGGTGATTTTTCCGACGGGGAAACAATCGCCTCGTTATATCGAGATTCGATCGCCGATAGGTACATCTGCCTCGATCGGAGAAGCTGATCGTGTCCGTCTACTTATCCATCGGCACGCTTATATTCTTCCTGGTAGGATGGGAGAGGCGGGAGGAGGGTGTCTCGCCGGCGAGTTAAATGGCATAAAGGAGCCCTTTGATTTGGTTCTTCGAACGGGAGAGATCAACGAGAGATCTTGCGATCTCTCTGGGGGCGAGGGCTTCGCGCGATTGGCAACGAGGTGGCCCTCCGACAGAGGGTCTCAAGGTAGAGTACACCGAGGGGTCTGGATCGGGTCGCGTCCTATCTAGCAACAAGATCGAGCCGACCGATCTGGTCTCCACGGCTTCTCGAGCTCTCGATACACGCGGCTCGGCGTGTCTGCGCTCGAGGTAACAAGAGCGTTATCGAGCACCCTTCCTTCGATCCTCTTATGGAAACGCGACCGTGCGTCGCGTCGTCCTACACGTAGCGGGGGTGTGTCGACTGCATGGCCTCTCCTTCCTTCCTTCCTTCTTTCGCTGCTCTGACAGCGCACCGTCCGCTTCCACTTGGCCCCGCACTACATTCAGTTCCCGTTCCTGCACTCCTCCTCGTCGTCGTCGTCGTCGTCGTCGTCGTCGTCGTCGTCGTCGTCGCACCAGATCCAACTGAGATCCGATAGTGCCGCGACAACGATATCGATACCGCTGGTAACAAAGCCAGCGATTTATGGTGGCGATTTATTGCCGTATTTACGGCGGGCCCTCAAGCCCTCCTCGCACACTCGCCAAGCTACGTGTATCAGATCATTTAAGGCCAACCATGAGTCCCGTTCGCTTATTTCTGCAAGGCCTGCCTCCAACGCCGAGATAAGCGATACCATTTTTTGGACACTCCGTAGGAATGGGAACACATGGGAAATAGATTTACGAGCTTCTGTAATATGCGTGGGTACCGCACCCGGGGGAAACGCTGCGCGGCCGTCGCGTGCGAGTCTTGTCTCCGCTTGACACGCATATGCCACTAGTTCTATTGTTCTCTTTCTCAACTGAATCCATTGAATAAAGGCTGTCGCTCATGTGCGCGTTCTTCTGTAGAAACCTGATTTGGTTGGACGACAACTGGAAGTCGCTCCGGTGCACGCGCGAACTTTTTGGGGAATGGGAAACTCGGTGTAGGAACTGTCACTCCCGCTGCCGTACCATTTTAGAGATACACTGTGTGCACTACGGAATACGATAACTAACTGACATGAGTTCTCAGAGTTTTCCAATGTATTTACTATTCTTGAACAAACGTGACGGTATTGCTCCGCGTGGAGATTTATATTTTACGATCTGCCCCTAACATATTTCCGCACTCGATGACGTGTATCACTCATATATCAATTCTATTAAGATGTATTATAAAATGACTGGTACCTGATGTGACCGAGTTTTCGCCAGAACTGTTCCTGATGCTTACGAATGGCAGCACTTTGCTATTCGATTTTCATCAGGCCTTTCACATCAACCACATAAGGTTTCTTTAGGGAAGACTGGATTTTTCAGAAGCCGAAACTAATCTTCGTGCCAGCATGGACGGTACTTCACTGTCAGCAGCCGTGACAATACAATACCGGAGGCAGTGCGGGATCGCTGCTCCATTTCTTTCGATCCTCTGCCTCTTCCCTTTCAACTGTCAGTATCAGATCGCCGACTTTTTTCAAACTATTTGTCTTCGAGCTATGCCGGACTCGAGACTCAACACTGGACTCGGACTGGTAACAAAGAGCTCCTTTCGTCGGACGAATTTCATGTCACTTTTGAGAAGCAGCCTGCTATTGTCAGTACTGGATGTAACTCGAAGGAGGATGGAGTATGCAGCTCGTGCGAACAATGATGATCAATCGGTCAAAATCCCTCATGATATATATTCCACTACGACTTTATCGTGCCAGCATTGCGCCGCTCCCTCGATATGTTATCCCCTCGGGACTATCACCCTTTCCCAAATTTTATCCCGCCCTCACCTTTATATATGACATTGTTACGATAACTAATGCGCTACAATAGAGCAAACAAAGCTGACTAGATATTTTTTCACCTGGCGAAACGTGGTGCACGGAACTGGCGTTCGCTCGATCGCTTGCTTGCTTGGAATTAGCATGCGCATGCACGGAACTCTAGGGTTTGAAGTAGCCGCGATCTACGCTCGACGTTGGTACTAGGCGAACCTCGTGTCCATTAATATGATTCAGCGTGCCGTAAAGAAAATGACCTTTGAGATTCAGTGGTCCATTATCCAGGAAAAACGGCGGAGCAACCACGATAGCGAGGGACTCGCTCGACCTCGCAAATTGAAAGCCGAGCCTCTCGTGATTCAACGTCCACTTAGCATTCACGCGGTCAGGAGTACGACTTGGTAGGCTTTCGTGCTGGTTGAAAAACGATGAATTCACGGAAGAAGCAGCTCGCTCATAGCGATTGGGCTTTGAGAGGCTCGCCAATCAAGCGAGACACGTTCTTCATTCTCGGGCTGAGCCAGAGAGATCAACTAGAGCCGCGCGAAAGGTCAGTCTCGCTCTCGGTGTAACAGTGCACAGGGAGAAAGTCAAGAAGTAAGTGTTGCAGGCAGGCAGGGCTCTATTGGCGGCGGCGGTACGCTACTTTAGCTGGAGTCGTGCATACATTAAGAGCCGAAGGTGAGAGGGTAATTTGTTAATACGATAAATTGCGGCAGCCGTCGCTGGAACCAAGTCCTAGGCAACGCGGAAAGACTCGTCGCTCGCCCGGCCGCCGGCTGCCAGAGCGGCTCCCTACGTAATCGGCTTTTGATTTCGCTTTAAGTTATGGCCCACGTCGAACACACGTCATTGCACCGCGCAGCCCGAACTATCGGGTACCAGTCGATTTATGGTGACTTCGTGCGATCCTGCCACACGAAAAGAGCACAGAGCGCTCTGTCAGGATGAAAAAATGAATCTCTCTGGAGCGGAGCTTCGTAATTGCCGCCTAATGACAGAGGCTTCGGTTCGAGCGCTGTATATTCAGATTCAATTTGACGTGCGGGCGCATCGTGCTCGAGCAACTTCTTCAAGGAGCTTGACCACTCGCTTAATGGGCATGTCGTGCGATAAAGTGAATCCTCTTTTTGCTCCTCGAGCGCTCGTTCCGCCTTTTTTTGCTCGCATTTTTCTCGCGTCCCACACCGTGGCAAGCGAGGATCGTGCTCGCTGGACGTTTAGGGCACAATTAACGAGGGGCAGGGGAGGCACGATGGATCAGTGATTCGGAGCAACTTTCCAAGATGTACGGGAAATCTGTGAGAGTTCCCCTGGACAGGATCACTCTGACTCTTTTTAGTCGCCCCGAGCCTTCTCGTAAATGATTAGTGTGGGAAACATGATGAAGTGCCCTGTTCCTGGAAAGCCTGGCGCTCCCATCACGCTTTGTGATAAAAGTCACGAGATGATGAACGTGCCAGAACCGATAGCGTGACACCGAGCATTTTCCATTATTTTAATTCCCGGTTATACCGAACTTCGTTATTAAGTTCCGCTAACACCATAAATAACAACGATGAGGAGCAGAAATGCTTATAAGAGCGCGCAAAAGTACTTGCTAGAAATCGAGCAGCACCAAGTATTCCTACTCGCTATACGCCATAATCATAGCATTTGACAAAGTTTGTTCTGAGGCGACTGATCTATCCAACCGGAAGATATCTTGTTCCTCTAGCAATTCTAGCGGTCGGAATGCCGATGATTTTCCTCCTCTCGAGTAAACTGAACGTAATTAAGCAGCGGATTTAATTCGAGGCTGTTGAGGAGGATGCCACGACGCCGGCGGCCAATTTTCCCGGAATCGTCATTTATTGGGGCCGGTGCGCGAGCGAGCCACTTTATGCAAATCGTGCCGCTGGCATAATTCAGTCCGGCGTCGCCGCCAGGAACGCGATCCGCGTGGATTAAAAGCGGGCGTTCCCATGCAAATGTGCAGGCCGTGCTACCGCTACCACTGCTGCTGTTGCTGCCTTCCAAAGAGATGCTTCCCTCTTCCTTACAGCCAAGAGAGAAGCACGGGACATAGTGACACGAGCCTATCAAGGGAGACCGAGACTCGTTTAAGACCGGGCGAGAACGACGACAATGCTATGCGGTGCTTGGAACCGCGAATTGACGCTGGATTACAGTCACAACTCTCGCTTTTGCTACCGAGTGGAAATAATAGCTGCTGCTCGCTGTTCCGCCATGACAGACACTATTTACGCTGCTACTCGTAATTTCCACGCTAGAGCTCGAGGCACGCGGAACGAGTAATTTGCTAGACCATATACGGCTCTATAACGGTAGCTTGCGAATTTTCCAGCAAAATCAAATCCCGAGCAGCTGCGTGCGCGCGATACGCTCACTAGTACGTAAAGCGGTGGAAATATTACGTCGGGTCCAAAAGCGTATTAAAGTACAACAGCGAAATAGAATTTGTTGGGAATAGAATTTAGCGAAACTGTTCGGGCAGTCTCAGTCCGCGCTAATTCAAAGTTCCTTCCCGTGCACGCTGGTGCATGCCGAAAATTGCGGCTTTACATTTGCCCGTAATAGAACGAGGCTGGCTCTTCTAGACCGTTTAGAAATGAGCCATGTTGCTAAGCACCATCACCGGGGAAAGCGGGTGACAAAGGGCCTCGCGATTTTTCAGGGACCTCTACCGGAATTACGGTACGCGAAATACGCACGAGAATTTAGTGGCCTTTGGCCGCGCGGATGTCGTGGAATTTTGCGACGAAATTGTTTCGGAACTATGCGGCCACGCTTTTTGTTTCGGCTCCGCAGACATACACAAATACACACGGCTATACAAACACACTCACGCGTGCGAAACCGCCTTCGGAACGACAGTGAAAAAATGCTTTGGCCCCTTTCAACCCCCACCGGGCGCTCGGCCGTACGTTAGTGCCTTGGAACACTCTCTTTCTCGAGCGTGGAATTTTTACCGGCTGCAAAACTCTCCGCTGCATGCAAAGCCACACTTTTCTTACTCCCTGGACACGAAGTGGCTGAAGCGCTCTCAGTGTCTCTTGGAGACTTAGGGAAAGAAAGTCTCTAAAAGTTCATGATACTCTTACTTGTCCTGAGCTAGTTGGAACAGTTTAATCTGGTAGTTGCATCCAATGTATCCGATAGCTAAATCAATGTGTATCGAGCGATAGGGTGCACTACGAGGCTCGACCCCAAATTCGCTTTTCCTTATTTGTGATTGTGATTCGACTTCCGGGTACAGGAACCTGCGAGTCGACCTCGATAAGATCTCGACTGCCTTCTCGCCCTTTAGGATTCTCCTTTCATTACCCTACGCAGGTCGTAACTTTCCCCCTTCTCAAACGTACGGCCTCTACTACTGCTTACTGCCGCGCTCCTAACCGTCGGCAGCCTCTTTTATTTCCATTCGGCGAAAAACAATTATTCGAAAGACGATACTCTACGAACGCTTCACTGTTGCACGCACGCATGCCAAATGCCAACCAGTACCGTAATGTATTGGAAAGACTTTCTTTAACTCTTTGTTCAATAGAAACGAAAATGATTGAATTGACGACGTGTCTTATTTTATTGCAAGGTTTAAAGTATTACATGGTATATTCTACCATCGGCGAAAAAAAATGTTAAAAAGAAAATAGAATGCCATCAACGAAACCAAAACGAATACACCACACGAAGTATTAGTATCTAAGGGCAAACAGAAAAACTACGGCAACCAGGAGACGCAATCATTCAAGCCCGGTTGTGTAAATCTCAAACTGGTTGCCCTATTTCACTGGGAACGTGCCGCTACCGAATGAGTGAAAGTCCGTGCCGTGGGGTGCATACGGCACTGCAGGCAGCACGCGGAGATCGATTTCCTGGTTGTTTCGATCACGATATCCCGGCCAATTCATAAAGCACCCTCGAGCAGTGGCCCGCAGTGATGTTTTGTACGCATCCGTAAGAGGAGGGGTCGTCGGCGTTGCCGCAAGCCGCGCGCGTTGCGTGTGCGTGACTTTGCGTTAGCGGAAGCCAGAGCAGTGGGCCTACTCTACCCGTCGTTCGCAATCTGATTGGCCAATCCTTCGGGTAATTGCCAGTAGATCCCAATCGCGATTAACTGGGAAATTAATACTGTTCCAGATCCGCGATTTATGCGAGCCTCGCGTGGATTATGCATGCAGGATGTGCCAGTAACGCGGCAATGATCGCATCGTTACGCAGAGAGCCAATCTGTGGAGTGAGATGCTCCATTGCATCCAGAGTTGTAGCAGGCCATCTTACATTGGATTCACGGAAACGCTAACGGACACTACTCTGATCGAATCTACATGCTGGAGCGAGCTATCCTTGTCTTACTTTGCTAGCATCCGACATAAATCTGCCCAACTAACAACACTCGCACGGAGTTATCTTAATTTATGCCTGGCAGATATTAAATCTATACCAAAGTGTACCCCTCGCGAAAGAAGTCTCGCATGCGATATTTATGAGCGGTGGGACATTAGTCGGCTAATTGCCAGTAAACACTGCGAATCCCTATCGCCAAGAATTGAGTAGTAGTCGAACTGGTATCCACCGACGGGCACGCTGCAGCTGGTTTCGTGAGACTGAAGGAATATGTAATGAGTACCTGGTTATTTAGCCTTTACACAACCTTTTCCGCTCTCGATAGCGCTGCCAACAATTCCGGTGATCATTAGAGGCCAAAGGAGACGGAAATCGAGGCGCTGCTTGGTGTAACTAGAGTAGGATCACGAGCTGGCAGCATTATCGTACTAAGAGACGGGATGGCGCAGCGGTTGGTGAGAGGAGGAGAGTGTACAGCACCGCCAGCAGCGCAGGTCAACAGGCATTGTCCGCCGGAATTACCAGCGGCAGGCTCCTGTGATTAAATGCTACCTCTCTCGCCCGAGATACCCACCCCTTACTGTACCTTCTCCTGAGAGGTTCGGGGGAGTGAGAGGGTGGAAACGCGCGCGGCAATGTCGAGAGGGAGGCATAGCATTAGCTCGTGCTATAGCGGGGGATACCCCGTTTCTGCCACTCATACTCCTCGCATACCCATACCTCCTCGATGATGCTGGCAAGCCTCCACTATCCTAGGGTGCGAGCCAATACCCCCCGCATCCTCTCCTCCTACGTTCAGTCGGATAATGCCCATTGTTTCGAGCATCCTACGCATCCTTGCCTCGGAAACTACGATACCTACGAGGAGGCCCTTCCCCCAATGCTTGCGCTCACGATACGATACCACCATCTCGAAATGGTACCTAAATGCCCGCATAAATGCCCTCCGCAACTGGTTCCTCCTGACGCACCACCCGCTACCATCTACAGACCAGGGATACTTCGAGTGCCGCATTCAGGTGCAAATTGGGCACAGTGCGCCCGTGAATGTCACTCGCGACTTCCGATCTTCCTATCACGCATATTCTATGTGTAGGTATTCATAGGCTCGTCTCCGGGGCTTTCCTTGCTAGGTATTCAGACAGGTAAACGTGTTCAACGAGTGGCATACCATTTGGAACGTAGCTACGGGAACACTTTCCGCCGAGTATTATGATACCTTGATGGCGGATTATCTCAGATATTGAGTGTCGGCCGTATTGCAAATAGCAGACCAGGTGGAATAGATAAGGTTGTAGTTGGTAGTTGGAAATCCTAGCGTAAAACTAATACTTGGTTTTAACTGTTCTGAACTGCGAAGGCAAATTATAATGGGCAAGTTTTTGGATGAGAGGGGAAATTTGGCTGATTTAATGATACGAAAGAAAGCATTGGTGTAAACGACCTTTATGTACAAATACGATCACCGTCTATACAATATAGTTCTACATCAATATCCGAAGTACAATGTCGTAATCGTTTTATTTACAAAACATAGGGTAGAATATATCTGTTCCATATATGGTTCATTGTGGCAGTGCGAGGATTTCAGTCCCTTAGATCCATGGGCCTAAACGACTCTCAAGAACATTGGCAGCGTCAACGCGGCCCATTAGTCTTAAGTGGTTCAGTAAATCAGCTAGGGCAGTGGCTTCGCGATGTCTCGCTTCCCACAAGTCTAATATGTGCTCGGTGGGGCTTTGTTTTGTTGCGAAATAGTCAACGTACCTGGAACAATAATCAATGATTGCAAAAAACATATGGTGTTAATTAGTCTGCGACAATAATCACTCGGATCTTACCGATCCACTTGTAATCTTTGCGCTAACATTCTCCAGTCATTACCACGGGCAGTGGGTCGATCAAGGCATTGACAAAGTTGCTTTCTCAGTGTCTTGGAAAATCTGCGCAAGCGAGAAAGAGATAACAATCCAAGTCAAATTTAATGGAAAATTCGGATTCAATTAAATATCAAGTACCTAAATGGTCTGGGAATGACAGATTCAGTTGACCTAGTTGAATTCTTTCCTCTCACGACAATGGATGACTCGCTCTTCCCGAGACTCCTCTTCCCACCCACGTTATTCCTCTTCATTAGATCGAGATCGATGCGCAGCATTAAGCCTTGCTCCTCGAAACCGGCCTGGCAAGCCCGCAGTTCGAAGCTCAGCCTCAATTCGCCGACGGTTTTTTCAATCCTGAAAGACCGCCTGATACTTATCCTCGAGGAGGACCAGACCCGGCGATAAGGGACTTCCTGCCGCTCGACGAATCCACTTTCCCTGTCTTCGAGGTCAATGCGAAGTGGAGCATCGCTCGCACGAAAGCCGAGAGCCCCATGATCGATCCGGGTGCCACCCACACGGCGTTCCTGCAAAATGATAGAAAAACCTTTCACTTTTGCGAGGTAATGGAGCCTGGGTATGTCGTTTCGATCGCGAAGAACAGACAGCAATCCCAGACTCTCTGCCATGAAGAAACGTTAAGTATCCAATTAACCTGCTCATTGACGAGCTTGAACGACGCCTTGGTATCCTCGAGCAGGTGACATCTGACGTGGTCACGTTCACGCGAGGCAAAAACTGCAACACAGAGCCGCTTCACAGCGAGGCCAGGTGCCACCACCGAGTTCTCGCCGGCGACGACGTAGGCACTTGGCGTTTCCGTCACAAGAAACACACCGGAATGATCCAGCTGCGCGAAAGGCTGACCGGGAAGATTGGTGGGATCACCGCCGAGAGTTAAAACCTTCCGCCACATCACGCAGGAAGTAGTGCTCGAGCTCGCCGAAGAATTTGCCGAGTTAGTGGAACGGGAGTCGAGGTCGAAGTCTGTCGACCAGAGACTCAACTCCCAATTACCGGTCTTGAGCTCGGCGCAATGCTCGAACTGAAGAATCACCGGCTTGACGAGATCGAGTCCGGCTGGTCCGCACACTACCACGGCCGAAAGTATAGTAAGACTCGGTGGTAGATTAGGCCTGAGTGCGTCTTCTCCCATTACTGCTAGGTGTAGACTATGACGACGACCACGTGCAATTGCGCCCTCGGAGACCGACATAGAGACACCCACTTCAGGAACCACTAAGAGAGCACCTTGATCATCGACAATCGCACGCACTATGAAACCACCGGAATCTTCTCCAGGAACTCGTTCCTCCTCGTCGATCCTGTCTTCCTCCTCTGGATCGTGCTCGTCCTCCTCGTTGGTAGTCTCCGGCCTCGATTGGCAGGTCGAACCTGAACACCAAGAGCATTGGTGTGACGGCTGCACTCGGATATTTCCTGATCTTGAAAAGGATTCTAGTGATTCCTTACGGGATGAACGTCCCTCCTCGTTGTCGGATAAACCTCGTCCGCGTTGGGAATTTCTACAGGATGACCTGGCTACTGAGGAGCTCGGCGACGGTCTTGTTGTCGAGGGTAGAGAAAGCTGGGGTACGTCATAGTGATGCTCGGAGCACGATCTACACATTGCCAGACGCGCTTTCAGAAGGGATAGAAATCGATTGGATTTGGAGACACTGATCCTTATTACCTAGGTATCCTAGAGGCATTGGAATCGTCTATTACATGTTCGAGCCGGCGATCATTTGCCAAAACTGAGCGCTCGTTTTTCGAAACGACCGACTTGGCAAGTTCGCTGGGACGCCGGAAATCCAATCTCGCTACCCCATAAAGCGCTTCCATTCTTTCTTTTCTCCGCATGAGTCGCACGAAAAAAATACTCGTCAACGCTAGAATGATCGCCGCTAAGCTCAGAGTGATCCAGAGGGCCAGGATGTTCCTGTGATCAGCCGTTCGAGCGGCTGCGATAGAAAAGACTTTAGTAGTATGAATCTTTCAAAGGAGAGACGTCGGGAACATTTACCTTCTTTGAACACGCGTGGTCCATCATGTCCTAGAGCTGCATGCAGTAAAGCAAATAAGATATTCCATTTAGAGTCTAGATTATCGAGACTTTAACAATGCAATTCACAATGTTAATATATTACGTACTACATAATCGAATAGTGCTTTTCACGGCAAGGCACTTATCTACCATTTAATCGCGAATTACATAGTTTGATTGAATAAAGCACTTATTGGCTGGCGAGCACGTAACTGGAGTAAGAGATGGTTGTACGAATAAATGGGAGATCGCAATCTTTCTGCGAGTCATTATTAATTTAAACGGTATCATCTTCATCGGGAATGGGGTGGGCGCATGCAATCACATCAGGGGCAGTACCGGCGCGCGAGTAACAATCGCGAACGATCGAGAGTGGAGTCGTTCGCTGGTAATAAATTGGTAGGCGCGGTGCGCGCGCGCGTGTCAGCGGGACGAGTAAAAAAGCAAAGAGGGAATGGAGGCGAGAGCGGGGCGGAAGAGCCCAGCTGGAGCTCACCATTACATCGATCTGCGGTGCAGGACTCGACGATGACGTCCTTGCCTTGACAGGGACGACCGCCATTGCTCGCCGGGGGGTCATTGCAGGATCGCGTTCTTATTCTGGAACAATCAGGACCGCATGCAGACCACGGGGACCAACTCGACCATCTGCCGTCGACCGCTGAAAGGAACGGGTGAACTTCAAAATCATGATTGAATCGCGCTTATCAGATTTGACCGAGTCTCTTTCTCTTTCTCTTGTAACGCGATGAGAGCCCGATTACATCTGCTCGTCGCATTTACAGGGACACGCGCGTTACTCCGGCGTTTCGTTGTGAGGTCGAGTCTCTCTCAGGATCGGCTCGGAGTAACGTCGAGTACGTGGTGACTTATCTATGCTTCACTTGGCATATCCAATTTCAGAGCGAGCTTACACTGCTGGCTTACCCGGGCAGGAGGGATTGCATTCTACTCGCTGCGTCGCTGGACCAGGACAGGCTTGCCCACCATTGATGGCCACGGGATTCGTACACGTCCGTGTCCGCTTTTGCACGCCCCTGCCGCATCGTACGCTGCACTCCGACCAGCCCGACCAAGAGGACCACCCTCCGTTAACTGAGAACGGGTCAGGTATCAAGCGTGCGTTGTAGCACAAATTAAAGAGAAGCTAATGTCAGCTGACTTTCACTACGGCCAAAGAAGAGTCAGTGAAGCCTTGAGAAATCAGATAGACTATGGCACCAAATAAGAATATACTTGCAGTGACATCTCTACGCGTATATGAATAATTGTAACCAATATATATCACTCAGAAATCCATATAAAACCGATGTAATATATTAAGCCTTTGAAATTAGATAAGAATTGAAACCCCTAATCCAAGAAGCCTCACCATAAACAGTAAGGACAGCTGGTTCGCTAACCCGCCTGGCAGCGATATTCTCCGCGACACAGGAGTAATTTCCTTGATGCATGAGCTCGGCCTCCCCAAGAAGAAGGTGTCCCTCAGTAGTCTGAAGAAAATCAGCAAGAACCTGTGAATCGGCGAGTGGCGCGTCGGATAATGGTGCAGGACTCGGCGTTGCCATTGTCTCAAGCGGAGATCCATTCTTGAGCCAGTAGACCTTCGGTTGAGGTACACCGAGCGGCGGAGTGCAGCGGAGTTCGGCGTTCCGGCCGACCTCGACGGAGAGCGAGTACGGTGGTGAGAGAAAGTGTTTCTTCAGGTCTACATCGAAAGCAAGTGCGTCGGTGACGCGCCTTTTTTTTAATATTCTCGGGGAACACGTGCCTCGAGAGGTCGGCAAGAGGGAGTGAAGCGAAGCGAGTGGGTGGCGGGTGGAGGCACAGCAGGGTGCCGGGGTAAGAAGAGAGAGAGAGAGAGAGGTACTGGCGAGAAGAGGAGCGAGTGGAAGTGAGGGAATACGGCACTCAGCGATATTAGGGCGCGTGTATAAATGCAAGGGTGCTTTCATGGCCAGGATGCATCTATTCCGCGCTACTGCCAGTGCCGACGCAGCTAGAAGCGGGCAGAAAAAGATTTGCGCGATCCCGGAGGGTGGCAATTCGTCCGGCCAGCTACCATAGCTACACCGTATTATTCGGTATGTGTCTGTGCCGCAGGCGCGCGCGCGCAACCCCCGGAAAATAGCAGTTTTTCATATCGCTCGCAAAGAGCATAAGCAATGGTTCGGTTGCGTTGGTATACGCTGGATGCATTGGTTACACTGACGCTTTGAAAAATACGAGAGACGAGGAATACATAGACCTCCAGCCCGTCTAGACGACTACTTCTGATACGATAGTCCACATACTCATATGATAAGCTCACCCTATCGTGTCCGGCAGAATAGTACGTTCTCATTACTCTAACTCGAGAGTAAATCAGCCGACTTTCTGATAAGCTACCGTTTCGTGCGTCTAGCCAACCCGCGTGGAAATATGAATGCAGATCGCTGAGATATCCGGGAATGAACGTACCCGAAATTAACATGTGACTTGGTTCACTCGGTATGGAATTCTAGGAACTGCAGAGACTCGTCTATCTCTTAAATCCTTCTCAAGTAAATCGGAAAGCACGCGCGAACCACGAATGCCGCCCTGACGACGGAATCATCGGGATCGATATCACGTATTCAATTTCGAAGGCACATCCGCTTCCTGTTTGTCGGCAAATACCGATTTAATTCTGCATCCTATTTGTCGGGCGTGTTTGCGAGTCGCCGCTAGAGACTCGAGGCATCTAAATGAAAATTGCTCTTTCACTGCACCTTTCACCAGTTGCGCGGCCGTCCTTGCTGCTCTTCTATAGCGGTGAGCGCGTGCCGCTGCGCGGAAAACGATCCGATCATCGATCAAACGTGTTGACACGTAATGCTCGAGCGTCAGCAAATAGCGAAAAAGAGAGAGACAGAAAATTGGGAAACGATGCTTGCGGTTGCAGGACTGTAAATGTGAGATCTCCTGCTCGTAATTGCTTCGCGTGTAAGTTCACAACCGACGATTTTCAAAGCGAATTAATCGAAACACTGAGTGGCTATCGAGAAATGTATATGTCGGGGATGCGTTTGATTCAAAGGAGATTCTTTGCTCGTGACAAATACACGACTGACCGAGAAAAACTGACTAAAAATATTAAAGGAATAAAAATGCACGGCATAGAAAAAACACAATCTTATTTTTGGTTATTTGAATTCTGCCCGCAGCGATTTAATCTGTCTGGTATAGCGTTGCCTTTCGCCACGCGCGCCCGTGCGAAAGTGACAAAAAGAGAATTGAGGGCGAGCGTGTTCACAGGTGTTTCGCTTGTGATAGAATATCGATTAGATTTCGTGTTCGGTTTACGCGTCAGGGAATACCCGACGAAAACAAGCGACCGTCCCTTTCGGCGATATGGCCCATCCTCGCCGACCGTGAGCTTATGCGAGTGAATTTCGTGCCTGCCATTTCGCAGGCATCCCCATCCGCTTCCCACTCGGCGGGTATTCAGCAGTCAGTCCGCGTTAATCGGGTTAATGGAGTTACGTTTTATGACTAGGCACCGAGCTTTTCCCCGCAAAGGGTAGCATCCACATCCCTGCTAGGGGAAACTGTCGCGGCTGTTACATTCCCAACAAACACCACCAAATAATAGGTGGAAAATTACGAATTGTCGGAAACATCCAGTTGGTGTGGTAGAGAAACGGTAGTCCTCTTCCTTTCGAATGGCACGAACCGCGGCTTAACAATTCATTGTCACTAATTGCATTACAAGCATGCCACCCTCTCTTTCGTTAAACGAGGCGCGGAAAGAATGCCGCGAGAAACAATAAGGCGATGGAATCTCCGCATTGAATTGCGACCACGCGTATGAATGGGGACTGACGAGCGCTGCGGTGCTATCTCGTTCAGGAAAACTCTCCGTAGACGGTCATAAATTGAAACGCTTGTTTTAATGTGATTCCGCGCGAGCACCAACAAGTGGTCTGATGGAAGACGCGCCCTATTTTCTGCGGCCAGTGGGTAGGCGAACGGGCGCACTGCATCCAGCGAATACTTGGTCGAGAAATAGAATGATAGCGAGAGAGAAACTTTCCTCCACCAACTACCACTTTTGTTTCTAGAGTGCTACTACTTCTCTTGCGATAGATAAAAGGGGGTGTACAGTAACAGAAGGAAAAAAGGGAGAACGCTCATCCGCCGAGTGCAATGCACTATCATTACACTTGGCGAAGAGTTCGCGCGAGTGGCTGCGAGGCGTAGAAAAAAGTTCCCCTGACGAGAGACGCAGATGCGACTGGCAATACCGCTTAATGCAGGCAAGGATTGTGCTGCAAGGGATTCGCTGCAAGCGAACATCCTGCATCCAGAAGGACGGCTCAGGGGTGACTGGAATGAGTGTGTGCGAGAGAGGCTTGAGAGGGTTCTCTACTTACAGGCGACCTCAACCGCGGCGGGTTGCCCTCGAATTTGACCTGGTCCCGACCATGCCACGCATTCGCACTTGAACCTTTCCCTACCGAAGTACTCCTCGACCTCGTTCCTCGTCACGTTCAACTCGACCTCGACTACCCTTGTTCCGGTGTGGGGGTCGACGAAATCCTGGTGCTGCGAGCGCTCGGCCCGTTCCCCGTTACAACGAAAGTACACCTGCAAACCAGCCGCGACCGACTCGAGCTACTGAGAGGGTAATTCGTGCATGGGCGCGTCACACGAAAAGGGCCGACTTTCTTTATTAATTACGTTTAAAGTGCCGAGTACACGCTTGAAAAGGCAAATTGCGGCCTGGGGAGTGGGGGGGGGGGGGGGCTCTAACGATTCCGTGAAACAGAAAGGACCGCCTGCCGGACGCCGGGACCTACATGCATGAATGAAAGCCACGACTTCCGGGTAGCGACACCTCGCTTTTCATCCAAGCGCGGCCAATTTCTCTCATGCAATGTGCACATCTTTCTTGCATAGACCAGAGAATAAAAGACAAAGACTAAAGAGTAATTATGAAATGCGTAGACTTGTGATGTAGGAAAACACAAGTTAATAGGCGTTTTACGAAGATAAAATTTTAACTTTAAAGTAATGATAGTCATTCAGGAAAGAACTGTATTTTAGAAAATGGGAGAAGTGGCATTTACTATAATAAGAGGGAATTTAGCCCCAGTCTCTATACAACCACGAGTACTTGCGGGAACAACGGTAAGTAGAAGCAGACCATCATAAGTCAGACTTGTCCGCGGCAGCTAATGTTGCTAATGTGCATACCTGAAGAGCGTGAGCCGCGCGGCAATGAAGAGTCGCTGGCTTTCCCTTAATGACAAAAGTGTCGACTGGCTCTGCCAAAAAGATTGGCAGAGAGCCACCGGGAATGAAATCGGTATCGCTCGTTATAGTCGCGCTCTCGTAGTCTCCGTAATCGTAGTCGTCAACCGGATAATTTTCTTCATCATCTTCGTCCGCATCTTCTTCGTCCTCTTTAGTACCTAATAACGAAGGAAGATTATGCAATGTTTTATGCATTGCAGCAAAGCTGTTCAGATTTAAATATAGAAATTTTAAGGATCCAATATAACTTCGGAAGATCAGAATCTTGCACTTAACAGAGCAGTCCTATAGATAGAATGCTCTCGATTGCTATTACCGTCTTATCCGATCGAACGACATTAGCCGAGCAATTGAACGATATCTGAGACGTATCTCTATTGGCGGCTGGTGCAATACGGGCCAGCTGCGGGCGTATATTTAGACGTTGAGTGTTCCCGGTGAAAGCGGGTGAAGTCCAGGGCCCTAAGGGCGCGTACGAGATTTTACGTGGTGTATCAGTCAGCGGGATCCGCACACTCAGAGGCGATCGTCTAAAGCTTTACCCTTCGCGCACGCCGTTCCTCTATTCGAGGCCTCGAAGATTTTATTGCCTCGACGAGCCGGGCAACTACCTCTCTTGTTTGACTAGCGGTAGTAAAGTAAGAAGCCGGGAACGATGATTACCCTTGCTGTCACGCTCACGAGAAAACATGTCACGATCTGAAACTCCGAGCTTTCCTAGAGAAAGCGAGGTATAAATTCACGCGGCCCGTTTATTACCCCGACAAACGGCGTAGCAAGAATCCTCGTAGAATTGCTGCAGCCGCGCGCGCGCTGCCGCCGCCGCTTTTATACACGCGCGTTTATGACCCGATTCCGCGTTAACCGTAGCTGCACTGTTTGTTTAAAGGCCGGTACTCAATTTGAAAATGGAACTATGTGGCGCATGGATGAATAGTACTAAAGAAAAAGCAGCTTCCTTTACCCCCCGTCTTGACAGGCTAATCCTTAATAATGAGGAAGCGCTTACTTTCTATCGCACTCGCCAGGCGAAGCAACGCCAACAGTAGGATGCTGAACTTCAGCTCCATCGTCCTCTCTCACATCTCACTCGGGGATCCGGAATTGCGTTTGGCGGCACATTAAAACCAGTGCATGCGCGTACTCCAGCGTGCCGGCATGAAACATCACCAGTTGAGAGAAAGCCGCCACCGAGCCGCCGCGCGAATTACCGGCCGATATAACATGAAGCGAGGATACGTAGTCCCTTTGCAAGATCTATAGATCCTGCATGACACAGTAGACCCATGTGCGCGCTCGGGCGAGCGAACATTTTAGATCATTCGAGTGCGAGCGTCAAAGGGAGAAACGATTGGCGCCACGCGTTTCGCTTCTTCCCTGAATGAGGAAAGGAGCTTAGGGGCTGCGGCGTGCGTTCTGCTAATTAGTCCCAGAGAGCCAAGTGAAAATTGCATGACAGATTTGCAGGAGGGTGGTTGTTGCACTTGGTCGGCTGCACTTCCGCCCGAATGTGCTTAGGGGGATAACGTACGGAAAGGGAGAGAAATAGAGAGTGAGGCACACGTGACCAGCCGGCCGGCGATGTGCTCGGAACGTTCCCCCGAAACGATGGAAAATTGGAGCGAGGGAAGCTCTTCCAGGGGCTTGTCGGCGTGGAGGGTTGCCTCGCGATCCTCGCGGCTCGGCACGCGGTAGACGACTGAACTTGCCGACGTGCGCGCACCTCTATATATACATATATACACGTCTCACTTCGATACCAACGCTCTTCTTCATCCCCTTGTCGTCGGGGGTGGCAGTGGTCGCGGTGGTGGTAGTGGTGGTGCTACTGCTGTTGGCGGTACTGCCTCCGACGGGAACTGACGGTGGTGATGCTCTTGCTGACTGTGGTGCTAGTGGTGGTGGTGGCAGTGGTGGTGGTGTGCCTGCTCGTAGCAAGGGCCTCGCGTGCCACTGGAGGCTGCGCTCTCTTCTTCTTCCGGGAATGCCGCCCCCCCCCCCCCCCCCCCGGTACACCCGGAAGAGCCTTGGTCACACTTCGCTACCGCGTTATTCTTTTATACGGCTCACCACTCGCCCGCACTTCCGATTTCCTTATATACAGATCTACCCACTCCGATAGTTGCCGATTGAAAGCGTCTAAGTAGCTTGGAAAATATCGCTCAAGCCTTGATTTAATAGTACATGAATCTTGATAACTTTGATTTCTGCTGTATTTCACCATATTGGAATACTGTTGAGAGATCTGTTTGTCTATTCTGTCTATTTGGTTATTGTAGTGCTAGTGACTTAGCTCTAGCCTTGATAATGGTATCCTATCAAGTCGCACAATAGGGGATCGTATGTTTCCGAGATTGCTATGTTCTCATGTTCCTCTGTTCTTCCGGCGTCTCGGCGCGCTACTTATCTCTTATTGGAATCCTAGGCAAACGTATTAATCGCAAGGATGACGGCTAGCGCCCAGCTCGCTCTCAAGGAAATTATTTTGTATTTGACTTGCCGCCTCGGCTATGATTGGATGCAAGAAACAATAGGCTCCGCGGGTGGCAGCTTCGGCGGCGGCATAAGTTGGGAATTAAGTCACCAACGTACCGCAGCGGGCGAGAATCCAATCTTCACTCATCCCTTTCACGTTGCCGGAGTGGCGCAAAGTCGAGGGCGTTCGTACTGAGCTTATTGTTATCCCTCGCGCTCCTCATCTGGCAGGCCGGTAAGGATCGAATGAATATCAGTCGGCCGTCTGCTCAGGTTGCACGTGTCCCGTCTATGAAGAAGAGATCGAGAGCCCAAGGAAGATCGTTTGGGGGGAACGTATGGGATTTCCGACGGTCGATCACTGCCGATCCGTTCGAACGTGAAATCGGATCCAACCGCGGGAATAAGGTTAGAGGAAGCATCGCGAACGGCCACTGCTCGTACTGTCCTTGCTTCGAAGAACGAAGGGTGTAACGGTAAACGTGCTTCCGAATCGCTTGGCCACGCATCCAGGAAACCGATACCCTGTTGTCGTCGACCCCGTATACTCGGAGATTGTAAGACCTACAAGAAATTTGTACTTCCGTGGGGGTGTTCTGCGGCTAGAATACGTCAACTAGGATAACCCGACTACATTCGAGCATGGAAACCTTTTTAATGCGACGTAGATGCTCCAGATCGCAGCTCTCATGTTCTCGAATCTACCATGGCTTCGCGCGGCTTTCTGGCAGGAATGATCCATACGCAATCCTTCCAATATCACTGTCAACGTCGAATTACCAGAAGGACATTTGGCGAGATTGCCTCTTTGTCGTTAAATGGCCAGTCAATTAAGCCTGGCAATCCCGTCAACTATTCTATCCACCTGTATCAACGCATTACGCTACCCACGAATGTTCGGCTGGACAATTTCGAGCAATCTGCATTCTGTAATGCGTGTCGCCTCGCTGTTTCCCGGTGCACGTCGCGGCTCTGTGTAATTAATGTCATCCCATGGAAAGGATCACCGGTTTGCACCGGTCACGGTTTTCTGAAGGAATTCCTTCACAAATTTTCGATTTTTCGAAGGTTCGGGGACTTTGACGAATGCTTGATAAATCGATTGTTTGAGTATCAAAACGGATAGAAAACATGAAACCAGTGGCAGAAATGTCGGAATTATACTGAAAACACTTGGAAACAGCCTTCTGAATAATGAACTTCGTCTGATTTCAACGGGGTTTTCCATATTTTCCAAGCTTCCCGACATTTTCCGGGGCTGAAATTCGGTGGGAAATGTTTTCTTGCATCAAGGAAGAAGTGATATAAATTCCAGACCCCTAGCCCAAAATTCATTTTTTCGCAAATTTTTCCATAGTACCCCTTCACAAATTCTCGATTTTTCGAAGGTTCGGGGACATTGACGAATGCTTGATAAATCGATTGTTTGAGTATCAAAACGGATAGAAAACATGAAACCAGTGGCAGAAATGCCGGAATTGTACCAAAAACACATGGAAAACCGATCATGAAAATTTCAGTTTCATGGTTTTTCCCATGTTTTTCATACTTCCCGATATTTTCCGGGGCTGAAATTTGGCAGGGAATGTTTTCTTGCATCAAGGAAGAAGTGATCAAAAATCCAGAGCCCTAGCTCAAAATTCATTTTTTCGCAAATTTTTGCATATGTACCCCTTCACAAATTTTCGATTTTTCGAAGGTTCTGGGACTTTGATGAACGCTTGATAAATCGATTGTTTGTGTATCAAAACGAAAAGAAAACATGAAACCAGTGGCAGAAATGCCGGAATTGTACCGAAAACATATGGAAAACCTATCCTGAAAATTTCAGTTTCGTGGTTTTTCCCATGTTTTCCATACTTCCCGACATTTTCCGGTGCTGAAATTTGGTGGAGAATGTTTTCTTGCATCAAGGAAGAAGTGATATAAATTCCAGAGCCCTAGCTCAAAATTCATTTTTTCGAAAATTTTTGCATATGTACCCCTTCACAAATTTTCGATTTTTCGAAGGTTCGGGGACTTTGACGAATGCTTGATAAATCGATTGTTTGAGTATCAAAACGAATAGAAAACATGAAACCAGTGGCAGAAATGCCGGAATTGTACCGAAAACAGGCGGAAAGGCTGCCTGGAATAATTGGTTTCGTCTAATTTGGACGGTTTCTACCATGTTTTCAAAGCTTCCCGACAATTTCTGGGGTTGAAATTTGATGGAGGTCGTTTTCTTGCATTAAGAAAGAAGTGATATAAATTCTAGAGCCCTAGCTCAAAATTCATTTTTGATATGCAAAGGAAAGTTAGCAGTTCCTTCGGGAAACGGTTGACTTTTGGATGGTGCAGTACTGATACAAGTTCCTTCAGCGGATGGCGCTCTTGGACATTCTTAATCATGGTATACGAGTGTACACATCGCGTGGCATAACGTATTACACGTCCCTTATATTATATAGAGAGGCTCAGTCGAAATACAGCCGAGGTTGGCACACGTAGGCGCAGTTACGCGTCGCTCCGCTGACTGTCGAACTTGACTTACACCAATGACCGGCATCACCGCAAATGGCTATCGTCCGGCTGCCTTTTACGAGCCGATCGTTGTGCCGAACCTCGGTTCTTTCACGTCGTGCTAAGGTGTAGCAGGCGCGCGCGACCTTTAAGCGATTTAACGTAAACACACGTAGCAATTTGTCCAAGGCTTTATGTCGCTCCTGGGAGAAAGGGTACCCACGCGCCACTGTCTGCGAGACCGGAAAGAGCGAAGCAGCTCTTCAGGAGCGGAGGCTGTACATACATATACTCAGGTCGGGCCTCGAGTGGAGTCGTCGGAAAAGAGGAACAAAATGAGACAGTGCGGAGAATGAAAGCGGGGAAAACAATCGGACGAGAGGCAACGGGCGTTGTCTTACTTCGCCTGCGGGCAACGGCGGAAGCGAAACAACGAGAGGCTGCGTGTATTTTGTTGGCAATGGGCCCACGCCTCTCCGTGCATACCCCGCTCTGACTTTCAGGCCGCGCTAATTGCGATCGCTAATTTCGCACCCCTGGGCGGCTTCGCACCGCTACAAAAATCTTTGCGCCTGTCCGCCGCCTTGACACGGATCTGTTGCTGCCGGGGAAAGACCAACGTGTGTGCCTGACGAGTACGCGACAGCCGAAACTCTCACCCTTGACTAAGTAACGTGGCCCACCTACATAAGAGAGCCTGAATAAATTACGGCCTGCACTTATGCAGCACGTCATGTATCATGCTGAATCTAGATAAGCTGTCGCTCGGAATTATTAACGCGCCGGCGTTGTGCCTGACGAGGAAGCGTGTGCTTACTGCTGTGAAGGCGGACACTTATTGGCAAGCGGAAGGACGCCCGCACAGGTCAGACTCTGGGGTGAGAGTGTCGCACGGTCCGATGTCTCCTGGGTTTTCGTGACGACTGTCTATTAACCTACCACTGACTCAAATCCTTGTATGATTACAATCCCACGTTATGTTGTAATAAACATGCTCTTTATGATAATTGTACAATTACTGCTATAACTTCAAAGCATATAAGTGCCTGAAACGTGTACCACCAAATCTGTTTACAAATTACAATATTTTGAGGGCAAAGATTCCAGGGTACAAGGTGTAATACACTAGTACAAGTACTCTGAAATTAATGTAAATGCCCCAACATATTGTCGTGAATACATTGGTATGAGAGAAAAGCTTTCACTGCACGAGATTCCAGTGCACCGAAACAACTGCCACTTCGTCGAATCAAGTTGTTCCCGGAACGGACATAGTTCTGGCATGGCAAGAGCGATGCTATCGCCGGATCACTTTGCGTGCGAGCCTGATAAAGCGAAGTTTCCTCACGAAACACCAAGTGCCTGCGCACTTAGGCTTCCGTGTATTCCGTATATTTACATAGACCGGGAGCCAGGCCTGCTCACGTAATCGTCGGCGGAACGCGGCGAAGTGTGAACGGGTCTGCGCCATGATTGGTGTTGGTAAACGGACGATTTTAAGCTCGATAATTACGTTCCGGTCGGGTAAATAGGGAACACGATGATCGCGCTTAATTTTGCTTGTTAATTGTCTCTTGCGAGGGTAAACAGCACGTCGACAGCTCGCAGAGCGCGTAACGACGTGGTATGTCCTCATGGGCCAACGTGATCGGTAAATCAGGATTATCCAGACACGTGTATATCCTCACCGTAAAACATTAGCTTCATAAAAAGTCGCAACATATTTATTATTACATACAAAAGATAACAATTTACACTACGGGTAATACTAATACCAATTACCTCTTCAAGTTAAGAATAATTGTACCTTTTTAATGTAATCCTTGTTTAAAACTTGCGTAATAAAAAGTTCTTTAAAGCCTGACGATTCACTGCCTTATACATGCATACACCAAAATTACCCACTCATCCCCACCAGCGATATACTTCGTGTGCACCACGATCGACATGGAGCCGAGTGGTACAAATTGCCGGAGACTGGATTTCGACTGTACGGTTTCTTGCGGGCTAAATCGATTGGTATTTAATTCCCGTTTAATGCGCACTGCAATTATGTAGGAAGAGGAGAGAGAAAGAGCCACTTCCCGAAACCTAGCCATTTCTGGGAAAGCGTTGGTACCTGTGATACCGATGCCTCCACCGTGTAATTCAAGTTCTAGGGCCTTTATCATGCTCGCTCGTGGAACAAGCCAATTTGCACGGAAATAGAATGGGAGATATGAGGAGATATTGATCCATGCGGTGCGTATCTCGGTCTAATGTAATTCCAAGCGGCCCTTTATAGTTGACTAATGCAGTTATGCCTTTGGAGCTAATAAGCCGCTGCCGCGAATACTGCTACTATTTCGTTGCACTCGCCGGCGTTCTCTCTACTTTCGGATTTTCACAGAAGAAATCTACTCGATCGAAATGTACTTTTATAAAATTATTCGTACGGCTAGACGGCTAATAATAAACATGCTAATTAAGAAGAGAGCTTCCTCTATACTTGCATCAAATCCATTAATGCAGATTACAAGGTGAAGCATCGCGTGCTTTGGACGGGCACCGTCATTTTGGCATACGAAATACCTGCAATTGTTTTCCTGTATAAATTGAATCGCGAAGAGAAAGGGTTACACATTACACGGACGCGTGCAAGTGTATCGATCACAGAATTGAAGAGCTGCTGGAACGGAGCGTTCGATTAATTCTCGATGGAAGGGTAGTCTGTGGCTTCCCCCTTTCACGTAGTAGCCCTTAATATTTCAGAGTTCGTGCAGCTGAGCGAGTCCTCGCAAACTTGAGAAAATCGGCTACTACCTCCCTTTCACCCGCCACCGAAAGACGCATGGTGGGGTTTGGTGAATGGCGAGAGGAAATGCGGATAGTGGGTCTCGTTCTTGAAGGCGTATGCCATGTTCGGCAGGCTCGATGACGACTATCATTAATTCAAGATCCTCCAAGAGGGCCATGTAGCGCCAACCACGAAATACTGCTGCGAAATACTTGCTACGTGGCCATTAGCTATTCATGGTAAAAGTTCTTACACGCAGGACTACGCATCCTATTTCAGACAAAGTGACCTCAGGACCTCGATATCAAACCAGAGGATACATGTTTCAAATATGAGTGTAGTTGACGCTGAAAATTTAATAACTACTGGTACAATGACATTATTTTTTATAATTAGAAAAATTACTTCCTCGACATAAAGCGCGGTCTTGCAACAAGATTGTCTTACGTTATCTTGCGACAAGAGTATGTGATTTCCAGTGTCCACTTCCTTCAGTAGTTCCGCACTAATATGGTGTATCTCACAAACAATGTTGGGAAGCCTGTCTTATTCTAGTTACAGTACTTCGCCACCGCGTGTAAGTACATCGTCTCTTCCCACGAGCATGCATTGGACAAGGAACAATTTTAAGCTTGAATATACGAACACGCTATGTCCACTGGTGGGCACGTAATAGCAAGCCGGAAGCGAAACCCTCCCGAAGGGGTTAGACCGAGTTACTTTTCTTAGAGCCCTGCGGCTCGTGGCTCTGCATAAACGAGCAGTTTTCTAGCTCGAGGTTCATCTATTATAGCTGATGTGGCCCCGGTATATTTTCAGATCAGACCACTACCTTTGTCCACGTACTACGTTTCTACCTCTTCCTCACCGGGAGAAACTTAGGCTCTGCCCGGTGGAAGCTATCGCCGGTACATACTTTTGCGCGAAGAGAGAAAAAATATACCTGCCTTTCGTAAAGCGACCGCATAATTTTTCTCAGTTAGCGGATGTGCTTTGGAGACCTGTTCGCCTCTGTGTAGGTGTACCCTTGCAAATTTCCATAACAACCTCCATCAAATTCTTATTACCACGGGCGCAAGTTTATATTTCTATAGCGTGTAACAACGGTTGCAGGCTTCTCTCGAGCACTTACCGCTCGCACTTGAAACTCGTAGGAGCGGATGAAACGCATTCCCTTTTTATTTCCTGATGAAACTATCCTTCATACCTGTGCTTGGTAAACACAGGACTGCGTCAAAGGGACCGTCTACGCGATGCTACACAAAGAAAGCCTTAATACAATTGTTGTGCTCATCTACCATCGCTGCACTGACTTTTACCGTCGGATATAAATAACCACTTGTGCGATGGTGCAACTGTTGTTCCCGGTTATACACTCGATAGGTAAAAAAGAATACTATTCTAACAACTAACTTCCGCTCGGAAGTAAAGATGAAATAGTGAAGAAAAAATTCTTCAACATATCCTTAGAATTGACTTTTATAATGATAATACATAATTCATAAAGGGGTAAGTCGAAAAGTATACCACAAACAACCCAAATACCCCAGTTAGGAGAAATAAGACCTTAATTTCCGTTGGGAGAGGATTCAGCACGATTCTAGCCACGGTAGAATGGAGTTCGTGTTCCTCAAAAAAATCGAGTACTCGCCAAGGAGAAAGGAAGAAGCTGTGAGTCATAGTGCGCGCGACTCGACTTCAGAATCGGGAGAATCCCGACTCTTGACGGCACTTGGCAAGATTTATTCGAGGAGCAGCCGACAGTCGCTCGTAGGTGTTACGCGGAATTCGGAGGACTTCGGCGGTGTTGATCGAGCGCTCAGGAAGGACTTTGTCGCGAGGAGTCGCCCAGAGGATTCTGTCGACGGGGTCGAAGCGGAGTCTCGAGAGGATACTCTTGGGAGGATTTTCCGGCGCGGAGGTAGGAAGGAAGGCGATCTCTCCCCTTGCAGGCTTTTCGCGAGGAGAACGGTCCTCACAATACGTCGTTACGTGGCGGCTAACCCTCCCCGGGCGAGGGCTCGTCGAGTGGATAATCGTTTTAGGGAGGGTAGCACCGCCACGGTCCTGGTATTACCGCCTTTGTGGACGATGTTTGAACGCCGACGGCACTCGGGCAATCAGCTCGATTCACAATCAACGTACTTTCCGCGTGATCGTCGACGGAAACCACCTCTTCGGCGATTAAGTCAGTGGCGCACTCCCACGGCTGCTTCAGATTCGCAAGCGCGCACAAGGAATTCCGAACCATCTTTCTTCGAGATTGAGAAGAAGCTCGGTACGGCGAGCCTCATTTTTTAAGCTCGACTACGGTAGAATTGACTTACCCCGTAAATGAACGTGATCCGATATCTTCTTACCTATTCTCTTATTTCACAAGTAATTCCTACGATCTATTCAGGGCAAGCTCGACAATGCTTGCGGCACATTTCCCGGTAATTGCAATCACCACTTGTCTCCCTTTAAGTGGAATGAGTGGCAGGACTGACAAGATGTTCTGTACTCGAGACTCGAGTGAATTCATTCCCGATTTGCAAAAGCAGGTGGAGGTAAACGCGATAAAGTGCACCGCGCTCAGCAAGGATAGCTCAGGGCCTTAATCGGGATTCCAGACAGAGTACATTTGCAAGTGATGATTAATTCATCGGTTCATGAATTAAAATGTTCACGATCTCTCCATTGTAACGGTGAATGTTCTCTCTAGCATGCATTGAACGACGGACGCACGGCATTCGCCGGGCAAATCCAATGGTCTCGTCGTTGTCGTCGCGCTGCTCCACGTGAGCGGGAGGAGAGACCGGCCGTTATGTGCGAATGGAGAGTTAATTTGGCGCTACCGAAAAAAAGACAATGGCAATCACCGGCGCCATAGAGAGAATGCCGAATGAGCCGGAGGTAGCGGCACTAAATTATTCGTTATTATAAATTTCCATAAAACCCATTGTCCCTGTAAATGTCGCTACGGCGGTTAGCCGAGCGCCAAATTAACAATAAAGGGAAATCGATACGCCGCTGCTCGCCTCCGCCACACTTTTTTACCTCGCCAGCGTCGCCGATATGCCAAGCGAAATTTCAAAGGGCCAGCGCGAGTAAGTGTATACAAGATTTCGCACTCATCATCAAACTTCACCGAAAGCATGACGATATCTTCGAAAATGAGAGCACTGCGAGACAATATTACCACTGGAAATTTCATTCCAATGAATTTTCAAGAACGGTTTTTAAAAGGAAAATACTCGATATTTAATTAATATGTCCAGTAATCAGGAGGATCATCTTAGCATTCCGTGTGTCAGTATTATTGACGAACGTATTATCGGGGAGTAATCTGTAAGTCAATACCCATATCATGAGGGCAAACTAGCTATTCACTTAGGTGGCGGCTTGCAAATCGGCATGCACGTAGCACTGCTCCCCGGATTAAAGCCACTGCATGTCCCAAATAGGAGTCGAGCGAGAGGAGATGCTCCTCTTCTGAATGGGAAGCGGAAGAGGCGAGCGCGCGTGATCTCGTACAACGCCGGAGCAAGGGGCTACTACGTACGTGGAGGAAAGCGTCGGCGTGCTTTCGGAGACACTCACGATCGTTCAATTACCTCGTATATAGCATTTACATAACATATACACACGCGGGCATCCCTCTGTACTCCAGTATGTATGCGCGCGCGCGCGCGCGCGGCCCTTATGACGCCACGCGCATCGGCACCCTCGTCCGGTGCGGGAACCTGACGGCAGTCCCAGTAATTACAGACGCATTTCGGGGAGCACCGGCTGAATACAGAAATTATGCAGATCGCGTAATAATATTCGCCACACGTTTACTTGGGTCAATATTGAGCTAAGCCTTCCTTACAATTCCATGGAAAAGCTGGTGCAACGCATCGACGCTGAAAAGTCCAGCCGGTGCGTGACAGCGCTGATCGAAGACCTTTTAAAAATGCAATGAGTGTGCGGGAACTTCATTCCAGCTGGACCATCTATAATTCGCGGATTCCGCGAAACAGTTATAGATCAACGGTATATCGCGGAAGATACGGAGCTTCGCGATCTGATCGAGCCTGCATTTTCCATGAGGCCGTAAACGCTCGGCAAGCGGGATTTACGGTCGCTCCCACCAGCCGGTCGTGTAAGTGAGGCTCCATTGCTCGGTAAATATTGCAGATCGGTGCAATTGACTTTCGGAAGGCGGTCGCTTGGTGCTCTGGATTATCAGGAAACGCAGCTCACTGGCCGCAACCAGAGGATAGAGCAGCAGTGAGAGGAGCTATAGAACACGGAATGCTCTCGCACCTCGATGGTACTTGTGCGCAAGTCGAGAAAGGTTGAGAGAGGTGGGGAATGAGAGAGCGAGAGGGAGAGAGAGAGAGAGAGAAAGTGCAGGCGCGCAAAGGATTGCGGGTGGGCCTCGGTGGATCGCGCTATAAATCAGCAGTTACCGAGTCAATTGAGACGTCGCGAGCACTCTTTGCGTCCCGAGTCGGTGGCCGCCTTTTTGTAGAGGGAGGACACGGGGCGAAAAGTACGTGCCGGCGGTGGCACCCCCGACGCTGGTCGTTAAACGCAGCCGCACTCGAAGTAACGATATGCTAAAAGAGGGTGGGGAAAGTTATTCACTCTCATCGTGCCTGCCTGCCCCTCATTCCACCGAGCTCGATCCTTTTCTCAATCGTGATGATATACTGCCCGATACCAACTCTCCATCCGTTACTTTGTTTATTCTTTCTCGCCGCTTCCAGCATACTCCAACTTCCACCACCATTCTCGATATTACTTGCTATGCTTTTAACTATTTCGCAGGCTAGCCGGAGTTCTTTTTGAAACTGCAAGTTTTGCGGACTTTACCGCATGATCTCTGCCCGCCCCCCCCCCCCCCCCCCTGGACCATTCAACTCATCGAGCGCCGCTCGTGCTTGGTCCTGCAGTCACCGACGCCGGCGTCGACGCTTTCGAGTGGTCCTCCTCGGTGAATTACGTCGAAACTTCCGTTCCACCGGGGCTCTCTGTCCATAATGGCGCTCGTTACTGATGCGGACGCGGCCAGGGCCGCGTACGGGAAACCGCAACAGGCGAGTGCACTCGTAAGAAAATATAGCCGCGCGTCTCGCAGTCTGCTTGCACTACGCTTTGCGGATAACCTCTCTCCACTCACACTCCCTCTCTTGTATTCTCTATTCTGTCTCTCTGTCTGCCACCCCCCCTCCCCCTCCCTGCCCTCGTCCCGGTGCTTTGTTCTGCTCTGGATCAAACTTATGAGTCGCGGCTGAATATATTGACCACGGGAGCTAGTATTGTGGTGCCGTGCAATCGACTTCCCGCCGCGGCAGTAACGAGGAAATGTAGCGTCCCGCCGTTTCTCCGTCTAAGCACTGCTCTTCGTTTCTATCCACTAGTATGCCCCCCAGGTACCACCAGCATTATCCCCGGTGAGAATGATCCCTGGAATATGAAATGCTTGCCACCTATTGTAACGCTCGTGTATATGCTCCTTTGCGAATATCCTTGATCACTCGCAAACGATCCCAGTTTACGATCTGTTGTAAGGGTTTTGCGTGTAACAGAGCAGCGGCGATGAATTTAGTACTCGTCAAGCTGAATTTCATCATTGCAATATGTGTCTGTACTAAAATTTGCCATACAGACCAGATGCTTTCAACAGTAGCCCATTTAGAAATTGCGGGATCATAAATTGTTTAGTCGCACATTAAATTGTCAGTATATTTAAATCTTTTGTAAAGTTTCCATATCAGATTTTACAGGTTTTTAATTGAACGATATAACTTGTTTAATTAATTTAGATAATTATAACGCAGCATTAAGATCAAATTTTAAAAAGTATGAGGTTTCTAATAACTCAAAAATTCAATAAGGTCTTAATAAGCTAAAAATTCCGATACCCAATGAAACGGAGGGCAGAAACTCACATCAACTTAAGCCGATATCGACTTGGTTATTTAATATCCCCTATAATACTGGCGTCTGACCTGCGTGACAGCGTGGAATGAGAGGGCATCACGTGCGAAGGTAAAGGAGCAGTAGTGTCCATCCACGTCGATGTACTCCGCTTGCACCTTCCGGCCGCCACTCTTTTTCAGGGAGTCTGTAAAGTTTGGATGGAGCCGGAGCGTATCAGGTGGAATTTAATCATATAAATGGCCAAGCGTCCAGTATCCCCTCTCTCTCCCTTTCAGTCTGAACTCGGCACGAAACGAAAAATTAAAGTTTCACGCGGAGTCCACCCTCTCGGCACCCTGCGCCCCAGAACTCCGCTTGGGCGAGCGAGGAAATCCCCCACGGAATTTTTTCGATCGTATTAGCCGCCGCGAAACTTTATTCGCACTGACTGCCTGCATGCCCCACTCCCTTTTTCACTCTCACCCACTCACTCGCTCATTCCATCTCTTTCGTCTGCGCCTTCCTTCATCTATTTTTTCGTTCTCACTTTTTTCCGAATCTCCCTGGCAGACCACACTCAGCCGTTGAGACTGCTTGCTGTTTACCCGGCACGTTTTTCCACGGTTTAGAGATAAACGCTAGAAGAACTGCATTCGCACTTGGTTAAATTGTGAGCACATGCTTTCCATTCCAGTGCGATTTTTAACGATCGCTTCGAACGAGAGAATTGACTCTCAATTTACTACATGAGAAAATAAGATTAAGCACGAAAGATACCCGCGTGGGAGAATGGCCACGGAAACAAGTTTCGTGTCTGTTCTATCCCGAAGCAGTCCTCGGAGTCTCTAAATCTAGGTTCTGTCATTCGGAGTGATCGGTCAATAGACAAGCGAATCTTTCGGAATTCTTCGAAGGCCGTGAGAAAGCAACGGCCGAAAGCGGACCGAGCTACTTTTGTTTCGCTCCATCGTCACGTTCGTGGTCCTACAGTGGAATCGCGCCCCGGGTACTAATCGGGTAAGAAAAAGAGCGGAACACCGAGAGAAACTCAATCGGGATACGATCAATGTTCCGCTCTTCGTTTTTTGATGTCGGGAATCTGCTCGAGGGCGACCGTGCATAACGACTGTATTCGCCCAACTGGCCCTGGGTTAGGATATCGTTAGTCGGAGCTTTAAGAAGATCGATACGACCTTTTGGGCATCCCAATTTGCAGATGGCCGATGCGATACTTAGTATACACGATGCTACAATTCCTCTCAAGTTGTAGGATCCAGATATGTTTATTTAAAAAAACAAATACTAATTCTTCGATGGTTTAATACAACTATACGATTCTCTGAGCGAATGCGGAAGGACATACGTGGCAAATTACGTCTTGCCAAATTAGAGAGGCATAGCATTACGTACACAGGTACAAGGACATAAAATATCATTAAAGGATCGTATAGTTGAAATACAGCCTATTGGACGTGCTTACGATCAGCGTAACTACGCTCACAGAGAATTTCACTTCTTAAGGATGCCACAGGAAGCATGGCGAGTGGTAGCAGCGCGCATGAGCCAGTCACTTTTAAATTAAGCATCCGGGTTTTATATTGTCGTCGTTTTTCGTCTCTACAACGCCGTTCCTTCGAATATCTTGGCTTCTATTTTACGACTGGTTCACTTTATGCACTCAAAGCGACTTCTGCTCGTATAATCTACGTTCTTTACAATATTTTATGCCTGGTTAAAATACGATTGAATGTTACAGTTACCGTTTACCATCGTCCCTCCTTTTCCGCACCTCGAAAACTCGAATCTTTCCGTTACGGTCAATTAACAGGATCCGGAGCGCGTGCGATTCCGTTTCCTCGAGGTATCCCTCTCTAGCGCGCACGTGCTAGTCGAGACTCACTTGCAAATACTTGAAGCTAGAAGCAATCGATGCCACTCCTCCACTCGTTATATCCTCGATCAACGACTCTTAAAGCCTCGCACTCGCGTCAATGTTCGAGTACACATCCCAAGGTTGACTGTTTCAAGAATGGCTCTATTATGTACCAGAGCGCGGCTGACCAGTTCATTGCTCGTTCGGGGAAGAGAGGACGTGGATGAAGGAAAAGCAAATACTCGGTCATTTCGCACGAAGACTTGTCATTTATAAAATGGCACTCGCTCGCAAGGGAACGAAAGAGAGAAGTAGGTAGATGGTAGATAGAAGCGAAGAGAGGAAAGAGAAGCGTGTCGGGCGGACACTCCAGGTCGAGGGACAAATCTTATCGTGCTGACGAGGAAGCTCGCGCTGCGGCCACAGCTTGCTTTCGGGAAAGCAAACAACAGGATCGAGCGAGCTACCGAGCAAGTAGAGAACCGTAGGAAGTCCAACAGGAAGAGAGGGGGGAGGGGGTGGGGGCAAAGGGAGAGAGAGAAATAAAACACAAGCCATCGAAGTGTCTGGTGCTCTGGTGTGTATGTCGAAGGAAGGCGAACTTGGGGAGTAGCGGGACTAAGAGGAGGCAACGGAGCAAAGTTGAGAGAAGGAGGCAGAGATTGCGAGGGTGGACTTGCCGGAGGAAAGAGAGAGAGAGAGAGAGAGAGACAGGGTGAGGGAGCGAGGGAGTGACGCAAGGAATCACCTTTCCGTTCCCACGAGATTTTGCGAGCCGCGGTTGGCCCTCGAGGGACGGCAATGGAAGTGGAATCAATTTTACGGAAGGACTGCTATCGATACCCGACCGATTGGCATCGATCCGATCCAGACATCGGACGTCGCCCGATCTACGCTGAGACGCGGTTGTGATGCGAAATTGCTCGACGTCTCAATCCGCCCGGACATGCACTCTCTGTTTCACTAGCTCTCTCCTTGTCCCTCTTTTCTTTACTCTGACCTTGTTCGCTCTCGGAGTTCCGGTCGCCAAGTCCAAGATGCGGTTTACGCGTATTCGGTCCTTCCAATTTGCAGGATCCGAAACCGATCGCCCGCTTGTTTTTCGGGATGACAACACGAGGCACCGTAGCGGTGGCTGGCCGTCTCTGATAAGATTTCTCTCAGGTCGTTTCCTTCGATCGCCAGCGCCCTGACAACCCACTGGTGGCACTCCTACCGTGCGAAAACACTGTCTGGAAATCTATTTTGCCGGCGATTTGCATGGCGCGATACCGGTTATGCCACTTGCTCTCGGTCGCCTTTCTGCTTTTGCGATCCATAGCTCTTGCAGCGCCTGATCGTGTTTAAAAGTATCTCTCCATTATTTCAGAGTGTCGCGCCTCGCCCTGTCCGACTGTTGCCTCGAGAGATGGAAGTCGAAAGGGATCCCGCCTTCATTCCAATCTCATTCCCGGCGAAGCGGTTTATACTTCCCCGGATCTTCCAATTCTCAGGACTTTGAGTCGTTTCATTGTAACGCTGCCTTTTCGAACCACCGAGTGAAGGCCGCGGGACGTTTTCATCGAGAACGCTATTGCTCGGCCTGAGGAAAACGTCTGCCTTTCTCTGTCCCTTTCCACTTGACACGAGCTCCGTCCTCGTATTAAGTCTGTCGGGGTAAAAACGAATCCCGCTGAAATTGAGAAAAGCGAGAGAGCTTTCCACAAATGCTCACGATGTCACTCTTCTAAGTTCCATCGACTAAGCGCACTGGAATATACCAATGGTGTTGAAATCCAAAAAAATGCAAGGTGCTAACGCAAATATCCGAATATCTGGTACCTTCACCAAAGACAGTGATTGTTCAAATTTATTTAGGACCATTCCTGAATATTCTCTTCTGGCATACTAAGGAGGTGATAATTTGGAAAGGTATAGCCATTGAAAAGTTTCCGGTTATCGTGAATTATTAGGAAATCGGGAAGACGGCAGTCGGAAGGGCGAAGAAGAAAGGAGGTGTTGGCGAAAGGCACGAAGTGCGAATAGGGTCCTGGCTTACAAGCGGCGAGGCGCCGTCTCAACGAGCGACTAACGACAGCCACTTTGCGACGCCCACGCTGGTACGCGCCTTTCGAACGGTTATTAATTACGAGGCATCGCGTTTTCGTGTTCTTCTCCGCCTTCACACTGCTCGCGGCGTGTTTTCTCCGTCGTTCGGCAAGCTCGCGCACTCCTCCGTCATTCCTCGCCGCCGAAGACGTCCGGATGCATTCCATCTCCTCTACTTTCTCATCGTAATAGCCTTCAATATGGCTTTTAACGTCGCAGCTTGACGCTTGTTATCAGTCATTTCGCATTGCTCGCTAGATATGATCGAATATCCGACGCAAAACCCGATTGTTCGTCATCGCCAGCTTTGTCTCTGTCAAGTATAGTCCGTAATCGAGAAACTGCCAACATATGCATACTAAATTACAAGTGTAATTTATTCAGCCTTAGGCGCGCACGCCTTGTCTGCAGAAAGCTTTTAGAAGACAATAAACACCAGTGAAATGGTAGGCGTCGTCTTGGGGTTCATCAAGAAAACAACAGTGATTGGGGTAAGTTTGCTTCGTCCGGTGGAGGGTTGCTTTCGAAAGCTGCTGCCGCTACTGCTGTCTCGACAATTTAAATATTGAAAGAAAAACTTGGGCCATCACGATTACGGCGTAGTCATCGCCGCGAGCAGCGAGTAACTTCGGAAGGTTTCTTTGAGACTCCTCGGTACTGTCTTGCTAGTCGAACTCGACTACTGTTAGTACTGTTCTTTCATCCTGCCTTTAAGACCGACTCTTGCAAAACTCCCGCAGCTCGATTCGCCTGAGTAGTATTGCATTTTTTTATATATCGTAATAGCAACGTCAGACGGTCTTTGACAGGCTTTGTGTCGCTCGCGGGGGCGAGGCAGCTATCCTTATACTTGAAACTTTCTCATTCGTCAAATTAGAATTCGCATTTCTCCCGGTGGCGTGACGGCGGCGCTCCCCGGAGGCTCGCTGACGCCTATCTTGTTTTTCCCTCTGCCTTCCTCCGCCTTCCTCGCCTTCTTCATCGAGACAATGGATCAAAGGATCACGCATCCACTGGCGGAGCAGCATTTCCCGTGGACTTTAAATTCCGCATTTGGCGTCCCATTGGGAAACGAAGTCGATGAGGGGCGCATGAAAAGTCGTGTGCCAAGCTAAACGTTCGCCGTCTGTCTTGTGTACATGTACTTCAAGATGAGCCAGCAAATCTGATTTGCCCTCTAATAATTGACTTAGAAACACAAAACACTATTACACTGCTATTTGATGAGAAACCACCGGAGGATATGGACTGGATGGGAAGACGATGCAGAGGAGAATTTGAGGAATCCAATTTTAATCAAAGGGTAGTCGCGCATTACGCAAGCTGTGCACGACGAAGAATAAGCGGGCGATATTATAGGAGGTTTGATTGGGCTCGTTTTCAAGATTCAGCCTTGGATATCACGTGAACGGATCATCGTCCTCACAGTAAGATGCAGCAGCCGGGGAATCAATTTCGAAATCCATCGTGGGAGTTACCGTCGCGACGCTGGCGGTGCGGCGACAGAGAGCACAAAAGTGCGATGAGAAAATTCTCTTTCTTCGAGTTGCGATCTTCGGTGAGGAAAAGAGGAAAGAAGTGCGAGAAGGAGTGAGCACGAGTCGGAGTACGAGATTGAAGGAGTACAGAAGGAGTGACTGGCCGGACTTATATAAGGCGACTCAATTAGGATTAGCCCGCTGCCTTTCGGTCTTTGCTCGCTGATCTTGGAGTTCGTCTCATCGGCTTAGGATTTACCTAAGGATCTTATTGGCATCGGGAGAACGCGAGAGTGCGCTCGCGCGATCGATACGCCCACCGTTCACGAAGCCGCGAGCTCACGAAGTCACGAAATCGTGATCCCTCTCTCTTTCGACAATGGGACATACGACGGCCACCTACCGCACTCCGCGAATGCCCGAGAATGACTAAGAAAGTACGGAAAACCTTTTTCAATGACCATACCAAGCGACACGCTCCCCACTTCTATCCAACTGATATCTCCGTAATTAAATGGAGATCGAACACTCGCAAATGACGCGAGCACAGTATTCTATTTTCAATGAGTCAAATGCAACCATAAAATAACACCTTTGGCAACGACACCGCGCTACTAATTACGTCTAGAACAAGATGCCTCTCGAGTCGCGAGACTAAAATTAGCCGACTCTTTGAGACGATCTTTCTCATTGTCCTCCTAATCTTTGTAGCGACATCAACGACTGTCGGCGTATCGTAAATAGAGAAGCACACACGCTAGTTTCACCCTTCAATTCCTATTGACGATCCATTCGAGGTGGAATCGATAGTATAATATTGACAGTGTGTCTCTTCTGCCGCTCGCCGGAATAATAAGTTTCCGGCAATATGACCTGTGAAAATCGAATACGCTTGCACCGGTTGCAGCGACAGCTCGGCCGACAAGGCAACTCCACGTCCGGCCGACTCGGTTATGGAAATCCCTTCGGCTCGCGCGATCTCATCGCCGCCGCTTCTCCATGAGCGCCGCCTGCCATGCCGCAACGGGTTCACTTCCTGATCGGCTCGTTGCTCAAAGTCAATAACGAAACCTCGTTATTCCGCCCCCCCCCCCTCTTCCTCCTACTGCTCCTCCTCCTCCCACCGCCCTCTTGTCCTCCTCCCCCAGGGCGTTAACGAGAAAAACCGCGTTTCGTTACACGCATCGCGTGCCACCAAACAAGCTCGCCACCCGTTATATACCGGCTTTCGATGATTGAGCTTGATATTACTGCTGAACTCATGTACGCACGTTTTACTTTCTGGTTATCGAGGCTTTGAAATTTAAGTCTGATTTGGTGGGAAATGGGGGTGACTCAGACACAAACGGGATCAGGGTGGACTGTTTTTGTCAGTCTGGTTTGAATCTGTCCCTTACTGCTTCTTTTCTGATTAGTGTATGAAATTAAGAAGAGTAGTGTGAAATTATTATTTCGGCAGTGCTAAAAGGATGTCAGAAAAGGTGACAGTAAGTGGAAGGGTAGAACGGAAAGGTGTTGTCAGACACCCCCTGTACTTGGTCGCCTTGACTTTTAAGACCGCTGTAGGTACTACCTCACTTTCCGTAGAAGTGTACTTTGTTCCAAAGTCACGTCAGCCCCGGAACTTCGCACGCGCCGTAGAAGTTTCCCCATAAATTCCTGTCGCCTCTTCCGTTTCAAGGTTCTGGCACATCGATCATGAAAGTCCATTTCTTCGCGGAAGCGTCACGACTTCTTCCTCTGGCTGGCGGATTCTAGTCGAGTTACCATCAAATTGCAAACTCCTTTGCGATTAAGGAAGGCAGTCGTCTACATTCATGTGAGATCTTTTTACCCTACCATTAACTCAAACGCCCCTTCGACCTTAATTCAAAGCTAAATGTAATATTCACGCGAGTTCGCCGAAGTTTCACCGGGAGAGACGATTAATTATCGGCGCGGAAGGGCGCCCAAGTGGAATACCATAATTTCACAAGTGCAAGACTCGCGATTCAATGGAGCAGTGCCGAAATATTAAAAAGACATCGAGGCAGTACTCGGAAGTACGTCGGTCTCCCCAATCGGAAACGAGGAGTTTGCATAGCGGCCGTCCTGCTGGGGAGAAAGTTCTATCAAGGGTGGCGAAGTTTGGCCTCACGAAGGGTTCCTCGAGGCGCCGGAGGGCACGATCGTCCAAGAGAGTGCAAGATGGGAAGATGCGGAGCGAGCGGGCAGGCACAGCGGCTTGACTAAACTGCCTCATTGTTTACCCGAGCTCGATTACGGGTTAATAACGTTACCGTGACCCCCAGCTTCGTCCTGGCACGGTATGTGCCCTGGTGGTTTTGAGGAAGACCGCCTCGCTCGTCGGACGAGCTCGACGCATAAAGGAGTCGATCGACCGATCCAATTACCGACTAGCTGTTTCTTCGTTCGTGGCTCGTTAACTGAGAAGGAGGATTGCCTAGGCTCGAGGCTTAAGGTGAGTTCATAAGACTTCCTCGCATCTCGCGACACGTCTCCACCGTGGACACAGGCCTCTCAAGTTACCTCGGATCGCACGCAAAAACCAGCCCGCGATTGCCCGAGTGGGTCTTCCTACGGGTACCCGGCAACTCTTAGGAATTATGAGCTCCCAGCTAAGATTTCTTTCAGACTGCGCTCGAGTTCGACTGGCTACTAATTTTACCGCGTACATCGAGATACTTGGAGCGCTATCGGATTATCTCGAAGCACTCCCGATTAATGATTTCGAAATTTGACGAACGTAAACGATACTTGCACCGGTAGAGGGTAGAATCTGATATTATACGGGCTGTCGAGATGATTACTTAGAAACGCAGACAACTTCTTCAACTTCTGACGCAACAAAACCAAATCAACATCACAAGTTACCTTGCACTTTTTTCCACCACGTCCCCTATCAAAGATAAACCCTAATCACAGAACTCAGTATTCCCATTAATCAGACGATTACCATTTATGAAGCCGATTTCCACACAGAGAATGAGAAACGAGCCGACACATAATCTCCATCCAAGGAATCCGAGGACTTTTCATACGAGTCATCCCACTGGTGGTAGCGGTGAGATCGAGTACCGGAGTTTCTCGAGCCTTGAATCATGCGAGGGGTGGACTATTTGCGCGCGATGTATATCGTCCGATATTTTAACGCCGCTTTATGGCTTGCCGCGGCAAGAGGAGCAATGCATTCTCCGCGGAAACAAATCTTGGCTGGTAACAACAAAAAGCGGCGAGTAGCCGTGCATAGGTACGCCTGATTATCGTAACCATCTCTTTGCTTCCACGTTCCATTCGCGCGCCGCTGAGAGAGATAGAGCGATGGCATAGCGCACTCGGGGCACGTATGTGGCGTCGAATTTATTCGTGATCGGAGGTACAACATTGGGCGTCGGGAAAGCATTATTTACCAGGGTAATTACAGCAGGGCTGGTTCCACGCCGGTGGTTTGCGAGCCACAAATTATCGAGTGCAAGCTTTCGGCTGTTCCGGGCGAGCAGGGCGTGTCCCGGCGGCTGCCGCTTTTGGGTCCACTGTCACACTATCGTTAAACACACTTTTTGCGGTTGGCGTGCTTGTTTTTCTCCGCCGGCGCGCCGGCCCATCAAGGTCACGTGCTATTATAGACACGGCTGAACCACCAACACTGTGCGGCATAAACCTTTGGCAGTGTACCTTCGTACACAAAGCGGAGTGAGGAGAGCATCATATTGCTAAGCTGGAATTAACTCGCACATGTTAGCTCCACAGTTTCACCTGCTTGGCGGACCACTGGTTCGTTAACTCCGAGCTCATCGTAGTATCTCTCGCATTTTATGTCCGCTATTTCGAACGCTGCGCTCTGACTCGATCGAATGTCAAGATTTGCCAACTATTAACACATTAGGTATCCTCTTCGCTTGGCAACTGCCGTTGCATTGCTTGCGCTAGTTCTAATGGCGAATTGCAAAACGCACAGACGAAGTATAAGGTAGAACTCACACAGATCGCGCGGAGATATTTATCATGAGAAAACTTGTTCTTCGTTAAATATTTTTTTTCTGTAATAATTGGTTGCAATAAACTGTGGAAAATACAATGTTAAGTTGTCAATTTGTTCGGCTATTGGAAAAATGTTACTAAAAGTAGAGGAAAATTGTTGTTACAACGATGGGAGAATGCCTCTATTAATGTGGAAACGGTAAGACAGAATAGTTAGCAAAGAATAAGGCCGTGCATGCAGAGCCACGTGGGACAGGTGTGTGACCAGCCTTAGATGCGACGAGCTTACGATCCTCTCTAAGTATTCGCAATAATAGTAAATTAAAACGTGCGGCGACTCGGAAGCGGCGTATCAATATTCCTGGTCGCGCTGCTCCGATGCTAAATTGAGATACCGGTGCACCACGTCGTCGCTGCGAGCGTCGACGGAAAAAAGGGCAAAAACGGCAGAACGGGGCAGCACGAGAGGGACAGAGTGTGCTAGAGTCAGCGAAAACGAGCGCTCACTACACCGTTAACTGCAGTTTCGCAAAAAAAAAAGAAATACATACGAGGAAAATTTGCAGCCGACCAGTTTAGTCCTGGTCGGGGAACGTGAGAACGGCGCGCATCGGCATTGGTACCGGACTCGGCCGATTCCCCCTTGAATTTTCAATTAAACCGGCGAAATCGCAGTGGGCTTGGCAGTAATGGAGAATTAAGATTGCATTTATTATCCACAAACACGGCCGAAGATATGCTGTGAACCAGGCTCGGTTCCGCCTCTTGGATCGAAATTGTCTTGGCAGCTGCCCAGCAGTCCGCGAGAAGTCCGCGGCGAAATGAGAAAATAATCGAGTCCACTTCGAATAAAGAAGAACTCGGATAAACTCCTTGGGTGATGGGAGGAGAAAAGCGAACAGCACGAGCGAGCAATGAATAGCTGGCCACCTTTCGCACAGAATACTGGCCCTCTCTTCTGGAAAAGACCATTCCTTCTTCTACTTTGCTTCTTCTTGTCTCGAAAACCACGATCCCTACTTGTTTCTTCATTTCGAATTGCTCGTTTCCCGACCGACCGACCTCAGTTTCCTTTAGATAGATTATTCCTCTTTGGTTGTTCGGCAAACCGTAACCTTTCCCGATTATTTAAGCCTCTATATACCTCCTCCCATGTATTTCAAGGAAAGAACATGTGTTTTTCGTTCTTTGATCATGGCGATCTATCTGAATTAGGGATGAAATGGTACCGACCGTTTTCTCCACACGAATGGCTGAATGTTTTCTTTCCATAGCACCGAAGAACCACTATTTACGATACTACCTCCCGCTCCTTGAATTCTGACAGGTTTGTCGAGGTATTCTGAAAAGGCCCTCTTCAGAATTCTTCTCGTTCTCCAAATGAGTATGCTGGCCGACAAAACTCATTTGCGTGGTATAACTGTATCGAGCGTGATTTGTCGTGATTTTATTTGCGGGTCATCGTTTAATGCCGCCCGGTACTAAGAGTGCTTGAATTTAATATCTGTTTCATGGCCTCATTACCGTGGTAGCTCGTTATACGAGACGATGAACCTCCAATTTCTGCGGAACACCAATGTCCCCAGGGGCAGCCCCATTACAAGTCCTCGGCAAGCAATTGCGTTCGACAAGGAATTTCGCAATAGGCTATATCGTAACACACTAATAATCGGCCGAAAGCGTAAGAGGGTCATAGCAAAACGGATTAAAACATTACCACATCGAAATTGCAAGAGAATTTGCAGCAAATATTCATAGCAAAAATATCAATAATCCGCTTAATCGAACGACTTAAGAAAATAAATATATAAAATCCTTAGTGCACAAAAGATTTTACCAAAATCCTCCATCACGTTGAAGTGGCAGTACTTGTAGCCCACAGCCAAAGCGGCACCAGTCTCTCAAGCATTCCAATCCATCACCCTCCCGCGTTCTCGAGATCCAGCGACACGAGAAAACGTTTCTTTGCGCGTCGCACCGCTCGAAATCAATCCTTTCGTTCACGGTAGTTAAGAGACAGAAGGAGTGAAGAGTACTCTCGGCGTCACAAGTACCGCAGAGCGCATTCAAGGCGAAGGGGAGCTTCCAATTTGGTTCGAGCGACCAGAATCGGAGGGTGAGAGAATGCGTCCCCGTGGGCCGTGCGATTTGAAACTCGTTCCCGCCGGTAATAGAGACACGCTCTATTCACCCACCACACACATCGGGGGCGCCCCGATGTAAGGACGAACGATGTCGAGGATAGGATGCGGTTTTTAGGCCGCTTCTGACGGTAAGGTCGTCGCGATGACGGCGAGCTCAGGGAATCGGATGAAAAGGCAATTAGCCGAATGAAAATGTAACACGAGACAGCACGTGACTGCGGAACACGCGCTAGTCCGGGGGACCTATGCCCACCCGGTTTACCCGGTGGTACTCGTGCGTGCGCCGCGCGTAATTGTCACTTTGTCAGCGTGCCCGTTGCCTCTTACCCCTTGGAGGGGCTTCCGCCGAGGCGTGAGAGAGAGTCACTTCTTCTAATTGACGCTAGGACCGTTTCCAGAGCACGAGCGAGCCCGGAGAGGGGCTGACGAAAAAAGGCGAGGAGACACGGCCCACTCGCTACTCCTCTCGCGCGGACCAAAAGCTACGAGGAAATCCGCACGACCCTTGAAAGAGAACCGTCCGAGATGTCGCGATGAGAGGCGAAGGAGAGAATTGGACGAGTGAGGGAGATACTAGCCAGCCGTGGAAGAAACGAAATCAGGCGTGATCGAGGATCCTCCGGCTGGCTGTTCTCCCATCGGAGTCTCCTCTCCGAACGAGGAGCAGCAGGAGCGCCAATAGTAGGAGCAGTACAAAGAGCAGTTGTAGCCCGAAGTCGTTATCATGCCATAGTCGCCGAGTTTCCTTCCTGTCGCCTCGTAACGATGTATCTCGAGCTATTGGATTCTCGTGCGAACAATGCCTCGAGGAAGGAGCAGCCTCGAGAGAGAATGCGTAGAGGACGTTCTACCCTCCGCAGGCTTTTCCTCTTGCCGGGTGCGTAAGCGCAAAGCGACGCTGGAGAGACCAGGTCCGCCGGAAAAGCTCGACTCTAGGTGGGCTCGTCGAGAAGAAGGCAACAGGGTCGGATCAATTGGAGGTAATCCCCCGGGTAGAGTCTCCCGCTTCACAGAGCATGAAATTCTTCCTGTCTCCTCGGAGCCGGTTGGAAGAGTGGCCCTCTTCCTTCGTTTCTTTGCTCTCCTTTCTCTTGCGCGCTTTCCTCCAGCCATCCAACACACCAAGCTCCTTCCATCTCCCGTCCCCCTGGGTTGGCTGGCTCTCCGCTTCCGGGGCGACCTCCGTCCTAATCGTTCCTTATCCACCCCCACGGACGCCCGGGGGGATACCTAGCTTGATTCGAGCCAATTACACCGGCGGTTCACAATTCAATTTCGCACGAGAATCCAGCGAGCACCACTCTCACGGTACTCCACACACACACATCCATACTCTCACAATCAGAGAGAGGAAACCTAATATTTGATTCTAAGCAGAGTGTCCTATTTTACCCGGTAATTTCGTACCCACCATCCACGTTGCCGTAAGGGCTGTTTTTAATAGGATTCCAGCCTGCTGCTCGTTCACCGTGTCCGCAAATGCTAAGCGGACAATCGTGCGAATCTGGATCCCATGTCGGTAGTTCGCTCCCGGTGATAATGGAACAATACACAGACGCACACCATCTCGTCGTATTGCAGTTTAAGGCTGTGTTTAACTTGTAATTGTACGGCACGTATGACCCTCTCCCCTTCCTCTAACTCCTCCATACACCGCGTCGTTGCCCCGTTGTAGTTCGCGGCAGTGTTTGAGGTCATAATTGAGCGGAACGCGTACTAGCAGCGGCTGTACAAACGGCCCAGCATCCGTCGTGCCACCGGGCACTGAGGTTTTGCCATGGTAGACCTATAACTCCCGCTGATACAGACATACGCAGCAAGACACGATATTCGCGTTTTGAAAGGCAGTCTCATCCCCCTTGCGGTCCGATTCAATTACAAACGATTTAGCTTCAATCGCCAAGCACTCCTGATTCCAAAGGAGGCGTATCGCTCTTCTCTCCGGAGGGAAGAGTCCCTGTCTTCCTCTCGCCCTTTGCTCCGACAAATGAAAGAGCGGAAGATACAACCGGTAGAGTGTGATGCATCATTCCCACGATAGAGTGGAATATTTTCTCTTATCGCGCGTATATCGGTACCGCTGGAAGGTAACATTATTCTCGCGAGTCGAATCGGCAAAAGGCCCCATAGGCGCGCGCACTCACACGCTCTTTATCGGCACGCCAAAATTGATCGCCGGCAATTTTTCTCCCCGGAGGAGATGAGCGGTCAGTGGGGGGGGGGGGGGGGGGGAGAGTTGGAGCGAGGATGCGTTAAAGAGAGAAACAGTGATTCAAGAGAGGCCTGAAATGCGAGAGGGTAGAATCGTGGCCGCAGTGAGATTGGGAGGAGGACGGTCCAACTCGTAGCGGAGTATCGACGATCGGTCGCGTGTGGGCGAGCGTGGAGGCTGCGCCACTTTCCGTCTCGTATATCGCGTCGCATTGTTTCTGGCAGGCGAGATTTATATTTGCCGCCAGGAACGACCACTCTTTTTCCCTCACCCTCGATTGGCCTCATTGTCCGCAGGCCGATCGTGATTAAGAGCCGCGTTAACGAGCTGCATTGAATCGGATTCGGGAATCGCGCGCGCGTGAGCTCACTCACTCGCTCGCCACTCGTTTTCACGGAAGACGGGAGAGATTCATTGCACTTACGCGCACGGCGTACCGACAGACCGGAAGGAACTAACTGAGCCTCTCTCGCCTATACCCGAACCACCGGTAAAACGTTCAGCAAATCTCCATTGTTCCAATGCAGCTCGCGTGCCTGCTTGACTGTATGTACGCCAACTCACCTATGAATGCGCTCGTTCGTCGAGAATTATGTCGCTCTCTCGATAAACCTCGAGATTTGTTCCATCGAAATCCGTGGTGAAAAATGTAATAAGTTGTGGATATCGTTAAGTCGTTTCCCTGACGATTACGAGAGATTTCTATGTTGCTATGGGTAGACAGAGAGAGCATCGTTTGTCAGGAAATCAACGGATCAATGGCCCTTCAGAGATACGCTGTTGCCGCTGGGAATGGTATCAATTAAAGGTTACAGATGCGAGTAACAGGATAATTAAAGAGGAAGTGGGCGCCGGTGGAGAACAGTCGTGGGCTAAGTTCGAAGCGAAGGAAACGATTTTGCAGACGCACGAGGTGCCAATAAGCAGTGAGAGAGGCTCTCACCGTAGGACGTGTGGTTCGAATTAAACGTCTCAGGGGCGAACTTCCGTTAAAACCGAACGAACAGCTTGCCTCTCGAGGATGGCGCCAACAGACGATAGCATCGAGGATTGCACGTGTTTTCGTTTTACACGTTGTACTCTCGCCCGGCCGCTTACTACTACACGCGACCTCTGCTCTCCCTCTCACTCGTGGCGCAACATCCAAGAATATCTTCAAGTCAAATGGATGTGCTTCACGAACGCGAGTTTCGTGGTGCCGATGAATAAAGTTTCCGCTTTACCTTCCCGAGCACTGACCTCTTTCCACACTTAGAATCACCGGGAATTCTGATATCTGAATCTACAGCAATTACGTTAAAGGTACAGTAAGTGATAGAATTATGAGTTGGTGGGCGAGATGTTAAGGCGCGCGGAAAGCCAGTTCTGGTAGAGTAGATCACAACAATGATTACATACAGAACGAAGTGCCATCGTAAAATCGAAGTCGAATAGCAAGCGCGAGGGCGTGCAAAGCGGTGCCACCCTGTTACCATAGGCTAAATCCGATTTCCTCCGTACAATTAAGTGAGAGCGAGTATTCAAACCAATTTTTTCGCGGAGAAAGAGCACGTGAGCGAAAAGTGATTTGCTGAATATGTATAAGAAAGAACACAGTGTCGCCGCGAATTGAGTTTGAAAGTTCGTTTCCTGTTCGACGTTTCAGCTGCCTGGTAGTCCCGGTGCAAAGTTTGATTATTACCTTAGGGATAAAACTCAGCGAGCTCGCGCTGGATTAGCCCGCAAGTCGGTAGGGTAATTACTCGAGGGAGCAAATCGGAGCGCCGGTGTTCGGTGATTCCAGCTAGGCTGATTACACTTTTCAACGCTTTCGTTAGCGATCTATATTCTATCGTTTCTTCTTCACCCTTCTTACAAGCAGAATGACTCATATGCACGAAAGGGGGAAAAACCCTCTATTCTTGATTCATCATAGTACATTATTTTACCTTAAGAAGGCACAGATTCACATGAGAAGTATTACAATCTAAATCACTTTACCTTCCCTTTCTAAACAATAATACGTTTAAAGAATTAGAATTAGACTACTGATAAACTGTCAATCCAGCGGAGATATTTGTCGCATGATCTGAACCTTAATGTATGCCAGATTTGAGGGGGTTTGAAAGGGCCGATTTCGGAAAGTAAAGTCTCATATCTGCCGACTTGGTGGGACAAGCAGAACCGCGGTGCCGTTATTAAATTCCTGATAAATTTTCCGATTGAATTACATTCCTGCAAATATTCTTCGGAGGAGGTGGGAGGTTGTGGTGGGGGCTTACGGGTGGCATCCGGAATAATTCACACGCGCGCGTAGGAAGAGAGAGAGAGCACGAGCGGACTTGGAAATCCTGGGAGGCCATTGTCGCGGCGACAAAGCCACCCGGCCGACGCCCGCTGGGGTAGTGTACTACGACGGGATCGACGTTAAGGAGGCGACGATAGATCGTCGCACTGACGGAGAGGCCGGGAATTCCGCTCGTTGAATATGGAGAGGCCAGAGGCCTGTCGATCGCCCCTAAACGACGTGCATTCAAGCTCGCATCCGTTGTCATGGAAATCGAAGGACGACTTCCTCGACGAAGGGACGAGCGTGCCCGCCACCGACGACTTCATGCTGTCAACACCACCGGAAAAATCGTCGAGCCCACTCGCGACGGCTGCCAACCCACGATAAAACTTTAATCCCGCGTGTGACGAGCCCGTAATTACTCTACCAATTCTTTGCAATACTGTCTGATGAACAGATGATAAACGTGACAATTTGTATTCTCTCGAGTACACCCTTGTACCGCTCGAACGCATTTTTATACCTTTCCACAGCGGTAGCACCACTATGGCGATAAAACCAATACTAATGAAGAATATTTGTAGCGCAAATTCCCAGGAATTCGTTGGCAAATATTGGAAGCATAAGTCGTGACATAAATCCAGCGAAGAAACGTTTATCATTTAGAGTTGAAGTGTTAGTCTCGCTACGAAACGCTGCTGGTACTAAAGCGAATGCTAAGATCTAGCTTGACGTGGAACATCATGAGTGGTTAATGTTCCATGCAAAGATCGTCGCGTGCTATAGAAGCCAAGGACCAAGAGACGACAAAGAACGTTTCGTGCGAGCGTGAAATATTAGCCGTGGCTACCAGCAAAGTGTGGAAAGTGGTAATTACGTCTAATTTAAAAGGATCCTCTTCAGCGAAAGTTGGGTAGCACCAGACAGTTGGAAGTGACAAAAAGCGGGGTGGTTCTGGTCGTGCGCCGCGATTAGCTGAAGTGGCGGACGACGAGCGGTGTGCGACGGTCGGCGCAGGCTATCCTCCCTATCTGGACCTTCATCCGGAGCGAACTTAATCCGTAATCTACTTTCCGGGAAAATCACATTCGCAATCAGGCCTGGTGGGCATATCAAAAAGGTTCGCGCGTGAACGACTCGCCGAGCAATTACGCTGCTGTCCGCCCGCTCGCCTTCTCACTCCTTCCCCACCGCCCCAACACCCTCTCATTCTCCCCGCATCCCCGGGGCGTAATTTTCTCCGCAACGTTGTCCCGCAAAAAAGTTTCTCTGCCAACAAAAGCGTTGCTTACCCCCATCATCTCTCGCGAGGAAACGAGCTTTTTCGCGAACCAGCCGGAAAGTCATCGCGGCTCCTTGCAAAAACACGTCGCTGGAGCGAGCTCAATATTATCGCCTCGTTTCCCGTGCGAAATACCTTTCCTGGTCCTGGCTGACTGCAGCACCGCCAGGACGAATGCGTCGACATTCCGCTTGTCAACCCCTACCACGAGCGTCGTCTCAAATATTGACCTTCCAATACCAGAGAAGAGGATATATGTTTCCGCGACTCTCGCGTGCCGTGGCGGCGTATCGAAATCACGTCCCACCCGAAAGAAATGAGATTTTTGTCGACTTGGGAGGGCGATTCGGCCACCGGGAAAAAGGAGGCAGCGAGAAACATATTTCTTCGGAGAAAGTGGTCTTACGTGGGATCTCCCGTTGACATACTACATAGTGCTAGTGGCCGCTCGGACAAGAAGACAGAGCTAGGCTAATTATCTTATAGCCGGGAGAGGGAATAGTAGAAGAGTCTCGCGAGGCTGAGCGGTTCCAAGGCAGACTAGAATAGGCAGAGTGGAATACTCCAATTAAGTAAGAGTGCTCGCGAGTCCCGTTAGAAATCACAGGGCAGCACTTCTCTCTCCACGCGCATTTTTCTCTCTCACGCTCTTTCTCCCCCTCTTTCTCCTGGAACATAATATATGTGTACTGCCGATTTCAAGCTCTATCCCACCAGTCGTTAAGCGGCCCGTGAAACTTTTCCATTTCCGCGGCAACGCCACATCTATAGTTATTAGTCCCGCCGAGCGATAAATTATACCCACCCACCTCCTCATTAAAGCGGTGGCGCATCCAGCTAATTTTATTGTTCCCAATGTCACCGAACGACGCGAGGACCGAGAGAAATGTGCATTGTTTCCATCGTCGCCGCCACCGTCACCGAGCTGACTGTCATTTTCTCTCTTTCTCTGTGGAATTTCGTAAATCGTAGAGAGCGCGAACAACCCTCGTGATCGTTAGCACGCTCCGAACGAGGGGTGCCAACTTATCCGAAGGTAGGACAACTCGTTAATTGCCGATATAAACAGAGCAGTTTCCGTGCCTGGCGCCAATGTGCCAACTCCCCCTGTCGTCAAAAATCTCACACCACTCGCAGCCACTCTTTTATGGGACCAATACCCGGGGAGTTTCACGGAGCACTTCCTGATGAGCGCCGATAGACATGGCTGGAACGGCGGGAAAACACACCATTTTCCTCGCGAATCTCTTGCGGCAGAATCTGGTCGCCGTAAAAAAAGCACGCGAAACGCCCTCGTAAACGACGCGCGACGTCGTAAACTCAGCGGATCGGTTTCCGTTTAAGGTAATCCCGCCCGATGATATTTCGCGCCGAGACTACACCACCGACTGGCTTTCTTATAGCGCCTATTATCGCTTAGTGGGCAAACTGACTTCATATTCAATTGCGTCTTCACCCTCGTACTGCCTCGTTCTTTCTCAGACAACGAGAAAATCAACGATTCCATTCTGTGCGGGGGATATTGTCGGCGATCTAGTAAATTCTGATACGTTCGTCGATTGAAATTCAATGGGAGATCAGTGAGAAGATTACGTTTGACCATTGGCGCGCGCTTAAGTCGAGCGGACACGCTTATGGTGTCACCAGTTATGTATGTACACGTTTTCGACACGACGTATTGTTCGAACGCGAGGGAAATGATGAATACATATAAAGGCGGTGAGCGATAACGTCCTCTTTGGCGGTCAGCGAGGAAATTAAAAATTTATCTGGGAATCGCACTTGGAAAACAACAACGCGCGCCCGGTGTGCCTGTGCCGCCTGATAGGATTCGACTGAATGCGGGAACAACGGCTCTGCATCAAGATACCCGTGCGGTAATTCGAATTTCAAACAGTCTGGCGAATTCCATTGTGCCTGCAACGCGACGTATGTAATTGCTACGCTCGGCTATCCGTAACTAGCTTGTTGCTGCCCTGGTGATTGGATAGCTCAGTCGACAGCGGCCGGCGCCGAATGGAACATTTTGTCCGATTACTACCAGCAAGTGACTGATCCCGGAATGACTCCATCTCATTTCTCCAACCCATCGTTGAAAGGAAGCAACCCTGTTGGTCGCATTGCCAAGAGGAAGAGCTCGCGTTGTCGAGGCTTCTCTATTCGGGCGAAAGCATCGGGCTGCTGATGACGCTCTCGAATGCCCGTCGCATGTGCGAGTCCTCGATAATTTTGGAATTAAATGTCACGAAGGGTATTCTGTTCGGTAAAGTGCGAAGGGAATAAATGACATTCGATGAAACGCATTGAACATTTCAACGACTTTACCTCCCAATCCCATTCAGCGCGCATCGCTAAGCTGCTATGACAATGGAAGTCCTCCAACTAATTGTTCCCGCTCTTCTCGCTTAATGTAATAGTCGCATCGACTTTTTGGCAATGTTGGAACTTCTCTCGATATCGGACGTTTGTGTCTGGTGTGCGCTCATTTGAAGATGTAACTGGCAGGCTTCCGGCAAGGCGAAAAACAGGTTTGAGAATTCGTTGCCAGTGAGAGTAAGGTAAAGTTCTCCCTTTAATCCGTATCTCGCGTTCACGCCTCGATTGCCAGGCTACGCGGCATAGTTATTAAGGGAAACTTTCCCCTACGATTTCGGTCCTCCTTGCAGAAGGATACTCATCCTCCCTCTCTTCCTTCTTCTTCCTTTCGTCGGGCGAGCTGTCTCCAGTGCTGCTGCTACCCCAAGATTCCACTTGCCTTTCCACTTCTAGTGCCTTACCACCGCCGCTTCAGTCTCCTCCCTCACCGTGTCTCCAAACTTTCGAACGTCCCAGGCAGACCGTGAAATCTGGCCTGACGAAAATTTCGAGTAATTCGCCGGCTGCCGCCGCGTGAACCTTCCGATCGGGAGCCCCGCTGTCTGTGTCGGATTCATTCACCAGTGACAGACAATGCCAGCGATTCTCTCAAGGCGGCACGACAATTCACGAGTCTTTTTCGTACACACGCAACAGAGGTTGCCGCAACCGGGCTCTCCATCTCGGTGCTTATAAGTAGCAATAAACAGTATATCGAGAGAAGTCGTACACCGAGAAACGTGAGCTAACGTATTCATCCATCAGTTGGCGATGGGACAAAGGCACGAACGAATTAAAATGTCGAGTCGAACTCCATGGGCACGTAGCAGCGCTCCAGGAGGATGAATGGAAGCCGTCGCTCTCTCGGCGGAGGCCTCTTGTCAGGATAATAGGGACGAGACTGTGGCTCGCACGAAATTGATATTTTGAGAGGGCATCGTGAGCTACATGGAGCGGTACGCGGGCATAATATGCAACACGCTCGCAATAAATACTCGCAAAGTTGTAACAATGATAGGTCAGCCCGACCCACTCGGCGAACCTATCCCGCGCTCTCGGATGAAGCAGCCAGGAAAGAGAACCCGGCGCGCGCGACCTCCGACCTGCCTCGAGTAACCGGTTCGAGCAAGCGAGCCGAGCAAGCACTGCTGCTCCTTTACGTACGCCCGACCTGTACGCGCGCACGCTTACCTATCGAAGGAGGAAAGGTCCCGTGGGAACGGGACGAGCGTGCCATAATATACATCCGCCGGGGAGGCAGGAAAACCACGAGAAATTCGTGCTTCTCTCTGAGACTCCGAAAGCGGTCGCCGCTGGTGGACAAGCTACCGGCGAGAACTGTCAAGCCCTCGTGAGCCTTAGCTTTTTTGGTTTCAACATTACAAGAGCCGTTGGTATAAGTGCCACACTGCCACCGACACAGCACCAGCCGGGGGAAAGTTTCACCCGAGGATAGCCGAGGAAAACTACCGGAGAAAAAAGGGAGATGGAGGAGAAACCCATCTCTGGTTCTCCCAAGTTTCGGACACGCTGCGATTACTCTCTGTTACTTCGTCGCTCTCTTATTCCGGCCTTTTTCCTCCGTTTGTCTTTTCTTTGCTCCTCGCCGCATACGCCCCTTCATACACCCTCACCGCCCACCTTATCCTCAGCGACCGGTTGGCTTGCACACCTATCCTGACCGGAAAGAAACAAAGTTTATTCATTCGAGAGCGAACCTTTCCCCCGGGCGGTGCAAAAAGGTTTTCGAGGAACTGTAAAAAAACGTGATTAAACGACAGACACAATGTAACTGCTAGTCCGGCTGAGCCAAGAAACTCTCTAACTCTTCCCTCATCGAACCCCGCTGGACTGACTGCTCCGCCCGACATTTCGTACTCCAGTGAACTCCTGCCTACCCCTTTCTCCCAGACCGACTTCCCCTTTTGATCCCCATATCGCCGGCAGTCGTGCACCCCTGAATTTCGGAAGTTTGCTGGAAATTCCCCTGCCCGGCGGTGCTATCCGTGGAGAAGAAAAACGAAGCCAGGGCTAATTTAAAGTCCAATTTTCGGTGCGGCTCGACGGTGCTCTATTTGTACGAGAGGTTTGTTTGCGCCGGGAGTATTCGGATATAGTACTCAGTATGAATAGGCAGGCACTCGGTGCGCCGAGGGCAAAGAGTGTTAATGATTGATCGGGCTGTTCATCAACGTTAACCGTGTGTCAACTTTGCGCCGAGTTTTCGCCGCTCTTGCACTGTTAGCACGGCGGGTACGCTCACTAGCAAAAGCACTGGGTTACATCGAGCCCTCGAATGAAGCTGGCGCTCGTCGGTCCAGCAATTCCACGCGCCGCGAAAAACAATTAATGGCTGCGCCGGCGTATCCACCGGGTATAACCCCCACCAGGTACAACCTAGTAGGCCCGGGACACATGGCCCATTACGAATTAATGTAGCATTTCAGGGCGAATTAATTACACACGCAGGAGTGCGGAGCGCACGCTCCGAGGCAACAGTGTGCGTGCGTGCTAGCCTCTCTCTTTCTCGAGTGGCCTCTCGAGAACGAAAGAGCCGGTGGAAGCCGCTGACTCACCGTGGTACTCGAGCACCAAATCGTTTTAATGGAACAACTGTTACTCGTTGAGACCGCTTCACCTTCGATCACCCGAGCGAGCACTGCCTCGGTGTGTACGCATACTCTGCCCAGAACCTCCGCCTGCCTCCTTTGCCGTCCACGACTATTTTAAGCGGCCTGCCAAAGCAGTGCACATAGCTCGAGAACCAGCAGAGAGCTACAGCAGCACACATATTAAAAGAAATAAACCACTCGGAACTGAGTCACGCTCAGGCTCGACTGGTACACTCGCTGCTCTAACGCCTGCATCTCCCCGCAACGATTTTTAAGCCGCCCCTCACGCCGAGCGATCGTGAGATTAGCAGAGAGCAGCTCATTTGTCCGGAGCCATCAGGAACTCCTTTCCCTCGCACGAGTACGATATGCGCGCCATTAGTCTCTAAATCGCACCGAGGGCCATTTGTATCCGGTTGCGGTGCACCGACAATTCGAGTAAATTGAAATTCATCCGGTCGTAGCTAAGGTGGGGTTCCAGGTAGTCAACTTCTCATTCTTTCTCTCTCTCTCTCTCTCCCATATCCAGACACACTGATTCACTGAGATCGTAGGGAAAATGATCACATTACTGACTCACAAGTTCCTTACTAAATTATTGTTGAAACGACAGCATAACTTTCCAGTATATTTATCGAGAAGTTACGTGTTCACTCGGCGATAAATACATTATTTATTAATAACAATGATAATAACATTCTGGCAAGTCTAATGAAATGAGAATAAAAATTTAGAATCTGCCGTAGATGTTCTTTAATGTTGTGGGACATTTGTCTCCTGTGAATACATGGTTTTATGCATACAGATACCCAGATTGCGAATGCTCTTTGTTAGAGGTGTGCGCGCCGCATTTCCGCTGATGTATAATACCCGAGCAGCATGCTATTCTTGTGGTGCAAGTTATTATTTTATTACACCGGCGTGTTTAATGCGACGTGAATATTTACGGTCTTCTCGAGGAGACAGTAGATGGTTTGCGCCAGGTTGCGCCACTCTCATAAGAATGGGAAACAGACGAAGTGGGTGAGGGAGGAAGAAAGGAAGAAGGGAGAACTCATATCACAAGGAGCATCCATTCTACGGCGCATGTACCGGACCACCCGTTTGCGACATCTTATTAATCTGTGATAGGACTATTCTTCTCATGGGACTTTTTATAGGGGCGACGCGTCGCCGTCAGAAAGCGCAGCGTTCCAACGCGACCCGCTAAAATTCGGGCGGGGAACCTTTCACAGCGGGTCGTGTATATCGCGAGGAACCCCCGTTCGCCTCGTTTCTCGTTCGATTTATGACGCAATCAGATACCATGGCGCACGGAACTGACCATAAAACATGGGAAACTACGTTGTCACCCGCTGTCGTACACTCGCCACCCCGAACCCCTTCTCCGAACCCCATCGCACCACCAGAATCGAGGACTGTGTCCCTCGCGCCTGACTTTTTAGCCCCGTTCGAAAAACAGCGTTGGGAATCTGCAGTTGAGTATGACATATTAATTCGAATTGAAATCAGACTTGATTAAATTATGCCGATCCCTATTTATGGGTGAATCATTGCAGCAGTTCGATGTGGTTCTTTCAGTATTGAACCCCTAAATAAGACTCCCGAGAGAGCAAATAGTGCGAGGGGCCATCGTTTTAACTTCCGTGAAAGCTTGATAAACTACTCTATAATAGCAGGTGTAAACCGTCCGGTAGTAGAAGCTATTCACGATTTAGAGCAAACTAAAATTGCTCGTAAAAGCCATTATAGCACCTCAAATCTGGAAAATGTGCCCTTGCCAGGGTGACACGATATTTTCCGGTATTAGATGTACAAAATGCGCACAAGCGACGATATGTAACTGTAGGTGGTAATGGATGGAATCCCCGTTGGCAAACATTGAAAACTGCTTTTGCCATGATCTGCTGTGGCACGCAGCTATTGACAACAACAGGCGAGCGAGAAAGAGACTAGAGTAGCAACGTCACCGAGGTTTTCAATTCGATCAGCGCGTGACTCACGATGCGGTGGCCAGGCGCCAAGTGGAAATCCATAAAGCGTCCCGATCGCAGTTTTGTCGTGTCGAATGAACAACGGGCGGCAGCGTCCGCCCGGGGAAAACGGTACGCCGGTAACCGAAAATCGAATTATTGCCCTACGCGCGATAAACGTCCGTTGGAGCGGTGCGAGGTACTGCTCGTTTCGATTTCGATTAATCGAGCAAGGCGCCTCGCTCGACGCGACGCCGCTGCGTCGCTCTGCTACAAACTGCACTCTCTGCTCGAGGGTAAAAGAGAGAATGGCCCTTGCGGAGAGATCGATGGACCCGACAGAGCGAGGGATGGACCAACAGAGAAAGACACGGCTGGGAGAAAGAGTGCTGCAGGGCATGAACGCTCCACCAATTTGTTTAAATTGCGTTTCAGACTAAACTGCAATGGACTGCGGCTCCGCCGGAATTACGCTATTTTATAGGTTTTCAATACTGTCTCTTCCTCTCGCGGGAACGCTACCCACCGAGTTTTCCTTCCCACCGATTCCCAAACTCCGACGCTACCACTATCCCTTCCATGTCCGCCTTTTCCACTGCAAGCTAAGCCAGCCCAATTCCGATATGGAAGTCCTGCTTCCACTCGTTCCAGAATTTCGTGGGATCCTTTCTTCGCCCACATGCCTAACTCAGCCCAAAACGAAAAACCATCACCGTGAAAGCGTGATTTATCTTCCACGAGGAAGGCTGTCTGCTAATGTCTGAAGGCGGTATAAACCAGTTTTAACAACTATGTACTGGGTGATTCACCTGCCTTTGAATCAGTGTTCCACCCCGTTTTTAATCACATCACACTCTTCGGATATTATATTACATACATTATACATAGATACAAAATAATATTGCATATAAAACATAGCATGGATAACAGAATTAGGAAACATTCTTGTATAATGGAAATAATTAGATGATTTACAATTATCCTGTATATGGCAGCGTATACTCGAGAATGGTGATTCAAAGGTAAGTGAATCACCCTGTAGAGTAACATGCAGGACCTCGCCCGAATACAGACGTACACGGTGGTGCGCTTCCAGCGAGCTCCTCAATTCCCGTTCGGCCCATTAGGCAGGGACGAGGATCGCACGCGGAGCGCGGCTATTTGCATCTTGTATCACGCGATACTGTGGTACGGTAGCAGTACAACATAGCAGCAACGGGCAACAGCAACTCGTATGGACACGACCGCCGCAGCACGTGGTACAATAAATACCCCAACAACGTACCGCATTAATAGCTACTAATACACCATGTCGATTATGTATTTTTCGCGCCGCTTACATGGGCACCCAGGTGCGCCTGCCGATCTCTCCGCACCAACGCTCTCCTACTCTCTCGCGCATGGATTTATTTAAGTGGCGTGCGAAAAAAGGAAGACAGCACGCGGGCGGCGATCTCTCTCGCTATCGCGTTTACATTAAAACCGATCGAGTTCATAATTAATCAAGGCACTAGCGAGCAGTCGAGGCGAGATCAGTGGCGCGGCAGCAGCGGCCCTTGTAAAAAGGCGAGCACGTAAGCGTGTAGCTGTACGTGTATCCACGCGAATTCCTCAAAAGGCGGTCGCGCCTCGATCGGCTCTCGATCGCCCCGTGATTTAGAGCGACCGGTCGCGTGCATGCGTCGCGTGACTCCGTCATTAACGAGCTCGCCCCTGGCTGGAAAAAAAGGCCGGCGTGCCCACGAGGGCGGTCGGACACGATCCTGGATATTATTACACCGGCGTCGACAGTAATTCCCGGCCTCGGACCAAAGGGAGAGAACCGCCCGTCGAGTCGCCATCGGCAGCTTCAAGGAAGTGCGAGCGACTCAGTCGTTCCTTGCTTTTGCTTACTGTTAAACCACCAAGCCCGCACCTTTCCGCCTAGCTTTTGATCCTTTCATTCGACCCAGATCACAAAAACGGCTGCCGTGCGATGGCATCGATTTCAAAATATGAAAAAGGGGAAAACTGAAGCAGTAATATTCGACTCGCGAATGATTCGACTGGGAGAGAAAGGGCCCATTCAGCGTAACGGCTGATTGAAACCCCGCAGTGACTTCAATTGCAGTCCGATGCAATGGGAAACCTGCCATTGACACTCTCGAAACTGGGTCACCGCCCATTGCATCATCCGACAATGGGATACTTGCAAAAAAGGAGCGTTCGAAAACGATGGTTTTCATTACAGGTTCGATCGTAAAATGAATGTATGCATACGGGTTCTTGGCAAGACACGATACGCGCGACCGACAATAATTTACCCCGTTGCGTCCAGCTGACCGTAGGAAGTGGCCGCCAGCAATATTTGCGTTGGCGATTAAGTCTCCATAAATATTAATACGGCGCGGTGCGCGTTATTATAAATATTTATCACGGCAGACGTTGGCCGACGTGCTGCTATCAAAACACGAGGCGACACACGAGCAACAGGATAAGATGCGATGCGAGAAACACGAACCTCCTGCCGCTCGATCAGTATCAATATGTAAACGTGTGTCGCTGCTCGAGCACACAGTGTCACTCGTGCCTTTTACCGGGCGTTTTATAGCGCGTCAGATCGATCGCGAGAAGAATCTTGTGGCACAGAGCAAGAGAGAAAGACAAAAAGATAAGGAAAGAGTGAAACGGGATGCATGCAATGCAACTACTCGAGAGCTGCTGGTACTTTCGCTAAAGTGAGGCTATACAGGATTCTTATATTCATTTACCCCTTCCGCTACGACCGTTTTACTACCCAATTCACTGTACACGAACCCTCAGGGAATTAGGTCCGCTCCTACTCCTACCAGATCTCCTGGAGAATCTGCCCTCGTCATCGGCACCCAGGGAGCCGAAAGCGATTTCGGACCGCTGGCCTTTCATTCTTCACGAGGAGTTTGCTCCACCCTTTTTCCCGAGAGAAGCCGATGAAATGAATTAGACGAGTAGGCTCTTCAAAGCTGATTATTATGCAAACGGTTCGTTTTTCGGCGGAACTGCTCGATTTGGGACCCACAACGCAGATGGAGAGTGGTCTCCGGGATTAAACGATTTAAGAATACACGGGTGTACCTTTATGGCAATCGAAAAAGTTTCTGCTTTGAAATGTGGTGTTTCTCTTAAATATTCAATCCATCTTTTTTTAGACATTTTTACTAGTTTCCAAACATGTGCATGGAAAATAAATGCTGTCACTTATTTCATGTTGCGTCGATTTGCATTACAAAATTACCTCAATTCCGACGCACAAATGAATTCCGAACATTTCTCTAAATTTGGCAGTGCATGTATTACGAGCTGAGCTGATCCGTATCCACTAAGTACTGTCAGACGTAATCAGAATTTAAATTATAGATTGCAGGGATAATGGGCGCCGGTATTAAGCCGCATGGGACGAAAAAGCATAATGGCTTCCGAGGCTTACAATTATGGGCCGATTAAAACTGAGACGATTTAATTATAAGAGAAATTATACGAATGGTATGCAAATCATTGGACGGCCAGCTCCCACCGAAACACCCACGCGCATGTTTTACATACAATCACCGGTTATGACTGCCAGCCTAAAAGGGAGATGTTGAGAGAGTGAGAGGGAGAAAGGCAGAGTGAATTTATTGATTTATCAGACCTCGTTAATGAGTACCGCGCCGGCGATCGAGTGTTGTGTAACAGCTAATTTCGCAGGTAGTAATTACAGTAGTCCGCACCTGATATCAGAAAAAACCTCGATAGGAACGTACTTTGAAACAAGGAAGGTTGACTACCCTGAGAAAATTCTCTCTGTATTCCTGTGTCCGTGTTTGTGAACGGCGAAAGGTTCTCCGGGCTATGCATTAACTAGTACTAATTGTGTAAAAGGAGAAGCACGAAGCGAGACGCTGGCGCTCTTTTCCCGAGAAAACGATCGAGTGTAGCTGAGCGCGAGATGGAAGAGAAGCGCGACAAAAGCGCTCAACTAATAATTAATCAAAATAACGATGCAACCAGTGGAATGTCCTCTCTAACGAGGTCTCTCTGCGACAGACACTCTCACACTCTTTCCGCACACTACAATACCTTGTTTCATTGGAACTGCGCGTCGACTAGAACTGCCGCGGATTTTGCTGTAGCTAAATACATACCATAGACGAAAGCCCCTCGTTAGAAGCCGGATCCCCAGTCGGGAGTTTTGTTTTCCGAATTTCCCAGGATTTGCCGGATTTCCCGAGGATCGGGAGCGCGAAACTGTGTCATTTTGCAGCTGGCTAAGCAGAGAACGTGAAGTCAAACCAAGTTGTAAAGCTGGGACTGCGAAGCTTCCGTGGTTTCATGGCGCACAATGAGACCTCGTACTATTTGGTAGCAGTGATAGATTTTTTTGCCTCAAACATGTATAAAAACGGTAATGAATTATCCCTTAACAGGAACTAAAGGTTTTCTGGCAAATTCTCTAAAATGTAGTCTGATATGATTTGCGTTTTGACATTCTCGGGAGAATCCATAATGACTCTGAAATTACTTCCTGCTGACTCTTGGCAAGTATACGATCCATTGAACCAACTCCTACCGTCACAACTCTCTCCGAAAGCTCGGGACACGCGTGCCATATGGAAATTCGAGTCCCTCGAGCTTCTCGCGTTTGGCGGCGCAATTAAATTACATGCGCCGCACTGCGATTGATCGTGCAAACGAAGACGAATGCTGGAGGTGGATCTACTGCAAATGAGAGCACAGTGGCCGCACAAGTGCTCCGCAAATAGCAGTAATGCTCGTTAATTATTCGGGTATCTTCAGTGGGCGCGCGGTTTTTTCCGGGTTTTCGATTCAGCCTCGTTTCACTGGCAAAGAAAACGCGCAGCAAGCATTCAGAGCATCGGACAGACCATCGGGTGAAAAAAGGGAGTAAAGGAACTTTTCATAGTAGAACGAAAGCTCGTCGGATCTTTCCGTGTGTAATCTCGAATTTCACGTGCCAGCGTACCACGAGTTACTTCGCCATTGCATTACGCTCTCTTTCCCAATTACCTTACAAACATGATCCATTCTAGATCTTGATTGAAACGACAACATGACAGCTAAAATTACCAGTCGAGCAATAACACTTATCGCTCTTCTCTTCTTTTATCTCCCTCTCGTCAATTCTATCTTGATCAGGGCAGTGGATACGACTTGTCTGCCTGTCAATTGGTTGGACACTCCAGTTGAGAGACAACGATTCACGAGCGAAGTTATAATTAAAGATTCGCTAACGAGAATCCGTTCACTGGGAGAGATAACAAGGGCTTCGATTTAAAGGGCGTCCGGCGAATGCAGCAGGAGAGGAGTGTCCAACGAAAGGGCAGGATGAAGCGACAACGATGAAGAAGAAGAAAATGAAAGAGCATGCAGAGGAAGGGAGCAGGAGACACGAAAGAGAAAGGACCAGATCGAAAGAACCAAGAGGAAGAGTTCTCTCGGAGAGCTTTACTGGCCGACGCCGACGGTGCGTGTGCGCGCATACGCTTCCATATGCGCATACGGAGCCGGCTGCTCGCGCCCGCTGATGCCCGGGCGCAAAAGGTATAATGAAAAAAGGAGGCGCTCTCCCTGGCTGGAGCAAAAGGAGCAAGGGAGCCCGCGTAGGGACGCTCGCGTGCTTCTACCCCCACCTTGCAGCCTCGATTGGTCGGTTAATATTTTATTCAGGGCGGAGTTGCATTTGCATACGAAGTGGAGCCTCTCTCTACTTGTCTGGCCTCTCGCCGTCCCATTCTCCCGGCGGAACACCACCACCACTACCGACTATCTCCTCCTCTCACTCACCCATTCATTCACTCACTCACTCGCTCCCTTTCTTCGGAATCCCCTATGTCGAGCTGGGCCAGCGCATCTCTCGAAGATGCAACGCGTATGATAGCCAAGGAGCGACTGCAAGTGCATCCTAACAGAATTCGACGGTCTCCTGGGACTATGGCTTACCTGACCCGGAAGAATCCTTTATTGCACACTTCTGCGCTCGAGTGCCGCTCGGCGTTTGCCATTCCGACTCTACCTTCGACCTTTCCGCACGGCCGCCACTGCTTTTTCAAGAGATTTTCGCCGATGTTCGCCACGCCAGACTGCAGAGCAGAATTTCTCCGCGAATGGCTCTAAGCCGAATGTACTCTGCGGTCGCGTGCGCCAGCTCTTCGAGCCTGGAGCCCAACAAACGTAATTACAATACTGGCGACCTTTGCGGTATACCTGCTCATTTCAAAACAGAGTCCTAGATGCTTCTAAGAAATGACATTATTCCTTATGGACATACTATATTAGACTTATGGACATACTATTATTTTGTAACACTTGTTCAAAACCTTTCAATGATTGAAACCGCATTCCACAACACATTATTGCACAAACAGTATCGGAATATTAAATATATAACCAAGAAGTAACGCCTTAGACAGAATCGCCAGCAGTTAAGAATATTTAAAGCTGCACGAGAGAGTGGGCCCGGGCAAAGGAGTCTTTCGACAAGTTTGTTTCGCTGGATTTAACGATCAAACGCCGGGGGATACAGCCGAGCGCGAATTTTATTAAGGGGAGGACACGACAATGCATATGCATGAGATTTGCCGGTACGGGGAGAACGTGTTTATTGTAATACTGACATAGAGCGCGCGCGAGGGCGAAATTAGTGCGAGTGTACGGGCGACATTTCCATTCGACAATGGAATATGCATGAGAAAATGCATCGTAACATCTGCGCGCCGTGTAAGGTGGCGGGGCCTCGCAAGCTGGATCGCACACTGGGTCACCGTGACCGAACGGAAAAATATTTAGCAGTGGCCGGGGCTCATTAGTAGGCATAGCTCGGCACGATTATAATGCAGAAATATTGGCCTCCAGCATCCATGCGCCGCGCTCGTTCCGAGTATCGGCCGCGGATTGTCCTCTTGGAAGCGAACGTGCTAAGCCACGCTCATTACTGTGAGCGAAGATGCTGATAGCTACCTATACATACGTATGGTCCTCCCTCGGCACTAACGAGTGAAGAAGCCTTGTCCGCTAACCGCTCGATTGCGTTTTATCGGCTGACAGCAATTAGCAGTAGCCGTGCGTGCGCTGTTCCCATTGAAATATACCCTGGAGAGCACCAGCCGATTCCACCACTGATTTCTCGAATTAGGAAGACCGATCTTCCTTTACTATACCCCCCTCTATGGAAGAAGTCGTCGCAGTGTAAATCGACGAACAATAAAATGTAAGGATTGCCAGCCTCTAATTAGTCAATTAGGTACTTCCTTACTATAGTCCTGTTCTATGGTATAAAACGCGTAAATAAATGAGCAATAAAATGTAAGGATTACTAGTCTCTAATTAGTCAATTGAACCTTTCCTTATACTCGCTTTTATCACAAACCGGTGTCCCAGTCTACGAGTTGCAAAGTTCGCACCCTCTCGCATAATCTGATCACGCACTAGCTTGGACAAGTAACGCACCCGCAAATACTCGATGTCACGTACGGGGCTTAAGACCGGATACATACACTAGGAAAGGTCGGTGCGTTTTGCTTGGCGAATCCGTGCGCCAAAACCCACTGGGAGCTGCGATCGTGCGAAACAATGCTAAACTTGGGGGTGCACACATCGTGGATGTATAGCTGGAGTGCGCTCGAGCTTGGGTAAAAGCGAGCGATGCATATTTATACGGATCAATCGATTTACCGATCAAACTTGGAGGTAGCAAGAGAGGCCGGTCGTGAACCGTTGTATATCGAGAGCCCTGCGACGGGAAATGGATTTGTTTCCTGCCTATCGCACGCCGGCGAGCGTGGTCGACGCGCGCGTAACAACTCTGTCAAAGCAGTGTCTCTTCGTCTCTTACCGCTTTGAAAAAAGCAAACGCGTCGACTCGACGCTAGAAAGTGGAACGGGAAAGTTGCTTTTTGTATGAAGGATAGGATAGTCTGTTTCAAGTATGCTAAGTAGACGAGCGCACTGAATACCGACTTTTCTTAAGGAGTTTTTATAGTCGCACATGTTACAACCCATGAAACAGGGAAATTCTCTATGTGACTGTATTAGAATAATTAAGAGTCGACTTATTTAAGAGCTGTGCGCAATCTGGGTCATCCGAGCCCTCGAAAATTAGGAAGCCAACTAGATATGAAGAGCAACTCTTCTCTAGGGCCGGAGGGAAGTTATAGCGGAAGCGATTTCCCAAAGAGACTAATAATCCTCGTCGACGCATGAAAGAAGCTGGCTCCAGTGCGCTCATACTCCGGGGAGTACTTTCATCATTGAGGGGCACGTGTGTGTCTAGTCTCCGGCTAGCCGAGAGCGCCACGAAGGAGAGAGCTCGTTAAAAAGTATACGGCGCGACTTCGCGGCGAGCGAGTACCTCTCTCGGATCAATACCTGCAATGAGACCAAGACACCTTGTTAATCTCCCTGCCGGTCACGTCTCTATCCATGCTGGTCATCATCCTGTCGAGATGCAAAGAGTGCAGAGAAAGGAACGCCGGGAAGGCAAAACATGCCGGTTAAAGCGAGACGCGCGTGTATGAAAGCGGATCCAAAGAGGTTTGCGCGTTTCCCTCTCTACTACACCAGCAGACGGTCAATCCTTGGAGGAATTAAGGAAGGAAAAAATCTGATGAGACTGGATCCTTTCTAAGTTCGTCTCCTGCCACCCTTTTTCCGTGCTCCCCTGTCCGGTGTGTCTCGCGAGTAAGTAGTACTCCCGGCTGTACATGTAGAGTCTTGTCACCGGGGCCGGAGACTGGTTAGAGGCGGCGCTTATCGTAAGGAAGGATCTCACTGACAGCCGCCAATTAAAACATGCTAACGAGCTGCTGATCTCGCGATATCTCGGAGCGGGGCCTAATTAAACTCGTGGGAGAGAGGGACAGGCCACGAGAGCGCCGGTGGAAAGAGCACGGACACCGCCACCGCCGCCGCTCCACCGCTCGTAGGAATGGAGCTCTCGGCAGCCAGCTACGTCGAGCGCAAGAGACTAGCTGGGAGAGACAGAATCTACGAGATCTCGGAGCACCTCGACTTATCGACGATCGTCTTAAAGACGATCTCGCCCGATGAACTTTAACAAACCCATCTAGCAGGGCCAGAGTTCTCCCAATTACGACTCCACACTGACACGCTCCTATTTACGGCAAGTCCACTTATTACGATTTATGTCCCACCTGGCCTGTGTAAATCTCAAGTAAAGAGAATCCAGCGAAACTCGTCCGTTTTAATATATCATACTGTTGCGAGTGACCCGTCGAAAAGTCACGGGCGAACCATGCCACTTCACTGCGCAACTCGTTTCCTAGCCTGCCGCTTTATCCCCTGCCATGTAATGATCTAGTTCAAGCTTGAAACTTTCTTAATATATTCCGTCGAGATTGCCAGAACGACGCGTTAATATCCCGATATTAATTTCAATCCCTCCCGCAGCAGGAGGCACTTGTCTATGAGGACGCTCTAAATTTATGACTTACTGATTTCTTCCCAAGACTCTCTTTCTCTCTCCCTCTCTCTTTGTTTCAGCCGCTCATAATTTTAAGTTTCGTTACAGAACAGCTGTATACTCGACTGGAGATCCACGGGGCTTACACTTTCCTAAGAACAGCGAGGGAAATCCCCTTGCATTATCGTACAAGGTGATTTGTAATTCGTGGTGGAGGAGTCGCGGAGGGTGCGTCTCTCAGCCGAGGAAATATGTATGAGTTAAGGAAGAAGAATAACATCTTTGCATTCGACCCTTCCCTACCCTCGGTGCGCAAGGGGGAAATCGCTTTAGAGATCGGAACACGTGAACTTAATGCTTCCTTTCCTCGCATAAGATCGGGTTGCCTTTGGTTAAGGCTACATTGTCATTTTATTACATTTTATGAGTGAGGAACTCAAACCGTATTACCAAACGACATGCAAACGGGCGGTTTGTCGCCGTTATAAATCTGTGGTAATGGCCGCCGTGAATTGAGAATTCTTTTGCGTTCCGTATCGTCCAGCCGGATTAATGCAACGTCGCTAATGCGCTTTCTTCAACTGTACAACTCTATCGCAGTAGAAGCGGCACACCTAATGATCAAACACTCCTTGGGAAGCGTTGCACGTTGTACAATTATGTAAATGCTGGTAATAATAGTTAAAGTCGATCCATAGAAAGTTTGTTCTGACGAGCTACCACCTACTTTCTAAGAGCATTACCCGGCAATCTCATTTAGAGTGATTGAAAGTTCGCTATCGAGTCGGTATATCCACGGCGCACTATTAGGAACATTTAACTCCACATACACACTAACCACGAATACTCGAAACTCTAAACATTCAAAGTTAGTGCTATACATATAAACCACATTTCGAGATAGACGGAGATATCAGAAACTACTTTCGGAGAGGGAAACAAATACTAATTATACATAGTAGCTCTCTCACTAATATCGGGAGCCAAGCCGGCACATGCTAAATCATTCCGATGCCCCTAAAAGCGAACACGCTTTGGCGCGAGAAGAGAGAACGAATCGAAAGGTTTGGCCAGGAGTTGCAGAACGCATAGTAACTACTAGTGAGTAACTGGGATGTCTGTTTGCAGTTGGATTTTGGATCTAAGCCCAGGTTTGCCCAGACAGATGCACCCACTTGCCGCCCTTAATAGCATGGCTTACGCACTGGCCTTGTCGATCGGCGAGCCCTGGCCCGGCTAGATTCCTTTCAACCTCAGATCGTTCCACCCCACCCCGAAAGAATAGAACTCCAGCGGCGATTGTTGCGAGATAGACTCTACTAGCGCGTCTGCCCAGGGTCGCACACCTACTCTTTTATTTCAATCGGATTGCCGATCCCCTGGGACGAGCCCCCAATATAGGGATTAGGTGGTTAATCTTCGGGCCGATTCCAAAATAGACTCCGGGAGAGTTGTTCTAATTACCGGGATACTGTTACAGCCCTCCCTGCTGGGGACGCTATGAATTTCATGAGTACTTCCACCACTACCAGGGATCATAATAAAGAGATTTGGAGACTCATACGATACGTTGGTGCCTTAAGGACCCTACACGGAAATGGATCGCGTGCGTGAGTAAAGCAAGGTCCGTAAGACACGGTGTAGGGTACACGCAACCTTAGCTAGGTTCATTACCGATCTGAGAAACAAGAGTTGGCGGCGAATGGCAATCGATGTCGTGTGATATATTGCAAGCAGACGCTGAGCGACGTTCGCATCAGGGATGTACACGATTCGTCGAGCGGAAGCTCAACAGCACAGTCCTGGCATCCTCGCACGTTCGTCGAACAACGGCCATACTTATACGACATCCGGTAGTTGATGGCGGGGGAGCTACATGAAGAGGAGACCGCATGAAGAGGCACATGTCTAGAAAAAACTATCCACTCGGAGCCTGACGAAGGGCATGGCGACAGCGTCGCTGCTAATTACGGGTGCCCCGTAACCCAGAGCGTCGTCATCGTCGTCGACGTCGTTGGAGTCGTCGGCCGCGCGCGGCCGTCGCCTGTAATTTCGCGACTCACAATGCACCAGCTGATTAGGACTGTACGCAGCAGCAGCCTCATCTGCGTCCCATGTAATCATCGACGGTGCTTCGGGCTGAAGCAGTGCGCGCCCGTGGATAGCTAGCTAGAGAGGATCATCCCGGGAGAATGAGAGGCAGGATCAAGCCGGGTAGGGGTGATAGGAGAGAGAGGCTCAGGGAACCAGGTTTTACGGGAGCATCGGCACAAGAGTGAGCGAGCGAGTTACTCCTGGGTCGCACAATGCGGCTGTAACGAGATGATTACAGGCGTCGTCAGTGCTTTCGGAATCCCATGGATCAGCGGCGAGCTCTCCCCCTCCCTGTACCGCGCAACAGCCTGGGATACCTTCCCCCCTTGATTCGAGGAAGCTACACCCTGGAAAACGGATCTCCGTGTCTCGGTTTAAGTGGTCGCGTAAACGTTCAGGCCGTGTCAGGATTTGTCCTGCCACATCGCCGGATGAGCATTCGTATTCTGGATACGCGCACGCTTCACTCCCAGCAGTACACCACTATGTTACATATACCTACTAGCTACGTCTAAGCGAGGTCCTCCCACTCGTAAAGGGTGGATTCAACAAATGCTGGAAGCAGTATTTGTAGAGTGGATGCGCAACGCGGCCAATCTGTCTTGGGAAACGAACATGTACCTTACTGTGGTGGCCCGCAGTATTCCCTGTCACTCTCGGGTGTCTTGTGATTTTCCCTTCAACCACTCTACATATGCTATACTGTTAGAGAATGTAACAGATAGAATGCGACCAGCTTTTTACCATTGATTTATCGGTAATATCGACATTGCGTAATTGTTTTGGTAGCCGTGTAATGTCACTTGTGTCGTGTGTCGCTGAGGACTACACGGAGTGAATCACGACAGATATCGGCGGCTTATGGATTAATTCACAAGATTAATAGATTAATCTTTACAAACCCTGTTACGGGTTTTTATAATTTTTTGTTCACTTTAAAAATTGGCGAAAAAATAAATTTTGAGCTAGGGCTCTGGAATTTATATGACTTCTTCCTTGATGCAAGAAAACATTCCCCACCAAATTTGAGGCCCGGAAAATGTCGGGAAGTATGAAAAACATGGGAAAAACAATGAAACTGAAATTTTCATGATCGGTTTTCCGTATGTTTTCGGTACAATTCCGGCATTTCTGCCACTGGTTTCATGTTTTCTTTTCGTTTTGATACACAAACAATCGAAATATCAAGCGTTCGTCCAAGTCCCAGAACCTTCGAAAAATCGAAAATTTGTGAAGGGGTACATATGCAAAAATTTGCGAAAAAATGAATTTTGAGCTGGGGCTCTGGAATTTATATCACTTCTTCCTTGATGCAAGAAAACGTTCCCCACCAAATTTCAGCCCCTGAAAAGATCGGGAAGATTGCAAAACGTGGAAGAAACCGTCAAAATCAGATGAAATTAATTATTCACCTTGCGCTTGACATTACACGGCTACCAAAACAATCACGCAATGTGCGAATTACCGATAATTCGATGGTTAAAAACTGATTCCAAGCTATCTGTTACACCCTGTTACGGAAGAAAATGTTTCCGAAATTGTTTGAAGGTTTTACTGTATTGATTGTATTGGGCATCCGCGAACATTGTCAGTACAATTTTCGAGGAGATAAACAACATAAAAAGTGAGGGTTGGTTACGTGCTTGGTTTGCTTATGGTGTACATTTCCTCCCGAAGCAATTGCGAGGTTCGTTTATTCGTTTTGTAAACTGATAATATCGGGACCCTTTCACGCCGCATTCTGGCTTTGATAGATCCTGATCACGTCTCGCAGGAGTACGAGAAGAAGAGCAAGGAAGATGGAGTCAGTTTCGAGGAAGACTGTCGGCACTCGCGCGAACTTGAGAATAAAACGAAGAGGGCCGCGCGCTCTCGGAGAGAGCAACAGCTGGCGCGAACGAGAGGGATATTCCACTTGGAAGGTCCCTCAAGCTTCGTCCTTCGAGTTTCGGCGAAATCGACGAGAGAGAGACCTGCGCCAGGCTCCTCGCGACTTCGTCAGGGACCAGCTGACGTTACGACCCTTCCAAAGAGGAGACGGATACACCCCCTTTTATATCCCTTCGGAACCGAAAGCAGCAGCCCCTACCACCCTCACCTCACTTCGCCGAGCAGCCGGTGGTACAAAGTGCCGGGAGCCTGTTTTTTCAACAACATCCGCCACCACTTCCAATCTAGTTTTACAGTCTCCTAGGAGGAAACTCCCTAATGTCTGCCGGATATCGTAACGTCCTTATGATTTGCATGCGAACGAAATTCACGAACGTATTCTTCAAAGGAGAAACTATGTGTATATATTATTTTTAAACGCAATTTTCTTTCAGTTTAACGGGAAGCGAAATTGTCCAAGGGAAAAAGAGGCGGAAAGCGGATAATGTGTAAATGGGGTACTTATGCAACACGTTGGTGCGATGCAAAGGTGCGAGCCTCATGGCGCAGGATAATCGTGTGATCTCCAGGGCCAGCTAGGTAAAAGTTAGCATTTTGCAGTAAGGTAATGCAGCTTCCATAATGAGGCATTAAACTATCCCACGCACTACGCTAACTCGCCTGAGCGCGCGCGCGCGAGTGCACCACGCGGTTATCGATGCAGCTATAACGCCTCTTTAATTTACACCCATCGAGTTAATTTCACCGTGGTACGGCCAAAGAGCCGTTCCACCGACGCATCGCTCCAGAGAGCGAGAGCGCTAGAGAGGGAAAGAGAGTGAGAGAGAGAGAGTGTGCGGGAGAGCTTTCGGGTTTCACGATTCTATACATCGATGAGCTTCCATTCCGTAATTGCGGGTATCTCCCCGGAGTGCCCTAACGATAACGCTTCCCGGCAATAGAACGACTGCATTGTACATTAGCAGATCAAGTTCGGAGCCAGTTAACCGCGGATTCCATGATTGTCCTCATGAAACAAAGATCCGCTTTCTGTCGCGCGACTACGCTTATTAGCCATACAATAGACGTGCTTCCGATAGACAGAATGGTAGAGGGAGCGAGAGGGAAAGCTCAACCCAATCTCCAGAACTTCCTGCTCGAAATGGTTCTGTCCCCCAGACGCGGGCTAGTCGAATGGCGACCAGATATGTCTCGAAATAAAACTACCAGCCACCTGTCAGAACTGTCGCGATTCCCGATTAGGCGTTTCAAAGTCCGGGCGTATCTCTTTTTTCAGCTTCTGGCTTCCACAAGTGCGACATCGGAAAATCGGGACGGGGAAGCTGGGATATGTCGCACCGATGGCGTAAGAACCGAGCGGGCGTAAAGGACGGGTCAATTATCGGAAAGCTTTCAGTTGCGGCGCGTTCACTAGCGCGCGCGCACTCTCTTTAATCTCGCGCCTCCGTGTGTTAGACGTGCGACCGACGTCCATTCTCGCGGCCGGAGATCAGACGACGCTAGCCAGTGGTGTTGTGCGGTGCTCTGTGCTCGAAAAACAGTGATGGGTGGGGGGGGGGGGGGGGTAATGCTGACCAGCGAGCGCATATAGGGCCAGTGGGCCAAAAGCGCGCAGGAGAGAGCGGCGGTTGCGCAAACTCGATTAAAACGAGCGTTAAGCGATCGAGCGCCCGCGGGAGTAGAAAGCGCACCGCTTAATAGGGTGTGATAGATCGGGTAAATTGCATCGGTGCTAATGGGATTGCACGCGATGGTGCTATAACCATTACCGTGGCCGTGGAGACTGGTATCCATGCCCCGAAACCACCCCTATAGAGCAATCCTGCTGGTCTACCGTTCTCCGTCAGACTCTCTCACTCGGCACTACTCTCTCACTTGCCCCTACTGCTGCTACTGCTACCTTACCCTCTCTCGATACCTCATTTCCGTCCTCTGCCCTCCCTTATTCCGCATTCCCATTCCCCCACCTCCCCGCCGATTCTCCTCATCGCGCTTACACTCGCAACTGGTTATCCCCGTCTGCTAAATAGGCTACCTTCCGCCCGCGGCCCTCCCTCGGACACCACTGCTCTCCGCTATCAGGTTTTACGTCACGATAACGCCGTCCGCCGGATTTAATAATCAAGCGGCCGCGCCATTTTCCGAACAAAAGTTTACTCGTGAGTCGATAATCATGTGCAGCCTGGTACTGGCCTCTCGGGAAGCTGCATCCCTGCAAATCGATAGGACGTAGATTTCTATATCATCCTCGACGCGAGGTTCAGTCTAGCGCGCCTCGAAATTTCGGGCGGGCTACTCCTGCAGACTGTCCTGTAATCATTTTGTCCATAGCTTCAAATTTCATGCCGAATTTATCGGGTCGCACCGACGCTCGTGCGGCCGATAGAATTTTGATGTCGAGCGATTCCGGGGGATGTTGGGATATTGAAATCATTGTTGATCCGGCGATTTCCTGCGTGTACGCCAACGGAGATTGGGTTAAATTAATTCTAACTTGAATAAAACAACATTCTGACAAAGTCTGGCGATATTGCGTGATAGAAGTCAGCCAGCAAGTAGTTGAGAAACCTTCAAACCGCATGACACAGCCGATCGCACGATATCTTTATTCCATGTCAGGAAATATGAAAAGAACGTTGGGTCTCCGTAGTCGGATCACGAGGGATTGCTGTGATTGTCACGCGTCGTCGGTCTCTATCGCTTCAACCCCATGGGATTCTGGAAAGGGGAGCGGAACCGTGCCACCATTACCAAGCGAACCCACCAAAAAATTCCTGTTTCGTCAATCTCGCCTTATGATAACTCCGTGTCTCCGTGTCTAGTAGGAAGGGTTCGCGACTTGTTGGTAAAATCAGCGTAGTCACACAGAGAGAAGTGAATCGGCGATTCGTCGAGGGAAAGGGTTGATGGTTCCAGTGATTAGACCCACTGACAAAACACGAGGCCCGGCAAAGCCGGTGCGCCCGAGGACGAGAGCGGAAACAGCGGGGCAGGAGAAATGAGGACCGGGAGTTTCGAAAGGAAGAGGTGACCGAAAGAGCGAGTGAGTCGGATTCATTGACATTTAGCGTGGCGCACAAAAAGCACGGACGATGGGAGGACAATGCCTGTCGAATTCTTTGTCTCGGCCTCTACTCTGCTCTACTCCGCGCCCATTCGCCCGTTCGCTCGCTCGCTCATTCGCTGGATTTTTAATAACGGCGCAAAAATAATGGAGATACCGTGGCAACAATGCGGGTGGGCCTTCATTAGGGAGTCGTACTGTGATCAAATACGTGTCGAGGTGGAATATTGCCGGGCGGCGAGCTTGCCAGCTGCGCCATGTACATACATTCTCTCATACACTTCGGTCCACAGGCTCTCTTTTTACGGATCAGCTGCGCGGAACTATGTTTTGGCACCTCACGGCCAGTCGTCGCCATGATTATTCCGCTGGATCACGCCTCTCTCCTGTTCCCGATCCCACTTTTTTCGCCACTCGAAGAACTCGCTCCAACTTGTTCCAACGGATAATTCTCAGCCGTAGGCGCCCTTCCAGGCGGATGAGGAACGGAGGGTGTTGGAGTTCACGGAATACGGAATACGCCAAGTCAAACATCGCAGCCGAAAAGAGTTACCGCCTGTCAAGTGACGAGATGAGCTGAGACCAGCATGTTCGCCAGACTGGCACTTTTGCTTATGCCCGATGATGCGCTCGACGTGTTTGTCTTTTACCGGAGCTCGGTGGAATTGCGAGACGCAAACTCGGCTATTTCTCTCGATGTGTACCCGACATAACAGCCGGCATAATTTGCACCTAGTATAAACACACGTGATTTAAGCGTGTCTATATGCCTGCTTCGAACAATTATCGCTGTGTGGCGTGCGCACATATTGACACGCGAGGACGAATAAAATATTTCAAAGAACGGCCGACGCGTTATTATTTAATAGACACCGAGAGAGATTAATTCATCAACGGCAGTTGCCCAATATAATAATGGCAATCTTGACAGAGGCTTTCCCGTGACAGGAAAAGGGGCTACTGAGCAAACTAGACCACCTCTCTCGAGGGTTGAGCCAAGTGTCTGGCAGACTGTTGTTTCTAGGGGTTAAATTCCAGCGAACTCGTCGAAAAAGCTGATTCTCTACGCCCACCACGGTCGGATTTCCATCTCCGTCACTCACGTGCGCAGGAACACGCTGCCGTAGCCAGGCATACTTGCCCAATGTCACCCGCGAAATCCCCGGGTGGAGGTCAGATAAATAAATAGTACGCGGGGAACTCTTGGCAAATATTTGCTGGAACACCCGTACACACCTGGAGAGAGAAAGAGAAAGAGAGAAAAGAGTCCGGTGGCGTGAGTGTAGGTATGTGCCTTGGCCTCTTTTCCCGTCATGATCTTTGATCTCCCGGCGTGTCCTTGCACCGCAAAGCATACTTGGAAATACTAGACTTTCTTATCCTTTAAGGCAGCTCTGAATACCAGCGTCGCCGTTTTCCTCTCTTCCTACGTGAACGCTCGGGAAGCCAATGAATCTTTTTATGAAACAGCCGAGTGCTCACAGTATAAAGTCGACCTAGCTCGTCGAGCATATCTCGAGACGTTTGGCCAGGCATTCTTTCACAAAAGTTACCCGTGCTATCAACCCTCTTTAATACTGGCTTCCCTCGTTCTTTCACCCGACACTTTTTCGAAAGCCCGTGGTGCTTCGGCCAGCCAACCACTGAATGCGAAGAGACGACGGAGTGAAGGCCTACGTAAAGCAAGACATGTGTACGTGGAAAGCGCGTTTAAACGCGAATTATGTCGGGCGCGAAAGGGATTACCAGGCATAGTGTGTCACTACTGGCGCAACTTAACTTCTCATGAGACTAAGGCGCGTCGGCGTTGTTTGTTAATTCACGCCCCGGTGTCATTGTAAAGCTTCGTCTCCGCCGACTGAAATACACCGGCAACTATGCAGCTCTGAGGAATGTTGCATTGCTTATGAGCTTCATACTAGCCGCTTATGAATATACTTGCGGTAAGCTGCGCAAATACTACTCGGGAGCTTACAGGATGGTTAATTCCGTAGTACATCGAGGCAGATGGGGAAAAGCTCTTTTAATTCAATACTAAAAGGCAAATACTATTAAGTACATCCCTGAAGAGCCATGGGATGCTTCATACAAACTTCTTGTTACGAAAATAAAGTAAACGAGGTCATTCTTTTATATTTTCGGCACTTAATTATACTGTCATATCTTTTACTTAAATGGCAGGTTTCTAAAACCTTCCGAAAATGCTGCCATCCACCAACTATTAGTAAGAACGTCTGTGTGCACGAATCACTCAAAGTTATTAATGTACGTGACGGTTGGAACAATTGTTGGCGCTTTACTCGAAAAGCTCGGGCTTGGTGGTAACTCCATGTCAAGCAGAATCTCGTGGATATTACATTGACGCTGCAGATTACCGGGCTGAGGCGCCGTTTGCTCAGTACATATTACCGAGCCACCCTCGTTCCCGGTATGTCAAATATTTAACCGAGTTTCAACGCGGAATATCAAATGGGGCGATCGATAGTAGTCACCAGCTTTAGCGTGCTCTTGGACGTAAGTTAGAGATGCGCCTCAATGTCCCCGAATCTTCCCCTTCGCATTTACCCCTCCTCCCTGAGGAGTCACCCTCTTGTTCGGCCTTTCTGTAGCCTTTCTGCTTCACCCTGATATCACAAATATGCCTGAAAACTCGATATTTCGTATCCAAACAAACACATTCGCCTATTGATCCTGCCATAAGTGTGAGAATTACGTATTGGAATCGAGGACAGGGGCACTTCGGTGATCGTAAAGGAACTTCTTTCAAGATGAGAGTATAAGATTTACATTTTAAGCCAAACACGTGTAGACTCATTGATGAAAATTAATGTTTGCTATTCGAGATTCGTGAATCGCATAGTATTACCTGATACGATTGTAAGGTCCACAGTAGATTTCAAGATTTACCTAAATCTCCAGAAAAGCGTTCAATTGAAGAGACACTGCTATTGTCCGACGTTTTATTTGCACGAGCGGGAACATCGCAGGGGGTTTCTAAGCAAGGATCAGAAAGATTCCAAGGGCATCATAAAAAGTGATGCAAAAAGGGGGGCCCTGGTGCGCTGGATTCGCGGATTCATAACTCTTTTCATGAAAAATAGGCCGATCCCTCGTGCTACAACCTCCGTCATCCTCGCTCCTATACTTCTCCTTTTCTCCCGACGTCGCATCGCAGCCCGGAGACAAGGCACAATGGAATCACTCGAGCGTGCAGCCCTGATATCTCTCCCTCGTATCGACGAGGCCTCAATGACTCTGACGTTGTCATCAGGAACTCCGTGTTTCAAGCGCGGCCAAGTTCACGATCAGCTCGCTTTCAGCGCGATTGCCGAGTTTTTATCGGCGCGCCGCGCCGCCCCGGCACAATTGATCACCGCGCTCGTTTTTTTTAATCCGATGCTACTTTTTCCTCAGCGCATCTGCTTTTTATCCACCTACCCAAGGGAACCCTAGGAACAAGTTACTTCTACCGGATGCTCCCATCCAGCGGGAACCAGGATACTGTCATCGTTACCCGCGTTTATGTCTGCGTTCACAACTTTATATGGTTTTCGAAGTAGAACCACGTTTCTTCGTAGGTATTCGGTGAGAAGGTTCATATAAGAAATTTACATTCCGATCTGTTTGAAGTTGCCTCGTTCAAGTAATAACTGGTTGAAAGTATAGTAAAACACGCAAAGTCTCGATGATTGAAAGAAGTTCCCCCATTTCAGTGGGCCATTGTTGTAGCTGCTGCTCGTTCGCTCGCTCGCTCTACCGCTCGTTGTGAAAGCAACGAATCCATCTATCCGCCGGTATAATCGATTAGCGCTGAAGTAATTCATCGCCACAGGCTCACAGAGATAGGCGAACAGGGGTGAAAACCAATCGCAGCCTGCGGTGGCTAAACAGTTCCAGTTTTTAACTGAAAATATCTCTGCCATAAAAATCCAGTTTAATCGCATCGAACCGCTCTCGATGACCGCGTAAATCTCTCGTCGAAATCCGCCCTACCATTTTCAGTTGGGCTATAACACGTGCACCGAGAGCATCCCATAGCTGAAAGGACCAATGGAGAGAGCACTATGTAGGTAGAGTGCACGAACCATGAGAGGGAAGCCATGACTCGACCTGCAATTTCGAGGGCAACTTCGAAAGAGGTGGAGCCCCTTCCTCACGAAAGGGTTACGATTTACGCCGACGTGCGTGCTTCTCCGTGATTTCTGCGGCAACACGAGCCGCGGTTCGCTCCACTCAGCCAAAGCAGCAAGGAAGGAAGGAGAGGTGCGCAGCAGCGAGAACCTCGAGAAAAGACAGATGGACCGTGGTAAAGCTCGGCGGATTCGACGAAGCGGAGAGCACCTCGTCCGTTCTACCTTATCGATTCTGGAAGCCAGCAGCTCGCGGGTGGTCCCTCGACGTCTACCCGATCTTCTGTCCGCGCGCGCGATGCTTTATTTGCGCTGGAGCCCGCACGAAAATACACGGCTGCCGGCTCGCGAACTGCCCCCGGGGGGCGTACCCTTCCACGTGGGTGGTTCTCGCGTGCCGGGCCCTAATGCTTCTCTAATTGAAATGTTTATCGGCGCCGCGCGCCCCGCCGCACTCTCCTTTCTCTCTCCCCCCCGCCCCCCCCCCACTCTAGTCTCTTAGATGGCTCGCAGATAAACCGGCAGAATTCGCCGACAGGAATCACTGAATTGATTGGCCACTCGCGCTCCGATGGATGAACCCTCCGATCACCTCCCCGCCCTTCTTGTCGATTAAAGGCGCACTCGAGGGATGCAACGATCAATAAGGCAGCGATTCGCAAGGCGATTCTATCAAGGATATCGTTCCTCTGTTCCGCTGTTCCTTTCTGAAGAGGCTGTGGGGCTGCTCGAAAGAATCGTCAAAGGGAATCCGCGCAAACGATGTGGATTCTCCCGGCATAGTTGCTCTCCATCTCCACGTGCACTCTTCTTTCCTACGAATATTCGGGATCTCCTTTGAGCCTGTGAGTGCTTTCTTTCGACGGGCAAATGAAAGATTACGGCGAGAAACATGTCTGTCACGCGGGACGAACGAGAGCGATGTCGGCACTGACACCACTTGGCGACATAGACATACGTAGGGAGTCGGTCCCTTTCCGCAGAGTACGGGAAACCATAATCCAGCTTAACCGATCGCAGCCGTGGCGCATGGTGGCACGTGCACCAAGGGGATGTTTGTCATTGCCGTCTTACGCCGCGGGTAATTGATTCAGCGCGCTGGATCCTCTGACGCGGTACCCTTTCCGCCTGCCAGACCGAACGGAACCAGTTGAGACGTCGTCCGCTGCTTCTTCGCACGGATCACCTTGAAACTCGCGGGCGTACAGTTCGAGCAAGTGATCACAGAGCTAATCCCTCTGCGTATACATGTATGCATGTAACTGCACATGCCGATTTATAGGGCGAACGTGTCGCAGACTTTATACGCAGTCGATGTAACGGCATGCTAGAACTGGCTGTTAAATAAAATATTCCGATAAAATTTTATCGCTGTCCCGCAAGGAACGCTTGGACGACGACGATACCGGGTCACGGGCCGGGTTTCGATAGTGAAAAACACGGCTATCGCACCGGAGATACAATTTATCTGTTAGGTAGATCGCGATTAATCATTGAAAAAAGGCACACGGAGTACGATAAGTGTGATCAATATCTGGAAATGCTTCTCCACTCCCTCGAGCGCTGCTCGACGTTTTCATTGATCATCCGGTAGTAATAAATACCTTCGGGGCTTTCGCAATAAACAACCAACTTTATGATTTTCACGATAAACCCCTGTTACATCTCGATAAATCTGCATCACTTTGTCTATGAGGTTCAGCAATCCCTTTTCTCTGGTGAGAGTCTACAGCGGATTTAGAGTAGAATTTGGGAAAATTTGTCAGGCAGGCACGAAATGGGTAGACGCGACTGGGAGGAAGGCCGGAAAGATGTTGGGGACTGTACTCACGATGGTGGTCCAAGGATGTCCACGTCGGGATCGCGTGCATGCTCCCCTCGCTGCAAGAGGAACGCTTAGATCCCGCGCGACAAATTCTCAAGCGCACTGCTTCGTAATTGCGATTTACGACTGCAGCCCTCTCTTGCTCTCGCGTGCAGAGACGCTCGCTCGCTCCGCGGCCCGTTTCCACCGGGTAGAGCACTTAATGGCGTGTTGAATAACGGATTTATATACGGGGGCCTGAAATACGCGGCGAGACACGCTCGCGATACGCGACGGACGTGTTTACGACGCCGAAAATACAAATTGCGACGGGCGGGCCTTCCCACCATGATTGCGCAGCCTCTGCCTCTCTGCCCGCACAGCTCTGTAATATAGATTGCAAAAAGAGAGATATCCCAGTGAAAAGATTCGGCAAAATAGAGGATCGCCACTGGGAGAGAGAGACTGCGCTTCATTAAGTCGGTGGGTGTCGAGAGAGATTCAAGATTTCGGGCTCTCGTTAACGACTTTCGGAAATGGCACACGCCTCCTCGTATCCGGTATCCATCTCGCGGAGGACACGTCATCCGCCACTCGCTGACTAAATCTGATTGATCTGAGAGCTGACGAAAAATCCCCCTTTATATATAGACGATACTCTTTATATACTGTAACACCAAAATCACCCTGTAATATCAGGTTTAACCATTACGAACTTCCGTATCTATCAACCCTGAAGAGGGCAGGATTTAAAGTATTTACACAGTATTTGTAATACCATACAATAACATCTGCAACTTTTTGTTAATAAATGGGCCAGAATTTGATGAAGTAGATGCGTTGACAAATGAACGCGAAAGATGTTAGATCCTAATTCCGCTCCCTCCGATAGAGGAACATAGTGAAACGGAACCACGACAGACTTTTTCACATCTCTCGAGTGGGACAGAAAAAGGCGTAATCTGGGAGCGCGTTGTCGCAACGGAGACATTGCGGTGTTTGTAGCCTTTTCGTGGAAGGGGGCGAATTACTCCGCAGACGATCTTGCTTTTTATCGGCTCGCTGGAGAGCGACGACGACTACGAGGACCGGCGGCTGGCCTGCTGGCGAGTAGAGAACCTGTCGAAAAAGCCGACCTCCAGCCGCGTGTGGCTGCCATCCAGACTCGTATAAACGAATGTGCCTCTCTTCTTTTTGCTAGCCCTCGGAAAAACGCTGCTTCGTGATAGTGATTCTCGAAATCTCGGAATGAGTTCGGATCCGACATATGTCTCGAGCAAATCGTTCGTGCAACGACTTCCTGCTAAATATCGTTACCTGTCTTATCTCGCCACCGTGGTGATCAATCACGGACAGCTTTAGAAGAACATCTAATTCAATCGAGAGTGCATGTAACACTCTTCAACAAAAAGCGTATTCCACTCAATGGTAACAAATTATCTTCAAATAAAAAACCATGTATTCCGGTGGAAGCTTCACTATCAGAGTCGTTTCCCGACTTTGATTGTGATCAGGCTGGCCGCCCTGCTGCGAATTCGATTCGTCACGTAAAAACGGCCACTCCTGTCATATCATCACTGCTAACCCATTGCGAAGCGGCGCGCCGTCAAAGAACAGAGAGACGAGTCACCGCCGTGGTGGTTCGTTCCGTTTTTGCTTGATCCAATGACGACGGGCTCGCGCGAGGCCTCCAAAAAGCTCAGCAGCTCGGCGCGTGTGGCTGCCAAGGAAGATCATATGGCCGTTCGGGCGGACAGGACCACCGCAGGTTCCGCAGAAAGCATGGAAGCACGAATATTCATGAGGAGGATGTAGGACACGCTCTGGAGTAGCGGCAGCATAAGAGTAAATGCAAAAGCAAGAGCAAAAGCAAGAGCAAAAGCAAGAGCAAGAGCATGATCAAGAGTAAGGAGTAAAGAGCGACGGGGAGAAAAGCTCGAGCCACGAACAAGGGGGTTGGGTGGGCCGACTCGGCGGCGTGTACTTGGCAATCGAAGGAAGCGATAAACCACGAAGACAATGCGAGCTCTCCATTGTTGGAGCAATGGTGGATGCCGGGGATGGAGGGCTGCTGTCTTCGCAGGCGGTTTCGAAGGAGCTGAATCCAGCGAACGGAGGAGCCAGAGAAACCGGGAGGAAAGGGGAGAAAGAGAGATAGAGTAGGGACAAGTACAGGAGGAATACGAGAGGCAACGTCGCAAAGGTCCAGGCAAAAAGTAAACCGACTACTGGGCTCCTAGTCCTATTGACTAACTTCAGCATTCAGCGAGTGGCTAACTCTGGCTCCGGCGAGCTGCTGGCTCGTTTCTTCGCTTCTCCCGGCTGCCCCTTGCACACTCTCCCTCCCGGCTCCTGCAATTAATTAGCTCTCGACCACGGCGATCGGCCTCGCCGATGTTCGGCGAACTTTTAATCCGGCCCGCTCGTGACTCTCGGCCCTCGTCATCGTGCCCCGGGAATCTTTTTGGTCGGTGCTCGCTCGACTTCGTCTACCGGCGAGCTGCGCTGCCGCGCTACTACTTCCACTGCTATGTCGACTCCTTGCTTCCTGGTCGCGCCGGCAGCTTCTTCTTCTTCTCTCTTTCTCGTGCGCGCGCTCCTCCTCCTCTCTTTCTCCCTCTAGCTCGTAACGACCCTTTCTTCTCACCGCGTATTTCTTACGCTCGGACCGCACCGAGAGACACGTGCTCATTCCCCGTACCACCAGCGGCCGATAGTGCTTACCAAGCGGAACACGGAAGATTGACCGTGCCCTCCTTGGGAACGAGCGAGATCCTATCGGACTTGTTGAAATTAAAAATCTACTCCGTTCACGTGCTACATGAATCTAATCTGCGCTCCGAAGATTGGACAAAGTACGGTTTAATTGAATTCGTAGCTGGATCGACCATGTGAACTAATGGGATGGTGCAGTGGTCGATCGATTGTACTCTTTCGCCGATACACCCGCGAGCGTTTTTCGCCAAGCCCCAGATAAATAATTGTTTCCGCCCAGTTGCTGCCGTTGCAAGTTTTCTTCCGCAAAAGCTTCCCTTCAACCATATCGCCCAACCCCTTCTCATACTGGTTCCGGCGATAATCTTCTATTATCAATAGGACAATCCAAGGCCTCTACCACTGCACTTTCATTGGAAGGTTGCAAAAAAGTTGTGGCAGGAAGGAAAGGATATAAAGGCTTCGTCGTTCTTGCCGGCAGGAAAGAAAGAGCGTCGATGTGGAATTGCGAGGGGAGCAGCCTTGAAAAAAGAGAGTATAGGTTGTTTTCGCCGAGGAAAATATGATTCTCTTCCGGCGGTAGACGTTGATCGAGAGTTCCTCGATTAGGAGGAACTCTTTCTCTTATTTCCACCCTAGCCGGTCTAGCTTGGTCAGACACTCGCTCCCCTTAAAGAGAGAAATTTCCTGGCAGTTTCGCACCCATAACCGAAAGGACCCACCTGCACACAGCACGCACGCTCGTCCTTGCAATCCGCGCCAACAGCCGCTAGTTTATATGCCACCAGTGAAAAATGTCACCCGGCCGCCCAGCCGCACAAAAGGGATGAAAACTTGCGAGGAGATGTGCCGTGTATGTAGGGTATATCGGTCGAATAGCTCTGCCCGGGGAAATTTACGGCATGGACGAGATTTATGAACACGTACCTGCGTACTGTAATGGATCGCGAGGCCGCGAAGACAGTTCTTCCAATGCTACTCTTCGAACCTGACAAGCCATCCTATGATTTATCGCAAGCCACTCCACGAGCTCATGCTTGACGCGAATGATTCTGCGTGACATGTCCTTCTACTTTCGACAGTTATCCTGACAATTCACTCGAGCATATATCTTACGATTTTTTCACAGTTAGGTTTTTGTATTGTAGAAATGCAACTATGGCAGTAAAGCGTCTAGTGGGTGTATAAATTATTGCCTTAGAAATCAACTCTCTAAACATATTAAATTATATACTAAATGCAAAGCATGTGCGAGGCAAGACTCCGGGAAAACCTTTGGAGTGCAAAAGGTTAATGTTAATGGTGAATCCTCGAAGAAGGCGAGAGGTGGAATCATCTGACTGAAAACGCTGGAAGATGAGCGGCTTTGTTCCCAGGCTGAGAGTAATTTCTCAAAATCGCGGACGTACCAATTACCGGAGTTTTCTCCTCGGCGCATGACCACTAATAACTCATTCCTCGTAGCGGAGCGCGGCGCGTAGTCGGCCGACTCTCCGCGCGTTTAATCGAGCGTACCGTCAGTGAGTGTACCTTACGGGCCGAAAAGAGGATCGGGGGAGAAAGAAAGAAAGAAAGAATGGGGGGAACGAAGTGGGAGGCAGGAGAAAGAGCAGCACTCCTGTCCTGGTTCGGGTTCCCACCGCCGCGAAATTGCAAGGATGACCCCTGAGGTCGCAGGACTAATGTATGCGGACGTACAGTTCTTTACGTGGCCCGTTCGTTCGTCCGCTCTTCCTCTTGCCTACCTCTTTTTCTCGTACTTCCACAACCTACCACCCTCCGATCCCGCCGCGGATGGATCTCAGCGCGCGGGATATGTCCAACCCGTTCCTTCCTTTTTACCCTTTTACCCCATGCTGCACGACGCTCGTCTCGAGCTTTACGTAATCGAACCTCCGAGCCTCCCCGGAACCATGCTACCAGCCGGTTCTCCATCGAACTGAGGGAATTCCACGCTGACTACGACCTCTTTTACCCGATCCGAGCCAACCAAGGGGAATAGTAAAGTATGGTTGCACGCCTCGGAGAACAAATGCGGCGCAGATGGGGGAGAGCACGTCCGGTATAAAAGCTTTTTGGAATTATGGAAGGGTAAATCTCCAAGTGGCCGATGGCGCAGCCTCAAAACTCACGGGATATCGAGCGCACCGGTGAAATACGCTCGAGGAACCTTCATTGGATTAATGATCGCTGGCGCATCCACGAATAGAGATGAAGGGTGAAACGTGTGTTTCAAGGTTTTGATGAATTATCAAAGTAGCTGTCAGAGGAGTCGTATTGAACGGGCCCGGATAAATTTACGTCAACCGAATGTGTATTCAGGGTTGGCTCGATGTCGGAGGCGCAAATGAACCCGGGAAAAAGGGGGCAATTTATCCGGCGTCCAAGTGACAGTCACACGAGACAGACACACACGTGAGGTGGCTCATGGGGCTTAAACGAGGCATCATAAAACAGCCTGGAGATTCTGCGAGCCCATCAGCAAACGGTCCGCGCGATTATCGCTCGCGCATCTCGCGTAACACAATTTGTAACAGCACGGTGCGCGGCCGCGCCTCCATCATGAAAGCAGGCTTCGAACGAGAGAGTACGAGCGAGTGGCCGAGCGGAGCGAGCCCAGTCACTTGCCGTGATTAATGACGAGCTCCGATGATTTAGTGTCCGACGACTCGTTCTCGTGCTGGCGCATCGGGCGTGCGCGCGAAACATCGCGTGACTCCGCGGAAGGCACTTTCGAGAAGTGGCTAGCCGATAACATTAACGATTCATCCCGAGCGCTATTCTCAGTTCAAGGTGTCAGACCTGCATGCAGCTTCCAGTCGCGAAGCCAACCTATTAATTGCTCACCTGACAAAACATCGTGTTACAAACGCGCAACTTTGATTTCAATAAAGAGTTTCAATTCAATAAAGAATTTCAGAACGCTTTGACCTCCTGTCCGTTACCAAACTAAGGAGAAATACATTTTTCAGCCATTCCCAAACGATTAATAAACTTTGGGTGCATGGGAAAATGGATCGGGCCTTTGCACTCACGTCGTTTTCCGATATACACGAGTGTCGGTAACGCGCAATCCCTACCGGAAACTCGAAAGAACCATCGTAGCCCCTTGAAATCAAAGCACCGATAGCTCTTTTTTTGCAGCAATCAATTAAAGTCCAAGCTGCACGACATATCCGTGAAAAACTGTGTAGTACACGCGGGCAAATTGCTTCGAAAAATGCGTGTCAAACAAAACCGGTCGCAAATGTGCCGGAAGCGCAAGAGCGCGTACCACACGTTCGGCACGAGCCCGGTGCTTTTTTTGCCAGCGTTTTCGAGTGCACTTTTTTTTGCCAAGTGCCTTCGAGGGAGTTCGAGTTGGAGCGAGCGGAAATCGGAACGACGTTGTTGCATGAAAAAATCGTAACAGGCTGAGCGCAATCGAGGAGAGGACCGTCGATTCGAGTGAAGAAGAGTGCGGATTCTGCGGCGGTATCGCTTTAGAAGGGTAACGACGAGCGAACGTCGTGCCGGATTTCGCCGATCGGCTTAACCTGAGCCACCGTGAGCCTCGTTGCAGCTGTCGTCCGTAGACTAGCGGAAACTCTCCCTGTCGTTCGGATTCCCAGCTACGCTGCTAACGCGTCTGTTGCGCGACGTCCTCATTACTTATGCAAGCTCCACTTACAGCTCGCCCTCTAAAAGCTGCTGCTCCGCCTTCGTTCCTAGCCAAGAATGCTTCGCAGCGCGCACCGCCTCCTCTTACTCAACCCTATCGCTCAAGACGGTTACACAACGTGGAATCGTCTGTTTGCTAGTTGGTCAACGTTTTTGCCATTCCTTGATTCAATTAAGATTGCTCCCTGCTTAGACACAATAAAAACGCGAAGGAAGATCCACATAAAATGTTCTCGAATCTAACTTGTACATCTATGTATATCTAAATTGTGCAATTGTAAATTAAACTAAAGATAAATGAGATTTGATGATATCTTTACTATAGTACAATGAAATGTAATTGAAGGCTTTGGTTAATGCGGCATTCCCTGTATACCTTAATCCTCACACACAAAAGTTGTCAAGACTATTTTGAAGTGCGAGGTGTTAGTAGAAAAATCTCTTTGACGTGCTTGAAGTCGTTTAAGTCAGATTCCGCTGGTGCTCTCAATTCCCGAAGACGATTCCTCAATCCCTCTTTCGTGTCAGGCTGCTGCAGCTTAGTTCGCAAGCACAAAGAATCGTTCTTAACGAAGAATCGCTGCCAACGAGCGAAACGAGGGCGAAGCGATTTACGTCGGTCGCTTGGCAAGCCGGCCATGAAGTCTTAATTGGTCGACTTCACGGCACAAAGACTGCATCTCTTGCGGTGTTCGCTCTTGAGATCTTCTCTGGTACATAATCGGGCATACCTGGAGCGCAGCAGGTACCCGCATTACTTGGACTACTACCCGCCGGCGTGTATGTACATGTATCTACGTGCATGTTCTCGTTGCCGTGAACTGGCGCCCGATGTGGCGCCGTGCTATCGACCAGAGCGATCCAACGAGAAACTTCCTTGAATAATTGATGCCTATCAGTGACTGACGACGGCGTATCGCCCGGAAGTCTGCGATAATTAATTCAGCAGAGGCGGAAATAGAAATAGACCGAGAGAGGAACGGGCGGGCCGCGTTGGGTCGTTCGGCGTCTCCATCGGAACGAGAACCAATTCGAAGCAAGCGCTCGTTCCTGTCTCGCGTAATCTGGATCAATCATGCACCGACATTGATCACTCTCCTGAGTAATTGGGTTCTTGGAGTATATTAGAGAGCAGTTGCTCTCACTATCCACTGCACGAAGATTTACCTTTATCGAGTGTCTAATTGATACGCGATGCTCCAGCTACAAGTGTCCATCTTCGACTCATTGAAAACGTGCCATTAAAATTAATGGAGACCCGATGCTATCGATTCGATCACTTATAGTCCGTAATGGATACATCGTAACTAGGTTAATGGTAGGGTAATAACAGTACGAAAGCCTAACAATGGAGTTGGTAACGACGAAAATATTCCGCGTAGAAATATCTCGTGTAAGGGGACTCAATTAGTTGAAATATACGGGAATAAATGACGGATCCCTGGAAGGAGAAGGGATCTATTTCCAGTGGATATTCTTATTACCTGACGTGGGGTTTAAGTGATGCTATTTAGTGGAATGTGATCACATTTGCTCGATCCATCTGAGGCTATTAACTCCACAAAGGATATGGGAAATCCTGTTAGAGAGAAGAGGATTCCGCAGCAGGGATTTAATGGCATAGCCATCAGCTCAAACGAGTAGCCACTAATACGTGGTCGACGAAAGTGGCGAGAAACATTTTAAAAGCTGGTCCGAAATTGAAATCTGCCTGACATAATACTGGCACCGTGTCTCGTCATTCATCTACCAATGCAACGCTACAGTCATGGTTGCAATGGCTGATCCATAATGTATTACGACGCTCGATCAATATGGCAAGAGACAGTACACATCTCTTCGTGTCTTCGCGGATAATGGTGGCTATAAAATTAGAGAAACACCATGGAAGCTTGTGGAGCCCTCTCTCCATCCCCACGTTATCATGCACACTCCATTTCTCCTGCGAAAGTCTCCGCCGGTGTCTTCTTTCTGCTCCACCAGCCGATTCCGGCGTGCGGACAGCGACTTTTACGGCGGGCCATTGTCTTTTATGCCGTATGAATGTATTCCATCTTTGGACTATAAAATTTCAGCGCACCAATAAACGCAACGCCTGGACGCGAAACGAGCGGGAATGTCCCGTAAGAAGTCAAGCTGCTTGGACAACCAAGACAAAACTATTTCAAGAGAGGGAGAGGGAGAGAGAGAGGAAAAGGTAAGGAAGATCAGATAGCCTACAGGCGACTGGTCGAACAATGAGGGATTCCTTCTCCTCGTCTGCGTCCTCGACGAGTAGTTACGCGACATTAAGCCTTGCATAAGAGCATTAATTCGCGAACTTCCGAAATGAGTTTCCGCCGAATGTTTTCTCATTTGGCGTAAGACGTCTCCTCCGCCTGTGACGAGTCCGCTCAGCCGCTCGAGCGCTCTCGCCCGGCTGCTACTACCGCTCGCCAGTGCGGGAGTAGAGGTTCTGCTGAACTCATTAACCCGGAAATCGAGGACCAATTCCCGGAGTTCCAGCGTAGCCGCTGGTGGGAAAGTTCCATCTGCAATAACGACCGAGTGGAGGCTGCTGGCAAAAGTTGCCTGCTATTGTTTAACTTTGACAAAAGACACTGCCTAGCAGGAGCATCTAGAGGAGTGTCGCTCTCTCTCTCTCTCTCTCTCTCTCTCTCTCTCTCTCTCTCTCTTTCTCCGGATTCCCCGTTTAACTGCTGCCTGCGTCTGCCTCGTGCCTTCTTTTCAGGAGAGAGTCCTCGACGAGGGAATCCTTCTGAGCTTTCTTCCAAGAGATTCTTTCTTCTGTCGGCCGCAGACACGCCTGTGATTCATAGAGGCATGTTTTACGAAGAAGGGGCCAGGCATCGTGCGCTCTTCCCATCCAAACCACATTCTGCACGAACGATTGCCCGTTCGATCGAAAGTCCGCACTTCCTTCGCCGGCAAACAATCCTCTAGCTCTGTGGGGTGGCAAGTTGTCCAAGATAGTGGTGGCGGACGCGGTACAGATGACATCGCCGATAGGGAGCAGAGGGGCGAAATGAAAAATTCGTAAACGAAACTCGCGACTCTCATGAATATTGCATCGCGAACACTGGTCAACCGCGTGCGACGGGTGCGTCTAGGGAGTCTCTAGCTCTCTGAATTATTCCTAGCATGTCTTGCTTCGAAGTATCTTCTCTGTGTTGAAACTCCAATCTCGCGGGCCCACACGTGTCGAGCGTTTACATCGCACAGATTTCCCTGTCCGATCTAAAGTCCACTGTAGTTCTTAGTTCCCAACATCTAATATTATCAATGTTCAGCATATTTTGCTGGGTGAGAAAGCAGAAAAAGTAAGTATCACGCGATCCTGATACTGTCAACTTGCCCTTACACACCAAATTTTTAACAAGCTGTACCCAAGCGTAGCTACCCTTTCGGCGAAATAAAAAATCGTGGCCGGATAAGGTAATTAAGAGGGAAAGGCACTGGTTAATGACATTTTACCAGGCGTTTCCCCTCCTGCAAAAGACACGACCACCTTTTCTATCGAGGAGGGAGACACTTTTCACTGTGGGGCCAGTTACCGCCGCCGGTTTCGTGAGGCGACGCAAACGGGTTTTAATTAAAGCCGGCCGGTTAACGAGTGGTGGCGCTGAGTCAGTACGGGCGCGGATTTAATACCCGTGTGAATCGAGGAAATGCACGTATGTACTGGAGCGAGCGGGCGGGAACGTAGACATTAGTACAGGTATCACCATTAATTCCGTTCAATCGCGATAAGCCGAAGTCAACGTGTGCCGACAGTCCCATGAGGCATTACGGCCGCTTACGTATGAACTCGCCGAGCCGATATATCGCACGCACGCACCCCCAACACACACACACACACATAGAGATAGGTACGAGGCCCCACCAGCTCTCCACGCTAATCTACTGAATAAGGATACGGTGGAACGGCGAGGTGTTACGCGTGCTTATCGCCCTTCACCGTCTACACGGCAGACACACGTCGCGCGTTAAACGCCGACATCGGCCGAACAATGATGATCGCGAAGGGGCATCAAGTGCCGGTCATCGGACACCGGCATCTCCGCCGATCCTCGGCACAGCACAGCAAATTACGGACAACAACCCACGGCGTGCCCGGCGGAACAGTCGCGCGCGCCGCGCCGCGCCGCGCCGAGCCGCCGAGCGAGTGCGATACGTGCAATGTGCGATGTGTATCCTATAGCTGGACGCAGACAAGGAGTATTAAAAGCCGAATAGGAATCGCTGCGGGCTCTCGGCCGAGCTTCCAGGGTTCTCACACTCGCGATTTACGGGACACCCTGCGGCCAGCGACTATTAAGTCGTGCCGCCGCCGGAATCCTCGAGATTCCTTGGTAATCGTGGGCCCCAAAAGTGCCCGCGGGAGATTTGCCAAGCCCCAGGGGGCCGATCCTTCCGACGGGGTACCATGGCCAGGACAAGAAGAGAGGGCGACGAACGGGCAAGGGAGTGAGTGGGGAAAGGGAAAGATCGCCTCCTCGCAGAATGGAACTCTTCGCGGCCATTAGGGCTAATTTGCGTCAAATCGTATTGAAACTCGGGGACGGCTTTTTTGGTAGGGCTGAGGCGTGCTGCTTCGAGCACGGCGTCCACACCCATTCGCTCCCTTCCGCGTGTATGCTCCACCTACGTACACAGTCACACGTGCGATACGTGACACCCGCAAATTGTACCAATTTGACGCGCCCGCTACGCGTCTTTTCTTACGTGTTCAATGCCATTGTTTCGCAGGGCGCGCACTATTGTAGTTCCGATTGGTCGCAGCTCTCGCAGTGCGTAAACCGTGTGTGCCCCCTTTAATGGCGAAAAGTTTCGCGACCATGCGCGCGTCAGAAGTTTTGATATGCCGGCGCGACTCGAGTACCTCGGTGGTAATGGTCGGAGTAATAATAGAGGGAAATTTCGCGGCTTTGCTAATGCAAAAAGGGGAAAAGAAGGCCGACGAATGTGCGTCCGGGACGGTGAAATAAATTCCAATAACTGCCTGACTGGGCTGGCTGGGTTGGCTGTTCAACTATCGGTGAACGCGCACGACGAAAATGCGGATTAATACATACCAAGTTCGCTGGGCGATCGATCCTATTAAATTATTAATAGCGCCGGCTGGTCGGAGCCGCGTAAAAAGCCGTGTAAAAGAAGAAAGGCCGCGTGCTCTCTCGACGCTGTCGGGTCGGCGTTAATGAAATCGGCCTGAAATCTGTAAAAGCCCGACTCTAGTGCAATTATGTTAATATCGGCCATCCTCGGTGAAAAGTTCGCTCGCGCCACTGCTAGCTACTGCGAGACACTTAACGGATCCGCTGATATTCGTTTAGCCCAATTAACTTAATTGTCGTATATCCCAGCCTATGCGGCTATCGGTGTTGCGTGCTAAGGAGATTGTAAGACAGGAAGCCGTGTATTAAAATTACCGTCATTAATAGTGTTGCCGAGATGCATAATTTTTAACCGTTATACCGGAGCCGAGGGCCAGGAGGAGAGAGAGAGAGAGAGAGAGAGAGAGAGAGAGAGAGAGAGAGAGAGAGAGAGAGAGAGAGAGAGAGAGCTCCGAGGGAGCATGATTGCTGAGGCAGCGCGCGGCCGGCAAAAGATTGCTCCGGCGAAATTGATATGCCGGCAATGATCGCTCTCGCTCGCTTGCTCGCGCGCGCACGCGGGTAGTTATTGTCATCTACGGTCGTTACGTCTACGTGAGCTGGGAGCGAGAACCGGTTAAGAAATGTCTTCATGGCCTGTCATCAAAACCTCGTGTAAATGGCTCATGAAGCTCATAAAAATTCCGGCGATGCTGTACTGACCGCGAGGAAAGCCAGCATTAATATCTCTTCTTAAATTAAAACAAGCCTGCTGCTCTCGCTGCTCCTGCCATTCCTCTCCTCCTTTCCACTTGCCAGAGAGAATCTCCCGAAAGACATTTCTCCCGGCGGTTTTACCATCAAACACGTTTATTATCTCCGCCAGAGCTACGCTCGAGCAGACTTTCCGGTAAGCCGTGCCAGATACAATCGGCTCTCCTTGCGGTAGTAACAAAACTGAAGGATTCTCGGTGTTCGAAAAATAATTAGATAAGCACCGGACGGTTGTCGCGACACAGGTGCGCCAGAAAAGTCGGCGGAATAATCCGGGAATAATTGCGTACGATTAATAGTCGTACAACGCCCGAGCGTGAGCTTAATGGCACTGGACTTTTTCACTTTTTTATCGTGCAAATGTGCAACCTCCCGTTGGGAAAGGGAGGCTGTGGTATCGAATTACTGAGTAATCAAGGCTACACAGTCTTACAATAAGCAGCGTCGCGAACTTCGTAGTTCCGTATGCAACATATCCTCAAGAAATCTGTTATTATCCGTGCTAGTGTACCGTCGATTATTAGAGTAATTCTGTAGTATATCTAGAGTACTGCTCGCGCCACGCGTGTACACGCTCATTTTCGAGAGTGGTGGTCGCCCAGCCGTTTCTTGCGCAAAGCCATTCGCGATAATTTCTCTACCATTCAGAACGAGGGGAAGACCCGCTTGCTGGGAAAAAAACTCGTTCGCGCGAAACCGCCTGCGTGACTGCGATGCGCACCGATTAAATTCCAGATTCTAATTGCCCACTCGATAATTGCACCGCGAGGAGCGGCATGCAGGCGCAGCTTCTCGGAGCAGGTGTGAATACCGCGTAAGCGGAAAATAGGTGCTTAAAAGATTACCCCGCGGTAATGAGAAAGGACCTTCCCCTTCTCTTGGTTGTTTCGCTAAAAAGGCTGCCGCGAATACCGCTATCACACTTACGAGAGCCGATTCTACGCTTTCACCTTGGTAATTAACGGCAGTCCTCGGGAGGAACCAATAGTATTCGATATCATCTGACTATCTACCTTGGCTAATTAAGCTTTAAAGCTGGTGTAATTAACTATATCTTCATGTGATATACTTAGTACTGTAACCATAATGGCCCTTTGGAAATTACATTGTGGAGACTACTATCATATTAGTACCAACTGCTTTACTGTAATTTCCTTTACTACCCAATGTAATTACCTTCAATTTTCTATCATTTCTTTTTCCACGAACTAATTATAAGAAGGGTACAATATTTAGCGTGTACGTTTCTACGTGTCACTATCTT